>JAOQMS010000003.1:14913094-14932660 GCA_027563885.1 Erythroxylum longipes
TGCAAATAAGATTTCTAAAAAGTTTTGAAATCTACCGGTTCTCCAAATATGGCATGCTTTCTTTTCCCGATCCAACACTAAAGGAGATAAACTATTAGTTGAAGTTGCCTTCACCTCATACATGTTTTTTTTTTGGATTGTTAAAAGCTCCATATCTTGACTGGAAAGGGATAATTTCATGGATTAGAGAATAATTTTTTTAACAAGGAAACTAAAAGTTGTAATGGCATCGTGGTTTAATCATAGGGACTATACTAAGGCTCTAAGTAAGGATGTTGGGATGAGGTATTTCCAACTGCTGTGAAATAATTAACCATAAAATGGACCAAAGCTCGAGAAAGTTGTTGATTGAGGATTTTTTTGCTTATAAAGATTTATAAGTTTAACCACAAGTGCACGGTTTAGATATATCTACCACTAGTAAGTACGGGTCGATCCTACGAGGATTGTAAATACTAATATTAAACCTTTTCCTATTATTTTACTATCAAATGAGGTTATGGATTTAATTAAAAAGTAAACTAAGAAAAATAAACTAAGATTGACACAATAATGAAATCAAAAAAAAAAGAAAACACTATGAAAAGTCAATATCAAATAAATAGTACCTAGGTGATGAATCCCTTTAAGAATTCTTAAATATAACCCTTTATCATGCAATTAAACTATTGATTATTGGAATGTGAAAATTCATATCTTATATTAATATTTTTCTCAAGACTATTAACAACTAACCCTCGATTGATTAACTAAAATCTCTTTCTAGTTAAAACTCCTAAGATTGCATTATTGACTCATGAATTTTACTATTAGGTTTGACCCTAATCTAGAGGATATATGTCAGCCTATCGCTTAGTTTGCATGATACTCCTTCCAATTATGGTAGATGTATTCGCATAAAACCAATAATAAATATTCAAAAGAAAAATAAAAATAAAAGAAATCATGTTCTAAATCTCCATTTTGTCTCTAATGAATCTTCTTCCAATTTGGATTGAATGATGCTCTCAATAGGATCTTGTGAAATAATCTTTGTGTTTTCCTCGTCCTCTATTCAAAATTGCCTATTCTCTATTTTCTTACGACTTAAAAATTCTTCTAAACTTGCCTCCTTGCAATTTTCCTCTGATAATGTCCTTTTATAGTAAAATTAAGGTTTTTAGGATATACGTAATCATATAGGTGACCACGTAAGTCCAAGAACACCTTAATTAGCAATATTACATAGGCACAGGGACTTACACTAGCAACATACATGGCCAGAAACATATTTCTGAATTTCCACATGTTTACAGTGACTTACACGGTCTTTGTACACTGACATGTATCTCCAAATTGCTTCAAATCTTCATTTTATGCCACAATTTCATCCAAATTCTTCTTCTTTTGGTCCCTGAAAGAAATTATCACCTACAAACATACTTGAAGTGAAATAAGTACCAAAAATACTATTAAACCATTAAATAATAAGCAAAACACATTAAATATAGGTATATAAATATAGTCAAATAATCATTTATAAAACATTCTATACTTAAGTTTTGCTTGTACTCAAACAAATCATAATCTAAATCATCAATCTTACAAACAACCATCCCTTATCAACCTCAATTTGTCCATCTACACTCTAAATCATCATAACATATTAATCAAATTAACATACAATTAGATTTAAGATATATTAACATACAATTAAATTCAATATATCCTAGAACTAACCTTCATAATTCAATATCAATAATAATCACATCGACAATATTTTTAAAATGAAAAGCATAAATTTTCACATTCTCACTAGGGATTCACTCAATGAACTCAAAGCATTTAAGTTAAAATGTGTAAGAACTCTCAAATCAACAAATAGAAGAATTATTAACCATAAGCTTGCATTAAAATCACATTGCCACCGCTTATAAATAAACTAGAAACAAAAATCAAAAGTTTTTGTTACAAGGTTTTAATGGGGCTTATGTAAGGTATGATAAGGATAATAAAAGGCATGATAAAATTGAAGAAAAAATACAAAAACAAAAATTACAAGAAACTTAATTCCTCATAATAAAAGTCCTAACACCATAAGTCCATTGGTGCTATAACTTTAACTCTTTTTTTCAATTATTATGCTCGTAACACATTTTTTCAAAGCATCCATCATGTACCAACAATTAAAAAAATATTGGACCTTTTCAAATTTCAAGTTTCAAGCAATCAAATAAATATAAATAACTTTTAGGAATGAAAATAATAAAAAAAAGCTTCAAGAAAGATAAGGTAAATGCTACTAACGTGGTTATCATCAGTGAAAAGACTAAGTCTCAAGATTGGTAACTCCTAAAGGATAAACAATGGTGGGATAATTAACAAGAAAATAAGCTAAACAAAGGTTCAATGTAAATTTCTTTATCATTTCAATGCTTCTAATTTAACAAACGTTGTCTCAATATGAATAAGAAAAGCAACTTCTGGAATTATCCAACTGTGCATGATAACACACGCGAAAGAATAAAAGAGCTTAAAATAATGACGTATTTGCTCTTAGGTACAAAAGCTCACAAAAAGGTCTTATGTTTCTATATAATATGTAATTTTTATTCAAATTGATTATCTTAATGATTACTAAAAATATAATTTATAAAAAAAAAGGTTTATTCTAACTTTCATCCTTTTGCATACTGATTCAATTCAATAATCAATAATTATCTTAAGTATTTGGGACAGATTTTAACTAATTTGGGATATCATTTAATAAGATTTAATAAAAACATATTATAACAAACTCATACTTAAAATTCTTCATTTTCGCCAATGTACATAATAAAAGCACAAATAAATAAAATATCAAAAAAAGTAAGAAAGAATTTAAATTGCTACTGCACCGTATAATATGAATTACAGAATTTTGAATTTGATGAAGGGTCTACCCTACTTGCAAAATATAAACAAAAAGGGATAAAAAGATAAAAGAAAATAAAAATAATGAAAAAAAACTAAAGGACATGTAAATAAAAACAACATAAATGAAAATAACTTTACAATAACATTTAGACAAAATAAAATAACACAGGGAAGCAAATAAGAAAAATATACAAATAATGAGAAAAAGAAAAGAGAAAACCAAATTCAAGCATCCTTCAATATTGCTGTGACTTCGGCCTGTCCGTTGATGGAGGGTCCTCGGGTCATATAACCTCATTGTGACATAGAATTCTAAATAGCTCATATGAATCATCTCCCCTAATAGCTGGAATTGGATCATGTTCAGCCGGTCCCAATTGTAGCAACCTTTCTCCATAAAGAATTTAGGAGGTACCTCTAGCATCAGCTCCTAATACGAGGGCTCCATGATCTTGAAAAATCAGGACAATGATGTCGATAAGGTCTCAAACCTACTGGACCAAACCGACCTACTTCAGTGCCTATGCTTCAGTCAATTTCTAAATTCTTTTTCTTGAGCCGTTAATATCGCTCCTCATGTGATGCAGTATTAAAGAGTAACATTAAAAGTCTCTCAAGTGATTGGAGTGGGGGATCTCTCCTTGAGTCTCTAGAGGACCTTTATTCTCGTTGTCTCTTCTTTGGTACTTTTTTAATCATCGTGGACCTATCATTGTGCCTAAAATTTTAAATAAACGTGAAAATTTTGCAAATAAAGCAAGAAAATAACCGTTTCCACGCGCTTACTTCTTATGCTCACTAAATTATTAAAATGTGAAAACACACTAAATAAAGGAGATTGAACACATATCAAACTCAAAAACAAATAATCTAACATAAAGAATTAAATAGGTAATAAAATAATCCTAGGCTATATATCATACTATTTCTCCAATCTTGTTACGAAGAGAAACATAAGCATTAACATGCCCATGTTCTAGGTTTTCACATTGGGCAATAGAACCTCTTTAAATTGATACTCGGTATATTAATAAACTCTCTAAGATAATATTTTTCTCCAGTCCCGACTTAGGCCAGTTGAAAATTTAACAAATTTTGATAAGATAATAAGATAATATATGTTCAAAATACCCCTATGTAAATATAGGGTCCCATTAATATCATAAATTAATAATTATATAAACTTACACAAACATAACTAAGACAATTTAGTGAAATATGATTCTAGTGTTGTTTGTTTTTTCTTAAAATTTAAGTCTAGTTGGAGCTCATCTCTAACTGTTCTTATTGCATCCAAAATTTCTGGTGTTGTGTTCTCGAATTGCACCAAAAAATAATGAAGAGTTCTAGATGCGATAAGTGCTTCCTTACGTGTAACTGGTTCCAAAGGTACTATATCGTCTTCAACTTCATCATCAACATTATTTTCAAGGATAGTAGCCAAAATTTCTTCTAAGCTCTGGACCTCTGAACATGTATCATTTTCACCCGGATAATCCAATGGGCTATTGACATCCATTTTATTGCGATAGCTGAGATCATTAATCATGAGCTCAAGCTTATGAACGTCGTTTTCACAAGTGGGTTCATCTAAATTCCTTGAGACTTCATCCTCTGCACGAATTTTGCAGTGTCGAAAACAATTTGCTATTGTCTCTTGTTGAACATTAACTGTCCAAGTCAAGACTGCATGATTGATAGCATCCAAAACATTAATCTTACGTAGATCAGATTGTCCCAACTCATAGCCTTCTAAAATCCTACGGTAAAATCTCCTACGATAGTGCATCTTAAAAGCTCTTATTATTCCAGCATCACAAACAATTTTAGATTTATTCAATCAATATGACACATGAATTTTTCTAAGATACAATACTTTTTGATGTAATCAAAATTTAACTTTAATCAATTACAAAAATCTCTTTAAATTAATAAATATTAATTTATCAGTTAATTAATATCTCTATAAAATAATAAAATATCATAATCCCAACAATATTAATTTATAGAGGTTTTACTGTACCTCATCATCATAAGGAGCGGGCTCTAACTTGACCATGTAAAAGGTTACATCTTCTACATCAAAGTTCTAGTGAGGAACAAGCCTTGGCCAGGATTATGCTAGGCCCTGTTTGTTCAAAGAAGAACACAAACTACAACAAGCCGATGTATAAAACCATGTTCGGCCAAGACATTCCTTGTTTTGCCTTATAAAAACTCTTCAATCCTTAGTCAAACTCATTCTTAAAAACATACCCTCAATTATCTAAAACAAAAAAAAATTGATTAAATTAAAGTAATTTAGATATAAAACATGATAAAAAACAATTATTAGATATAAAACATGATAAAAAATAATTAGAATAATGGACATTACATATACATCGTGAAGTTAGTGGGAAATATCAATAAAAAATGTTGTAGAATCAATAATGGTCAGAGGATTAAACACTTATAATAAACTCATAGAGTGTTGTATAACAACTAGCATAGTCATTACTTAAAACGACTAATGAATTTCTAGGATTAACAAATAACTACGAAAAAGGGATGACAGTTTTAGCATAACCCGATCCAACCAAAACCGGCCTAACCCATACTCAATAGGCTAGACTCAGGTTGATCAGTTCTTGTTCTGACTTTTTGAGCCAGTCTAGCCTCAGGCCTAGACTCTGATAGATAATGTAAAAAACAATATCGTTTTGTCAAAAACAATATCATTTTAAAAATTATTTTTGGGTGTTGTCTAACAACTAGCATAGCCATTATTTAAAACGACTAACAAATTTCTAAGATTAACAAATAACTATGATAAGGGATGATAATTTTAGCTCAACCTGGTTCAATTAGAATCGGCCCAACCCATGATCAATGGGCTAGACTCGGATTGATATCGTTTTTGACAAAACAATGTTTTTTACGTCATCCATCAAGCCTCGGGCCATGCAGGATAATAATTTTGCGTCGGGTCTTGCTGAGTCGGTCAAAGCTCATGCTGGGCAGCCCCAGCTGTAGTCGGTCAGCGAGCCTGATGCCATAACTACTGCAGATTCTTGCTCTCCACTCTCAAATTCAAATATTGAAATTACCCAAATTGTTAGTTCTTAATTGCAATCAGAGTTTCAACCACGAACACTATTATCAACTGCTTTTATGTTATGAATTGTGAGACGATTTGTAAAAACAAAAATCAAATTTAAACATTTTCTTTTTCTTTTTCTTTTTCTTTTTTTTTTGTTATCAATTACTCCTAAAATATGCACTAGATCAGATCAATACAGCCCACAACAGCGGAAGGCTGTAATGTATATACACAGATATGCAAAGCACAAGCAAATCCATAGAACACATTGTCTACTACTATTAGAACTACCAGATTGTTTTAGGCATAAAATTGTATGTGACTTCTGGTTAACAAGTACTTTCCAAACTATTATCTATTTAGAGTTGCTCGCCGGTAATCCTTCAAACTCAAAATGTCAGTAACTACGCTCCAAGGTACCCAACAAATAGCAGCAATCATACACTAGTGTAGATGTGTTTCATATTCACAAGGCTTTCAACCAAAGTATACTATCATGTACTTCTACAATTTTGCCTCTTCCTGCACAGAAGAAAAGTTCAAACTGCTCTGATATTAAAGATTTAACAATTCTTTGGATGACAAAATTGAAGAGAAAAAAAGGTTATTACCAGGAAAGCCATACCATTTTTGTTTGTTCATCTCTCAATTCTGAGGAGGAGAACCTGGGTCAGAGCCGCTGATAGATGCAAATGACATGGTATCTTCTTTTGATATGGCCACAAAGTTCAGGGGAGCGACAGACAACCTTCTCGCTTCTCTAAAGTATCCATTTTGACGTCCAGAATAGGACCGAGGTGTGAGTAGTTCAGGAGTTGCACCACCAACAGAGTCACGGCGAGGAGTAGGAGTCATGGAACCATTAACATTTGCACGGAAACCATTTGGTTTCCTGAAACTGTTACTTTTCCTTGGACTGGGTTTACACCCATACATGGCTTCCTTCTCTATTAGCAGTAGATCTTGGAGCTTTTTCTGATCCTGAGGAATTATAAACTCCATTATTAACAACATATCTAATATGTTAACATTTAACTATCACATCACTTCAGAAAAATAAGGATGGTCTGAGAAACTGTTCAATAAAGTAGGATTTATATATAGCAAAGACAAAACAGATCATCACTTCTGCAATTGGATGCTCAACTTTCTGAAGATCCAAGAATTGCAGAACCAAGAAACACGTCAACATAAATAAATGAAATTGATGATAAAGGCACAAAGTTTTGAGCCTTGATGTAAAGGGAAATGGGTTAAAGGAATTGTTGCATACAGATCCTAGTAATCAAAAATGAAAAAGATAATTCAATTTACTCTAGATCTCCTTTTCTCTTCTTCCCTCTGTTGTCTGGTTAGTTTGTAATCCTCAAGTATCGTCACCAATCTTACCTGTATGTCAAGACAGGAGATTATGAAATGCAAAACCGACAAAATTATTGACTATGGAATATGTTGTAAATACGCTCACCCCATCATAGAGAAATAACATCTTTTTTTCACCTTCCCATGCTAGAGTTCTGATCATCAAATTGTCAACCATCGCTGGAAAGCGTGTAGCAGAGCTGTGAGAAGTAGCAGAGATTCAGGCAGATAACAGCATCATCAAATGAGACAGTACCTGGAATTTTGTTTACAGTCACTCTAGCCCGCTCTGCACGTTTAAGGTTGATGTGTGCTCCTCTTCCAGCATTGTATCGATTACTATCCTGTTATCCAACAAGAAATTTTGTTAGACCACTAACCTAGGCTCCAAGACAAAATCTAAATGAACATAATCATCCACCTACTTCTATCAAACTTGAATTTTATGACAAGTTAGACCAGGAAAGATGAAAACAAATAAAATATGAAAAAATTGCTGTGCTAAAAACAACAGCCACAAAATTTATAGGAATCAACCTACTCCCTGCATTATAATCAAATCATAAAACCATTGCAGCGTACAAAACTTTAATTCGCATATTGCTTTCCGAACACTGACCAAAATAATAAGAGAGAAGCAAGATAGAAGTCCCTCTGCCTAGTCCTCAACAAATAGTTATCCAGTAGACATGATTTCATCTTACTTGATTATAGTCTTCAAGCCAATTTTCTTCTTCACAGGCTGAAAGCCATCGATCAATCCTATCCATTATTTCTTTTCGTCTCATAGCTTCATCTTTAACTTTAAGTATCTGGGATTCAATACTTGCCAGAAGTTCAGATGGATCAACTAAACCTGAACAAAAACAGCAATAATCAACCAATATTGGCTACATCTAATACAAAAACAATAAGTTGTAAAGAAAACTAACTTTGAAAATGAAAAAGAAAAAGGGAATGTGTCTACCAGAATCTATCAATGCGTTTGATTTCTCAGCAGCAGTGCTTGTATCAGGCTCAATATGAGTCATTCTGCATATGTCTTCCAATTCAGATCTCTTTCTCAACACAAGTTCTTTCATTCTGCTTGCTTTCAGTTTGGTCAATCTCTCAACTTCTGCTGAAGCCTATCAAAAGAAGTAAAGATGACTATCCAGTTTCTACCATGGACAAATAGGTCACTCCGGGTGCACACCAACCTGTTCAACAAGCTCCATTGAAAGAACTCCTGGCTCTATTATTTCATATTCTGATGATCCAACAATTGAAGTAAGCCTAGAAAAGCTATTTCTCTCTTCTTTTGATGAGTCCATCAAATTCCAAAGTTCAAATAGTGAATCCGCAATATCTTTCAGCTGCATTTAAGAACATAGTTATAGTTTCATATCCAAAGTAAAATCAATAGTGGGGAAACAAAAAATCTTCATTACCTTTTGAAGCCTAGCTTTTCTTTCTGATTTCAACATGACAATGGCCTTTCCTAGGCCTTCCAACGTGTTATTGCTTATGTTGGTTGACTGTTCCTGGTTTGAACCACGTAAACTTGGATGCACTTCACTGACTGTCTGCCCAAAGTCCAATCCAAGTACACCACAGAGCAAATGTACATCATTCACATATCCGAAAACTTGCTGAAGGCGATCGGACTGCAGAAAGGAAATAAAAAATTATCATGTAATTAATAGAAATGCTTCAATGCATACCTCCTTGTTTCAAAGGATGTGCAGATGTATTTGATACACTACAGATTGTATACCTTCTCCTTTTGAAGGGTGCGTAGATGTATTTGATAATCATTAAGCCTTCTTAATGACAAATCATGTTCATCCAACGAAAGGGAACTCGTGAAAGCATTGTTAAGAATGCTGTATCCAGAAATCTCTGTGCTAATTTTTTCAATTTGTGCCTTTATATCCGAAAATTGCTTCTTTCTTTCCTCTTTCTTCATCTTCATATCTTCTAGCAGTGGGGTAATAGCCGCAAGCTTTTGTTTCAAGGATGCTGACCTCTTCTCAGTCTGGACCTGAAAATCTTTTGCAATTATTTGGATGAAATAGACAACTATATAGATCAAGAATATATTCCTACATGGATGTGTACTTTAGATGAACACATGTATTTCCCTGTGTATGCGTATAGCTATAGATGCAGTTTGCTCACAATAGAACATAGAAAATTGTTTAGAGATCATATTGCACCCAACCAGACTGAGGAGTCCTATATAACAAAAGAAACATGCCTGAACCTTGCAAGACCTGGCTAATGATCTAACTAAAACAGAACTAACATAAGAAAGCTTCTCTCTCTAACAATAATTATGCTGAATTATATAGGAATATTGGGATGTGCCTTGAAATAGTTTACAAAGGCAATATATTTAGTTATTTACCGGTGAATAAATATTAAGTTCCCCAAGGGCAGCCATGAGGGTGGCTAATTCAGCTTCCTTGGCTGCAACAGATTGATGAAGGCTTGCTTTAGCATTTGCAGCCTCCTCGACTTTTCTCTTATAGACTTCCAAGCATTCCCTCTCCAATTCCATCAACATCCTGTCCTTTTCAGTTTCACTCTCGCCAATTTCATTCCATATTTGCTGCGTATAGTATAGCAAAACCACTTAAGATAACGAAAGGAATTACAGTTTCTTTTCTGGCAAAAGGCTCTTTTAATTTAAAAACCTAATTTTGGAGATGACATTTGTCATCACGTTCGGTTGTGAATAGTGGGACTATGCCAAGCTTGCGGCCAAATTAAGAACGGCAAGACCACTTAGCATGAGCAACTAAATTGAATTAAAGCAGTCAACAGTAAAACCATCATTAAAAGAAAAGGGGACACATCACGTAGAAGAATTACTCAACGCGAACCCATACCTTCCACCAAAAAAGAAAACACAAATCAACTTCCATATATTCCTTATGAAAATTAAAGTAATTACAAAATGAAGCACTTTGCGGAAAATTCATCCTGAATTAAAAACCCATGTATTGACTACAGTGTTCGTAGATACAACGTTTGCAACATCACAAAGTCGTCCAAAAGTAAGAATTTGACATAATAAAATTCCCATAGAACCTCCAAATTTTACTTTGTTTTTTAAAGACCCATAAGAATAAAAATACTTGGTGTCTTAACCCATGAAAAGAAAAGTGGGAATTGCATCTCAACACAACTCAGAGAACATATAAAACTGAGAATGATGAACAAGAAAATTTCTAACCAACTCTGTACAAAAAGAAAATGAGGAGAATCTTAAAGTAAGGTTATAGTAAATAGGTAGTTTATGAGGCTAAACGAGTCAAAAGGGACTTAATTTCTAGCTCCATTATGAGACACTAAAGAAACCATCGATGCTTTCTAAACTTTAGGAGCATTCCATGATTACTTAAGTACAAAATAAATTTCCAAGAAGAGAAAAGAAACCCACTTTTACTTCTTTCCAAACACGGGACTTTTGCAATCAAGAAAGAGCATACTAGACAATAGCAAAAGAGGAAAGAGAAAGACCTGAAGCTCTCTGAGTAAAGCGTTGCAGGTAGTGCTTATTCGCACACAAGCTGTAGTTGGGCTACCAATAGCCAGCATTTTCACAAATCTTGCTCCGTTTTCTTTTTTTCCCTTTCTTCTTGTCTAGAAATTCTCGACAGCGTAGCTCGAAACAATAACCTTTTGGGCCACAAACATAACCAACATTAAGAACCAAAATAGACTGGCTTGAGCTACTCTCTCTCAGAAACAGAGAATTCCAATACTAAAATCCAGCAACTTTAGCTCAAAAGTAAAAGAATTAGAAAGAGAGAGAAGCAAGTGGGTTTTTGGTATTAAAAAAAAAAGATCCAAAAAGAAAACCAAGAAAACAAAGAGACATCGCTGGGAACAACCTCAGCCTCCTCAGATCTGAACCTTAAATAACACCAAACTCCCTCTCTCTGCTCCAAAACAAAGCTCACTAATTAAAAGCATCCAAAAGAAAAACAAAAGAAAAGGTAGACACCAAAAGGATGTTAAGTGGGTAAAGCTCAATTATTTCAGTTCAACCAAGATAAAAAGAAAAAAGCAAGGGAAATGATTGGGAAATTTAAAAAAAAAAAAAAAACAGGATTAATCTGAAAAGCTATGGCAAAGACAAAAACAGAGGACCCAGAGAAAGGAGCTTATGGGTTAAACAAAGTTCCAAAATGTAGAAGCAGGTAAGCAAGTAACTGACATCTTTCTTCCTATCCAATAAATCACACATTCACTTACTATTTCTTTCTAGTTTCTAGGGCTTCTCTTCTCGGCCCTCTATGTAAGTGAAGACGAGATGAGAGTTTGGGTTGAAAACTTTGAGAGAGGACATGACATCCATGGTTTCTCCCGAAATTTTTGTAAAATAAATAACATATGATACGTTGATACACATGCACATCTCCGAATCGCGTGTGTAGCACTTTCGAGTTAGAAACTGCGAGTAGCTGTTACGTGGACTCTTGACGCGTGAGTTAAGAAGTTGCTAATTTGGCTGACTCATGTAGTTGTCTTGACGTCGGAGTTGAAAGAAAGCCCAAAACAATTTTGTCTATTACATCAAGCAAATGTCCCCACCTTTTTTTCAGAGCTACAGCTACTTTCTCTATCTTTTATTGTTTTGATTTTATTTTTTTCCTGCCCAGCAATTGGATTGGATCCGACGATCGAATTGAACTGCAATTTTAAAATTATATAAAAATTTGTAATTAACATATTTATATTAAGGTTTTAGGAAACTAAATGTTTGAAGAAAAAAAATTAAATCTGGATAAGGTTGAACTAATTTTTAAAAAAAAAATTGAAAATAAAATTTTCATATTGTTTAATTTATTGTTGAAAAAGGTGGAATCAAATTCTACATTTATGGTGAAAAATGGTAGGATGGATTTGGTGGCAATTTAAGTTGATTACGAGATGCCATTTTCCTTAGAAAATTTTGGAGCCAAAGGCATAATTAAAAGAGTTCAACAACCCTTATTGCTTCTGCTGTTAAGAGCAACGGTGAAATTGTGAAACAATACAAAAGACATCAATATAAATAAATAAATAAATAACACACACACACACATTATTAAGACCAAAAGGACTTGTTATCCAACACCAACACACAATGAAATTAATAATAAATGGAATAACTATTTATTCTAAAGGAAGCTGAAGGCTTGTAAATAAACTTTATGGAGCAAGAAAACCCAAAGCTAAAAATCAGTAATCCCTAGGAAAACCAAATCAAATTAAAAAACAAAGGAAAAAATAAGAATAAATTTATCCCATAAGCTTGTTTAACGCACCCTGACATACTTTTATGAACAAATGAGTCAACCTCAAGCCATAAATAATAATGAGATAAGACAAAGAAAAGATGCATGGCATGGGGAAGTCGAAGTCATCTAAGTTACCATGCAAAGGAAATGATTCTTAAGCAACAAAATTTTCCTCAAGGTGAGCATGTTGAAAATTACATCAATCAAAAATAAAGTTCAGAATAAGAGGAATTGAAGCTTTTATATTTATTTCTCAATGACCAACAATATATAGGACTGAAATAATCAACTGAATAGCAAAAAATCAACAACTCCTTATTTTCTAAAAACAAATGACAACTAAATTATAAGATCAATCATAATCATATAAGCCATATCAAATTAAATCAAAACATTTTTCCCTTAATTCAATGGGTATTGCACTCCTATCATGGACCTAAATTTCTTGAACATCTTTAGCCAAAGTTTTTATAAGGATGTCTACCGGCTGCATATCAGCAGAACAATAGCTCAAAAGTATCTAACCCCTTTGTAACTAACTCCCTATTGAAATAGAACTGAGTCTTAATGTGCTTTGTTTTTCCTTATTCAATATAAGTTTAGTTGTTGTTGTGATTTTATTTATTTAGCTTGTGTACTTAATAAGGTTGTGCAATTTTGTTTCTTTGAAGTCCATGAAATAGCTCCAGATCCAAGGCTACATATGAATCATGTAGTGCTTTTTCAATCATCTGCACAAGTTATTCAATCACTATTTGTGAAAGTTTTCTATATGATGCAAAATCTAATGTTACTTTAGTGTATTTGAGAATTCTCTTAGATGCTCCAAAGTAATGTTTACTTGGATTATGCATAAACCTAAAAATAAGACTAACTAAAAAACTAATGTCAATTCTAGTGTGGGTTAAATATAATAAGAACAAGATTGGAATTTTTTACCAACTTCTTGCTGCAGCTTTGACTCCTCACTATTGTGTCCTTAACCAATCCGATCTACCACTTGTTTTCTTTGAACAACTTAGTTATTAATATCCTTTGGTAGGAAAGGAGAAAAAAAGAAAAAGAAAAAGAGCAAACCTTTTGCTTTGTCCAGCAGGTAGGTGAAGCAAAAATAAGACCTTCTCGTTTGCTATAGCTCGCAGTTTTGGGGAGCTTGGAGAGGACCACCAAAAACGCAACCTTAATTCTTTTATAAAAAGAATGCTAAAAAACCAAGCATTTTTCTAAACTATCACCGAAACCATGGAATGAGAGAGTTGGCTTCGGCTGGTTTTGAGAAAAGAGAAAGTCCAAAACAACTCACGTTACTCACTCAAAAAACCTCCAGTCTTTCACATGCAGCACTTGAACGTTCTCTTCTCGTAATAACGTTTTTTATTGTTGTTGTGAGACAGTGGAGAGAGCTTCCAAAAGCCACACATTCATTCATTTTTAATGCTAAAAAATGCTATACGCTTTTCTATCTTTAAAAACCATCAAACAATTAAAAGAAGAGAAGCATGACATTAACACCCATTCCACTACGATTTCTACGTCTTTGTAGAATTCGTTTTTGCCTTCCTTTTTCTAAAACAATTAATTCGTTTTTGCCTTCCTTTTTCTAAAACAATTAATCTAATTAATTAAAACAAAAAACAGCCCAATATTAAAAAATCCTTTAGGCTTATAATTAATAATTAATTAGTGTAAACTCAACATTTAATAATAAGCTTAAGACTCAATTTAATTAACTCTTAATTAAATTTTTATGCTCTTATTGGTCAAAATCCAATTCGTCCAATTCTCTCCAAATTGTCTCTTTTTTTTTTCTGATAACTTCCATTTATTTTTCTTGCTTTCCTTGATAACTTTCATAGAAGCCAAGTGGGGAATCCAATTGGACTTAAATAATTCAAGCTCCAATAAGCCTGGAAATAATTTAATCTCATTAGAATTAATTCCAACTTATTAACTAAATGTCATTCCACTAAAGACAATTGGTTGAACTCTTGAATTACTTAAATTATGAGAAACTATGTTTCAAAATTATTAATCCAATGTCCAATTGCAAACTCTATTGTGAACCATATTATAGCCATCCACACAACAAAAAGTAAAAATACCGTTATGCCCTTATATTGATTTTTCCTTCTAGATCTCCCGTTTTACTCTACATAGTGATTAACACACAAGATCTAATCTTGGTGTTAAGACTTGATGGGTAGCTAATCCATCAAACTACTAGCGCCAGTTTAGTCACCAATCTCAATAAAACATCTAGAAGTGGCGATATACTATAAACTCTTTATTTGAGTGAATGTTTCCTTATGCAAGTTTCAATTAATAATTCCAACATGCGGACACTGGATTGATACCCTGTAAAAATCTATTCTGATCATATCAAAATTTATAACGAAACACACATGAGTTCACCACTCATCAAGATAGTGGTTTGTAATAAACGAATGTTAAGGTGTATGTTTTAAGATTAAAGTAACAACCAATTTTATTCTTTAAAAAACATACGCGATTCTAGATTCATTTAATAGTGACATTACAGATAGTCAACTACTATCATGATTTAAAACTCATCATTCCCTTGAAATAAACTCCTTTACTTACACGGAGGTAAATCGCAACACTATAGTCTAAGCCATAATCAAGCGACTAACTTGATTATTCGATTGTGAATCAATTAATTTAGATTTTAATAATATACATATTTCCCATACATCTCCATGTATATGTATATTACTTTCAAAAGAATCTTGATACCTTATGACTAGTTAAATAATGCTCAGACAAATAAAACCAAACTCTTTTGTTTTATTAATAATAAATATTTTCATTAAAATGTTGTAACCAGAAGAAAATTAAGTTATATGTAAATACACTTACTTTTCAGGACGCTATATTTATATAAACCTAACAATTACTACATCCATTATCAAGATACCAAGCATCTTTAGACATATTAGTCTTAATAGCCAAGCACACAACAAACAAATTCTCTTCTATCTCATTATTTTCTTCATAGAAATTAACTTAGTCTTTATTTTTTTTAATAACATTTTTATCAGCATGAACAAACTTATTATAGCTATGACATTAAGGACCATTCTTTTTTTTCCTATTTCTTTCTTGATGCAAATAATCCTTTTCATCATGATTAATTTTCCTACAATTGAACATTCCTTATACCAAAAATCTTCCTCATCATGATTTCTCTTTCCTACAGTATTTGCACAAAAGAAAAATATAATTGTTATCTTCACAATTTGAATTTCTTTGCTAGTTATTGTGTCCACCTCTTCCTCTACCACGAGTTCCTTTTCCATAACCTCAATTAGAACTTCCTCTTTTCATATAATCTAATTTCTTTTTTTGCCTAACTTTATAGTGGAAAGCTTGTTGGATAACATTTCTTCTATTGTGATTTAACTGTTACTCATATGATTCAAATCAACCCATCAATTTGTGAAAGGTAATATAAATCCTTCGACTCTTCAATAGCTACTACCATATGATCATACTTCATAAGAAAACTATGAAGTGTTTTCTCCACAACCTTTTATTCTAACAAATCTTCTCTAAGGGCTCTCATTTGATTGATGATTAAAGATGCCCTTAAAAAAATTCTTGTATTGATTTATAAGCCCTCATGCTTAAGCTCTCGAGCTTCCGATGAAAACCCTACAACTTCACTTACTTAGACTTACTTTCTCTTTGATACAACCTTTTAAGTCCATCCCAAACCTTGTTGTTTTGCTTAGACTTACTTTCTCCTTAATACACCCTTTTCATTCCATCCCAAACCTTTTGTTTCTACATTCATAAATTTAGAGAAAATATTTTTATCTATGGATTGTTGGATGAAGGAAAGAGCCTTGGAATCTTTCTTCTATTCTTCCTTCAAATCATTTAGTTGTGATGTTGTAAATCTTGTGCCTTCCTCATTTTTTGTAACTTCATAACCATTCTCCGCGATGTCCTATAAATCATAAACATTTTCCTTATCTTGATTTGCTAAAACTAATAATTTAGTCTCGTAAACACAATCAAGATTTGAGTTGAAAAATACATCAAGCAGAAGCAGAGTTTGTAATAAAAGAAAGAGAAGCTTTTATGTTTATTTCTCTTTAACCAATCAACAAACACTTGGTGGACGATACATAAGACTAAAACAACCTATTGAATAGCAAAAGGTCAATAATTTCTTATTTTGCTAGCAAAAAATGAAAACTAAATCAAAAAAATCATTCAAAACCATAATAACCATATTAAAATAAATCCTAACAAAGCGATGACTAAAAAACATTGATTAGAAATTTAACACTTGGATTTAGAGAAAAAAACATAGTCAAACTGATAGGGGAAAGGAAGAGAGTTCAACTACTTAAACAAAAGATACTATTTGAAGTCAAATAAATTTGGCTGATTTAGTTAGAGTTGAATTGTAAAATCTAAGTTCAAACTCAATTTAAATTTTGAATCTTATAAAAGTTTTTATTAAACTCAATTCAAAACCTAATTAATTCAAAATTTATCCATTGACTTTGAGTTGGGCTAACTATTATCAAATTGATATCCCTAAATAATTATATTTGTGTGAAAGGAGTAGTTTAGACCATTTTTCCTTTTATTGTGACTTTTAATTTTTAGTTTTCTAAAATTTAATAAAATATATTTTATCAATTTTAATTTATATTTTTAGTTTTGATTTCTTCTCTTTTTTCTTAACTTATAAAATCTACAAATTTCGGTTTTTATTTTTTGTTTTTATTTTTACCATAATTTGATTTATCATTAGTTTAATATATACTATTTAATTATATACTATTTTATTATTAAATATTATTTTTAATATAACTTAATCATTCAATTCATTTTAATTTTCATAAAATTTAATAATTATTTTTTGAATTAATTATATTTAAAAAGCACAAACTTCAAATTTTAATAAAATAATATTCAATATTTTATTTTAAATAATAAAATTCTGTAAATAATTAAATATTAGATTTAGGAAAATTTTCATTAATTTTTACTTATTTAATTAGTTATTTTAATAAATTATAAATAATTCTTAATAAAAATTATATAAGAGATTAAAATAAAATGTTTACTAATCATTTCTGTCTTCTACTGTGCTTGATTCCCCTACACAGGATGTGATGAAATGGCCGCCAACATCTTCACGAAAATTTACTGGTACATCATTCTGGAATTTATTCAGAGGCTCCAACCTACAAGTTTCTTGGCATAAGTTGATTTGGTTCAAACATAATTCACCTTACAAATCCATTATTACATGGCTAGCAATGAGGAACAGGTCAACAACACTGGACATGATATAGCTCATTACACGTATTTCACTAATTGATTAGTGTTGTTTACGTAAATCTTCAGCTGAAAATGTTGATCATTTGTACTTCCAATAAATATCTTTGGAATCTCATACTTGTGTCAACCTCCTAACTCATGGTCAGAAATATTCTAACATTAGTTGGAGTATTAAGCTGCAGTTGAAGCATCAAGGAGATCTATGGATTTATAAAGTTGCTTTCACATGCATATCTTGTAGCAGCTATTTGAGAGGATAGAAACAATAGGACTTTTGAAAATTCCATATCCACCAAAGAGACTATTTTTCATACGTTATTCAACAATATCAGGAACCGTATCATTGTCCATGCCAATGAAATGACTCACAAAGCAGAATAACATGGAGAATCTGATAATCCTTCCTATTTTGTCATATTTGCGAATTTGTCAAATCTAGCCAGTCTGTGATATTGTGATCGTTTTGTTTTTGTAATATATATACAGCTAGACATGATCAAATATATTGTATCTTAAATCTTATTTATTAATTCAATTTCATTTTTAAAATAGTTTAATAATAATAAATATTAATAAAAATATAATTATTGATATTAATAAATAAATAAGGTTTTTTTGTTTAAAAATATAAACTAAAATCAAAAAAATTAAAAGTAAAATAAGCAGTCATAGGTCAAAATTTTACCTTTTCAGGTTGAATTGATCTTACCTAAAAAATGGTTGGTGTGATGAAATTGAGAATTTCGAGCAAGGATTCCAGCAAAGGTATTAATCTACTGGAGATTTAGTAATTAAACTAAATGGATGGATTATAGTGGTATTATTATAAATGTTAGAAAGAGAAGAGAAAAAAGGAGAAAGAAGAAACTCTTGTTCTAGTAGTTTATTGCTTCAACTTCATTTGCCTTTTATAGGCAAATTTGTGCCAATAACTTTTATCAAAAGTCTACCTTGATAGGTAGAGTGTCATTTACTCATTTTCTAACACTCCCCCTTGAATGACAAGACAATATAAATTATACAAATGAAACTGCCTCATTAAAAACTTTGCTAAATAAAAACCCAGTGGGAAAAATATTTAGCGAAAGGAAAAAGAGTGCAGTGTATAATTTACTCCCCCTGATGATGACGTCGGTAATTCTTCACATACTATGTAGATGCCGCATTCCTATATGATGACTATGTTTTCTGAAAGTTGTAGTTGGAAGTGCCTTTGTGAAGAGATCAGCTAAATTGTGATTGGACATGATATATTGAACATCAATATCATTTTTCTTCATGAGCTCTTGGGTGTATGCAAAAAATTTTGGGTGTATATGCTTCGTCCGATCATTCTTGATATATCCTTCCTTCAACTGATCAATACATGCTGAGTTATTTTGATGTATCATCGATCTGAGCCATACACATTCTCTACTTGTTTCATGCAATGCAATAATTTTTGCATGGTTTGATGAAGTAGAAACTAGTGTTTGTTTCTGGGAACGCCAGGATATTGCAGTCCCTCCGTACGTAAATACATATCCAGTCTGAGATTTTCCATTGTGTGGATCAGATAAATAACCTGCGTCTGCATAACCAATTAAATCTTGTTTCGAGTTATTAGGATAAAATAAACCTAAATCAATACTT
>JAOQMS010000003.1:14947470-14988319 GCA_027563885.1 Erythroxylum longipes
TCCTTTTAGGGATTGATTTGTTTCCTTTTATTTAGTTTCTTCTTTAGGACATTAAGTTAGGAAGTTTTTCCTATAAATAGGCACCCTTTATATACTTTGAAGGGGATTTTTCATTTAGAAATACTATTGAGTATTATTGAGAGCATTCGTGCTTTCTTTGTTCTCTTTGAAAAATACTTGACTTATCGAAGGAGTGGTCATCATTTGTGGCATCCCAATGTTAGAGTTCTAAGAGACAAGTTCTCTTAGGGTTCTTTCCGTTGACCAACATTCTTGCTAGGGTTCTAAGAGACAAGTTCTCTTATGGTTCTTTCCATTGACCAACATTCTTATAACCCCTTTTCTCTCTGTGTTCTATTTCTATCTTTTCATTTTTATTTCTTGTGCTTCCATGTGTGTTTGATTCTAGTCGTTCCTAGGCATAGTTCCATCTTGTTGAAGGTTCTCTAGGACAAGTTCCTATTAGGTCTCCCATCAACTAGTTAGGCAAGATCATGGGCATATGGATGTTTTGGATATTAAAATGATGTAGGAAGTGCGAATGAGGAAGATTATGATTCTGAAATTGAAATGGGTAGAAATAGGCGAAGAGGAACTAGGCACGAAAGGGGTATTATAAGAAATGTTCCTAGAGACAAAATTAGGGTATATAGGAACCTTGAGATTATAAAAATGAAGATACCTTTAATCCAAGGTAGAAATGACCTTGAAGCATATTTGGAGTGTGAGAAAAAGACGAAGTTAATTTTTGATTGCTATAATTACTCTTAAGTGGAGAAGATGAAATTAGTTGTCATTGAGTTTATTGATTATGCAACCATGTGGTGTGATCATTTGGTTTAGAATAGGAGGAGAGATAGTGAAATATGTAGAAACATGGGGGAAATGAGGTAAAGTAAAAGATTTATAGCTAACTATAAAGATCTCTATCAAAAACTAAAAAGTGTGGAGGATTATCACAGGGAAATGGAGGTAGCTATTATAAGGGTGATGTAAAGGAAGATAGGGAAGCAACAATGGCTCAGTTTCTAAATGGGCTAAATAGAAATATAACCAATCTAGTTGAATTACAGCACTATATAGAGCTATAAGACATGGTGCATAATGTAATAAAGATAGAAACTCAAATAAAATATAGGGGAGTAGCAAAGCTCATTTTGGCCTCTAGTTCCTCCATGAGACTGAATTGGAAAAGCAAATAAAAGGCTATTCCAAAGGAATTCCCTAAGGTTAAGATGAAGCTTTTTCTAAAATAAGGGTAAATCAGATTCCTAATCTTCTAGAAATAGAGATATAGAATGTTCTTAAGTGCTTGGGAACAGGTCTTACATCACATTGCTCCAACAAAAGAGCCAATATCATGCAAGACAATGAAGAATTGGTGAATGAAAGTGAAAATGACACCATTCCATGCCTTTACTTGAGGGTGATAATTAGTGCCACATTTAATGTTGCTAAGCTCTCTCTTTTTGATCCATGTGACAATTCAAGGATGAAATCTTTTAAGGAGAGAGGGATGATGTGATTCACCAAATGGGACAAGCTGTTTCAAACACTTCAAGTGATCCATTACATATTCTAAGTTCACGTATTATAAGGGCCTGAGCTAGAAGATTTAAAGAAGCTTTGAATGGGCTTGTTCAAGACATATAGTCTAATCAAATTCCTCTTGGTTTTACAAACATTTAGAATGATCTGAGCACTAATCAATTGCCCATTAATGTTGTTGAAATAAAGGCATCTATTGAAGACCTTTTGGCTATAAACACTTAGTTTACAGAGCTTAGGCTAAAGATCATACATGGGTTGACTCATTTAGGCTCAATTTGCATCATTTTGGGTTGTATATGATATTTTGGACTTCAACACTTGAGTTGAACTAATTTCAAATTTTGTTAGCTAGGTTTGGCTTTTCATTTTCATAGAATCATTCAGTTTGTCTGTACATTTTCCTAGAGCCATTCAGATTGTATTTTCATTTTCCTAGATTCGTTAACATTTCATCGGCTTTTTTCTTTTAATATTTCTAATACAAGTTCAATTTGTAATTAAAAAAAAGCATTTGTGAATTTTTGTAATTAAGGGGTCTTCTTCTCTTAGGTCCTTCATTGAACTTTTTGAACTTATCAAGGATTGATCAACCTTCTCGCATTATTAAAACTTTAGGTTCTTGATTCTATATATTTAAGGGTATAAGTGGATCGACCCAATCTGATTTTAACTTTTTTAGGGTGAGTTTATCTTCATGGCTATGGGTTAATATGATCTAATACTCTTCCACACCAATATTATACTACAAATTATTAACATATGTTTCTATTCTATTCTCTCTAAGCATAAAGCTAAAGGCATACTCGTTATCCCACCAATCATTCCTAGTTATCTCCCAAGTAGTAAATATTCTAACGTGAGTTTCCTGTATGCATATTATACTAATTTAGAAGACATCATCCATCCGACATTATCTACATAATTTGAACATCATGTACCAATCTTATTGTCTCCAACGCAAACCAATCCACACTAAAATCCTTTTAGTTTGTAAATGGGTAGGGATTTTGTGTAGTAGATGTGTGGAAATATGAGAGAAAATGTAGCAAAAGTTGAAGAGTTGCTTGAGAGTGAAGAGCAGTAGGTGTTTGGGAAATTTATTGGATCCTTTAGTTTATGTATCGACATGATATAGGACATAGGATTGTCAAAGTTGTGGATATTTTTGAAAAAGACCACTTTTGTATATGGTTTAGGATGCATGAATGTCTTATGCCATGGATCTTTATGTAACTATTGATTAAGTTTCATATATAGGCACAACATAATATATGCATGTCCTTAATTGTTTTCTTCATTCAAGTTCAACACATATCTAATTTCAACATTTTCCATTACATGTTCCTTGAATTTTCTAACCCTAATTCTCTTCTAATTTCTTCCTTAATATTTTTTAAAATAAGTAATAAATTCATTCAAAAAGCAGAAAACTACAAAAAGGTTCATCTGACATCTCTAAAGGGTGGAGCTTATACAAAATTATCTAACTACAATGTTAACTCAGAGTAGAAATGTCTATAAGTTTAGTTGCATCTTAATATGATTGGGAATGAGTTTTTGATGTGCAGTAACCATCATTCCCATTCTTAGTTTGAGATAAAATTGCATCCAAGCATATTCCTTGAAATCTTTTGCCTTTCCAAAGATTTTGATGTTTCTCATTCTCTTTATAAAATGCAAATATGATTTTGAAGACCCTATGATCCTCCCTAATAGTCCATCTCAATTCATTTACCAAATTTAAACAATTCATATAGCTACGATTTATGCTTTGCAGTCCAAAGAGGTTGAGAAATGAGCACCATATCTATTTGGTATGAAAGCACTTGAAAAATATGTGATCAATTGTTTCATTCTCTTTAGAACACGAAAGGCAACTTGCATCTAGGATATGAAATTTGATTCTATCTTTGGTTTCCAATTTTTGAACTGCGGCTAACCATAAGATAAAAAAATGAGCTGGTAATATACCTAATCCCCATATTAACTTATGAAAAGGGAACTTAACGATGGGACTAGGTAGCAATTGTTTGTAAGAATGTGCTGTGAATACAAAAGACTTGTGAAGTTCCCATCTATATCGTTTCTTTAGCTTGGTTTGGATGATATGCTGACTTGTGTTCTATGATCATAATTATTCTAATTATATGGAAAGGCCAATGCTAGACATTGTTTCAAATCAATGCCTAAACTTTGGTATCTTTAAGGGTAGAACCTCTTAAAACTAAAAAGAGTTTAGTGCTACAAAGAGTTCCTAGGTTATGGTAATGATTAAACCAAAAGGTACTACTTTCTCCATTACAAATTTGATGTTTTATATGAGGATGCATGAAGGACCTTGTGTGTAAAAACTGTTGAAAGGAATAGGATTGAGCATATTTTTGAGTAATTGACCAGATACTCCTCTGTTTGATGTGGTACATGTGAACCCACCTTACCCACAAGCTTTCTTTATCCCAATAGATTCTCCACAATCCTCTTAACAATAAGAGCTTGTTCATTCTACCGGCTTAGTTGATTCCTAACCCTCCATTCTACTTAGAAGACATATGACACTCCATTTCACTTTAGCACTTCTTCCCTAACTAGAACTCTATCCATGCCAAATGAAGTATGGGATACTTCTGTCAATTTTCTTCAATAGGAATAGCTAGGTTTGATAACAAGTAAACATGCAGATTGTTAAGAATGGAGATGGAGAATTGCACTCTACCTCAATATGACAAGAATTTATTGCTCCATTAGAGATTTTGTTGTGCACTTGGTCAATGAGGGGCTTCCATTCAACTTCCTTAAGCTTGTTGGTATATTGGAACCCCTAAGTATGTGAGGGGTAATTAAAGAATAGTGAGTCCAACATCTTCTATCACTCTCATTCAATCTTCAATGCTTTGTCTAGTTAGATAAGTAGCACTCTTGCTTGGATTGAATCTGAAACCATTTCTTGGAATTTTTGCAAAGCTGCTAAGAGTATACTAATAGATGTAGGATCATTGGCACAAAGCATAAGCAAGTCATTAGTAAAAGAAAGTTGAGTGATACTCCATTACATTTATAATCAAATCTAAAGTTCATTTTGTTCTCAATGCAAAGTTATGTGCTTATTTAAAGCACTTCTATAGTTATATAGTAAACAAGTAGGGAGAAAGACGGTCACCTTGATGAATTCCTCTTGTAGTTTTGTAAAGTTGGGTGGGTTCTTCATTTATCATCACTAAGAAAGGCATAGATGTTATATAAGCCTGAATCAATATGATAAACTCAGTAGAGTATCCAAAAACAGGCAGAGAATTGATTATGAAGCTCCATTCAATAGTGTCATATGCCTTTATGAAGTCAATCTTGAGGTCACAACTCCTAATGTGTTTCTTGGACTTGTAATCTTTAAATAATTCTTGAACTAATAAGATGTTGTCACTCATGCTTCTAGGAATGTAAACAACTTGACTTGGGTTGATTAAACTTGTAAGATAGTCTTCAACCTGTTAGCTAGGAATTTTGCAATGATCTTATACACCACATTGCAACATGCTATAGGTTTGAAGTCATTGAATCCCTTAGGATTAAGGATTTTGGGAACCAAGACTAAGTCTTCTTCATCTCTTTGTGCAGCTTACCGCTCCTAAAAAATTCATGAATTGCATTTCTTACAAGTGATTGTAAAACATTCTATTTTTCCTAAGAAAACCTTGATTGAAGCCATCTGGTCTTGGTGACTTATCAGGATGAAAGGAGAATAAAACCCTTCTTATCTCTTCATTAGTGACTTGTTTGAGTAGTTCTAAATATTGAGGTTGATTTATGGAACTTGACATTCTGTTGAACAGGTTTTCTAGAAGTAAGTTATATGAGTGTTCCCACCATTTATAGCTTTAAAGTAGCTTCTAGCTATCACTTTCATCTCTTCTTAGTCATACACCATTGTTCCATTTTTTTCTTCTAAAGACACAAGCTTGTTTCTACTTCTTATACCTTGAATCTCACTAAAGAAAGACTTGGTGCTTCTATCTCCTTGCTAAATCCACTAAATTCGACTTCTACTTTAACTAATAAATGTAAGTTTCTAGTGCCTATAGATATTTCTTAAGATCAGCCTTTTCCTTGTAACATCTATGGGGTTAGTTACCAACTGTTTTTGAGTGAGTAAGAGCTCCTTCATTGCTTGTGTTTTATTTTTCTTCATAAGATCACTTGCACCCCTCAGTAGTTCGATACATTCATCTTTGATGAATTTCAAAATTTGTAAACATTGAAATGCTTTAGACCCTTAAATCATTTATTAAGAGCATTTGTAATAATAGTGTGTTTAGGGTACTTTAACAAGGATTTGAAAAACTTGAATGGATATCTCCTTGTCATTAACCTTCTGGTAATGTGAACATTGATTGTGGTGTGATTAGAAAATAAAGGTTCTTCGAACACTACATAGCTCTCTGTCATTTTTGTAAGCCACCAATTATTCTCTAAGCATCTGTCTAATTTTCTCTGCTTCAATGATCTTCCTTATTGATTATTGCTCCAGGTGAAGATGGGACCCTAAAAATTGAGATCCACCAACTCAGCCAAGAAGTTAGTTCTGTTAACTCCTTTTTTCTGCATATGTTATGCTTCTTCTCCCTAGTTTTGTTAACTTTTTATAGTTTCCTTCCCTTACTATAAAAACATAAGTAAAAAAATGAAAAACAATCTTAATAGAATATGAACCTATAAACTTATTGAATAAAACATTTGTAAAATCAATCTAATTAAAAAAAATTTCAATGACAATGAATCAAAATATATTAAAATGTTTTATAAAGATTGGTTGGGTTGCCATTCTTTTAGAAATATTTTAACTAAACTTTCTTCATAATATCTTTAAAGGTCTTGAAAGGCTTCCTTTGTGAGTGTTGCTTCCTAAATATATCTTTAGCCTTTGAGCATTCACTTTGAAAGCACCTTTGGTTGGATGTGAGATATGAACTACCCCATGTGAGAGTACTTATATTATTTTAAATGGCTTAAACAATCATGACTTCAGCCTTCTCAAAAATAATTTAAGGTAAAAAGTATGCTATAAAAACTGATATTGTTTCATGGTCTTTCAACATGAAATTTCTATTATACCATTGTTTACTCTATTGCTTGTAGATTTTTGCATTCCTATATGTGAAAAATATTAATTCTTCAAGCTCCTTCTACTAGAGTATCCTCTTTTAACCAATTTTTTTCAAAAAAAAATCAAGAATCTAGTGACCAAATATGTTCTTTGTTAAAGTTCAATAGGTAAATGACATACTTTCTGAAAAGATAACCTATAAGGTTTGATCCCAATAAGTGCTTATATGCAATCATATAAGACTATATATAGCATCATCTGATTCCTTACTTGATCTTCCTCGAATACTTGATATTCTACTATCACTTATGAATGTTCTAGATGTTTCAAATCTAGTGAATATCTTTTTAAAAATTTTAAGTACGGCTATAGATTCATTATTTGATAAAGCTAAAGCTTCTACCCACACTTCAAATAACATCAACTCCCCTCACTTTAAATAACTTCAACTTTCCTCACTTCAAATAACTAACTTACTAAAATATTTGCAAGTCATTTCATGACTTTTAGATATATTACATGTCCTATAACGCTTATAACAAAGTGTTATATACTTATAAGTGTCCTTAAATATACTTAGCCAATAAAAACCTAATTTTAAAATCTTTATTATAGTTTAATTGGCTCCAAAACGAATTTTTAGCTTCCAATAATGACTGCAGTGTATATCGATTCCATCCCTTCTTCATATATGCATTGTTTAATCACTTGATTTTCATAAATCCTATTTAAGAACAAATCTTTCCATATGTAATATTTTTAGATTAGAAAAACTTTTTCCTCCATTATTGATATGAAATACCCGTAGGGATATTCTCAACTGCTAAATTGTTAGTGTGATCAACAAACTAAGGGATGAAACCTCTTCAACATATAATCTTTCATCAGGAATGGTGACATTTTATGTCTCATTTGTTTAGCTTTTCTATGGTTATATTTTCTAAGTGTGGTAGATGATCTACTACTTGTCCTTAACTTCCTTTTTATCTTTAGTATCTATGTTTAACTCTTATAGCAACAAATTCGATCTAATTAATATGGATTGAGCATCATGTTTACGAAGAAGATACTTTAATGCCGAGTGATCGATATAGACTATGACTTCAAAATGATGAGAGAAGATGTGAAATTTTCAAATGCAAAGATGACAACCATAAATTCCTTTTTAGTGGTGTTGTAATTTTCTTAATCCTCTATTGATGTTTTGTTGGCATGATGTATCAATTTGAAAAAGATTATCATTGCCTTTTCATATACTACAACAAATCACTTGCATTACATATTAGCTCAAAATTGAGCTTCTAGTCTAGTGTTACTATATTAAAGGCATTAGTCAATTTCTATTTCAATATTGTAAAAGCATCTAAACAAGAATGTGAGAAGTTTAATTAAACATCATTTTGTAGTATGTTTATTAGAGGTCAAGCTTTCTTTGACAAGTCCTTTATAAAAATTCTATAAAAATTAACCCATCCTAGAAAAAAACCTTATCTCCTTCACCAATGTAGGTGGTGGAATTTTCTCAATTTCATCAACCTTTTCTTGTCCTCCCCAATCCATTCATATGTAATCTTGTTCCCTAACACTATTACCTCTTATGCCATAAAGTGTTACTTTATCCAACTCAGCACTAGATTGGTTTTCTTATATCTTTCAACAAATTCTCTTAATTATGGAGGTACAGTTCATATGAATCACCAAAGAATAAGATGTTATCCATAAATACCTTTGATGTGAGTAGGAGGATGGATCATCATAGAGTTGGCGTGAATAACAAAGGCAAGGGAGGAAAGTTAGCTATACCAATTGGGCCCATGACCAGAGATAGGGCCAAGAGACTTAAGAAGGCTTCCCATGCGCATGTGGGCTATCTTTTGGAGAGGATGGAACAATCCAAGTCTATTGGAGGAGAACTTTATGAATCCCAGCCCAAATTGATCCATCTAACTCAAATCTTTGGACCAGATACTCTTGGAACTTGAAGACTTGAAGACCTAGACTAATTTTAGTCTCTCACTTAAGCCCAAGAGGCAATAGGTTGACCAGGTGTTGTTTTAATGAGGATGGGCTCACTTATTCCCTTAAGCCCATAAATTATACCTTTTATTTATTTTAAGTTAAGACACCTTTTTTTGGGCTAACCTATGTTAAAGCCCGAGTACTTATTATTAAGCCTAGTTATAAATCGGTTCATTAGGGTTATTGTAGGAGAATTAACTATTATTTCTGGATTGTGTCATCGACCATAATGAGGTTTATTCCTCTTGTTCTTGTTTCAACACAAATCAATAATTCACTTATCAATTTTCCCAAATTGTGGCGTGATTGTTTGATTCAACCTTCTTGGTTTTAGTTTTAATTATCTAGGTTGCTCAAATCACATATTCGTGAGGTCTAGTAAGGATTGAACCTTACGTATCCTTTTATTTTTTTTAATTTTTAATTTTGTTCTTCCTTATCCTTCTTTGGTGAAACTTCCAAATATCCACAAACCCATCAAGCCGATGCCACCATCATTAACTTCCAAGGATTTTCAGACAACCCTTCATCTAATCACCTTCGTGCATGCGTCAATCTCCATCTACTCTTTAACCATATATATAAACAATATCATCATACAACTCTAAAACACAATAGTTTCATTGCACAACCCAATTATATATGCAAATTTCCTGTATGGGAACTTAAAAGTAGTACTTTCTTGATGCTAAAGTGCAATTGGAATCTAAAAATAACATATGTATCCATCAAAGAGAAAATAATAAACGTGTCATAAATTCATTCTAGCATATGACCAATGAATGGTAAAGGTAAATGGTATTTGCAAGTTGCATAATTCAATTTCTTATAATCGAAGCATACTCTTTACCTAGGAATAGTTCTTATTGTAACTAATTTGTTTTTCTTGCTTGGAACAACTTTCATTCCTCTGTTCTTCAGAATTATCTACATAGGGATAATTTAAAAGCTATTATATGTTAGGTAAATTATACCTAAAATCAAGCACTTTAACCACTTTGTCTTTAACGAAATCCTTATAGTTCGAATTCAATATTTTTTAGAATTGCATTGTAGGTTAATGACCCTCCTCTATAAAAATTCTGAGTGCAGTAGGAAGAAATTTCCCTATATATTTTATACAACTTCTATGCCAATGCCTTCTTATGTGTCCTCAATGCTCTAAACTTACCTTTCTATTAATTACATAACCTAGCTACATTAATCACTGGTAGCTTTGAGTTTTACTTCATCATTCTATATTGCTAATTATTTGGAAATTACTTTAAATCCAAGACTAGTGGCTCCTTTATGGATGGTTTCAATTTCAAATTATCTTGTACAATATACTCTTTAGTTTCTTTTTGCTTTGGAAGAAGCTCATTCGACTTCAAATAGGCCATTGCTCGTGTAATTTGTTGTTTTCTAGATCAACCTACTACACTTTTATGATGCAAAATTCCAAGTTTTCTTTATGCAAAATTCCCTAAAAAGGACAAAAAGTTTCAAAATCTAATAACTTAAGAGAATGACGACAATCCCCCAAGCTTTTTTAGGTTTTGAATACCTAAATAAAATAGAAAGATAATGGACCTACCATCATGAAGAGAATCTAATGGGCTTTAAAAGTACAAAATTAGATTATGATCCATTAAGCATTAATTAAAAGCCAATCACAATGGATGAATTAAGATGAATAGAGAAGCCCTATATAGTCAAATTAAAGGTATATGGGCTTAAAGTGTAGGCTGCTTTGAAGACTTTAGTTAATCCTCAAATTCAAGACTAGTTAACTTAATTCACCAAATAGCGTCGTAAAATGTGTTGCTTAAAAAATGTAAGAATATGGAAGAATTCCAAGTTGACCAAATTACAAATTATAAGGGAAACTATTATCTTTCCAATGAATTAAAATTAGATCATTTAAAGCTCTATAGTTTAAGTTATGGCTCTTAGAATTTGATTATTTGACACAAACACAAGAATGACAATGCATTTTTGAAATTTTAATTTTTTCCTATTTTGAAAGAATTTCTTGCCAATTCCAAGTTGTATACGTTTCCCTTATTCTTGTTCATATATTTTTGGACTTATTTTCCTATTTTATAGTTGCAAATTAGGGAATTAAGTTTATTTTAAAATTTCTTTTATTTTAGGCAAGTTGAATATTTCAAATCCAAATTATAATTGAGTTTAAGTTTGGTTTTTATGATTTTATGTCTTCCTCTATATAGGGGCACGTTTTAAGCTTGTATGGGATAGAATTATGATCAATAATAGTTTAGAGAACAATTTCTTGCTTATTTCTTTGTTGAACTCTTCGAACCTATTAGGTTTTTACGTAGCATTCATAATTTACACTTATCACTCACCTTCTTTTCTTTATCATTGAGTGTGGTGTCTACAACCTCTCTTATCACTTAGGTTCTTGTTTGATCACACAGATAGTGGGTCTAAGATTCTTTCATAAATCTGCTTTCTTAGAAAATCTTAGATCAAGGTTATCAAGATTGGTTGTTGTGTCTTACTACTCTTTATAAGGTTCAAATCATTTGGTATCAGAGCTTGGGCTCTAAGATCAGGTTTGTATATTAGTTCTTTAATTGCTCTTGGCATCTTTAGTCAATGTGTTGTCCAAATTCTACACCTCTCTCACACACACTTTCTACATCTCTGGTTTTGTATGACTAGACTAAGTTTTCATTAAAAACATTGAGAGTCCTTTTAACACCACTGTCCCATTATACCTACCTTATGTGATTCTTTCACTAACAAGTCTCTCGAGGAACTTTGTGGTATACAAGCCCTATTCTCTTTAAACAAATACCTCTTATGCCCAAAGAACTTCCCAAAGGCAAATTTCTCACATGCCTTAAACACATTGTCAAAATCATGGTCATCATTGTATAGCTCCTTAATGTGCTCAACACTATTTATGGCCTAAGGCACTTCTCCTAAACAGCACATCAATCACGATGTTTTCATTTCTTGTTTATATTTCCATGTAAGGAAACATCTTTATAAATTCCATCCACTTAGCATGCTTTTTGCTAAGTTTGTTGTCCCTTATATTTTAATGAATCATGACCAGTATGGATCACAAACTTTTTAGGCCATAAATAGTGTTTCCCAATCTTTAAAGCCCTAACTAATGTGTAAATCTCTGCATCAAAAGTTGGGTAGTTTATGGCTGCCCTACTAAGTTTCTCATTAAAGTATGCAGTCGATACCCAATCTTCCAATAAGAAGCCACTTATTCCAGCCCTAATTGTATCACACTCTATCTCAAAAGTGCTGTAAAAGGCAAAGATAAGATAGGTGTTGTATTAAGTTGCTCTTTCAAAAAGTTAAATGCCTTCTCTTCTATCCCCTTACTTAAATCCTACACTCTTTTTGTCTATCTCCAACAATGGAGCTAAAATCCTGCAAACTATCTATAGAAACTAGTCAAACCATGGAAACTCCTAACATCACTAACTAACCTAGGGGTCAGCCATTCCTTAATTGCCCTCAAGTTTTTCTTGTCAACATCTATTCACTTTGCACTCACCACATAACCCAAAAACACAAACTAACTAGTGGAAAAATTTTTTGTCTAAGTTTTCTTATAATTTCTATGGCCTAAGTACATTCAACACTTTATTTAGATGTTCAACATGCTCATCAAGTGACTTACTATAAATAAGAATGCCATCAAAATAAGCAACTAAAAACTTTCCAAGAAATGTGCCATAAAACATCGTTCATAAACCTCATAAATGTGTTGATTGCATTAAAATCAAAAGATATTACTAGCCATTCATACAATCCTTATTTAGTCTTAAAAAGAGTTTTCCACATTTCCTTTAATTCTAGTTTGATAGTAAACAGATTTCAAATAAAATTTAGAAAATAAATATACATCATATAACTCATCAAGGGACAGGTGACGATATTTTACAGTGATTTTGTTGATGGCATGAAAGTCCATGCACATATGCAATAAACCATCTTTCTTTGGCACTAATAGGATTGGAACTGAGCATGAACTATGTACATAACGTTTTTTTTTACCAACTCCTCCACTTACCTTTAGATTTCTATTATCTTAAGGTTTGTCCTATATGCTGGCACATTGGGCAATTGTGCTCCTAAAATCAAACTGATTTGATGCTCTGTTCCTCGTTTAGGTGGTAAACTACTTGGTACATTTCTTTGAATAGATCATCATATTTTTTCAAAACAAAAACTACAATACTAGGAAAATCATGGATTCAAATCAGATGAAGTACAAATCACAGATTTAGGACCCAAAGATCATTCTATAGGAATCAAGATTGAATTAAAGATTCAATAAGGTATTTCCACCGTACCTATAGTATTAGAAAGTGGTTTAGTAAGGAATAGGTTTTTGATCTTCATGTGCCCTTGTTTGAATGAAAATCAAGTCTTTAAAAAGCACCAAAAAGGATTTCTCTAAAGGAATGCAAAGAACACTCAATGTGTTTTTTGAATATGGAAATCTATCAAATCAAATTGCAAACGAGTTTTAGAGTATTTATATAATAAAACTAATTCCTTACGTTGAATCCCATAAGGATATGAAGTGGATTTTGGCCCAAATAACATACTCCTAGCAAACAAGCTTAAAACTGGCAGTTTAGGCCCAAAAGAAACCAAATGGCTCAGTGGGTTTATCTAAGGCTAGAACTCACTAAGTTTAGTCCTAAATAACTTAATCAATATGCCCAAATCATAATCTAAGTCAACACAAGTAGATTACATTATATGGCCCAAGGATGCTCAAAACAACCTAATTACAGCAAACAAGTTGTTTCTAGCTGCACAACATAGTTAGCCTTCTTCAATAAGTGCAACATTTTCTTCAAGCCTTAAATCATAATTATGAACTTAGTTGATATGTCTCCAAGTGTTTTAGCTTCTTCCCTGGCATATAGATCCATCATCATATTGTTGAGAGCCTCTTCAGCATGTCTAGCTAGAATTGTGTAATTAGTCCTCTCCGTTGGATCTTTTACTTTGGTGACACTTTTTTGAGCTTGTTTAAGTGTTTTTCATTGCTTTCCAAGCTCTCTAACAAGTCCCACTTCTTATGCCTTTTCTAAAGGTTCATGGGATGCTTGATCTCTATCAAGGAGTGTTTATGAGGTACTAATGTTATTTTTGTAGGTTTAAAACATAAAAGAGAATAAAGATCATACCAAAGGCATTCAAGACACTTATAACATCAAATTATACATGAAAATTTTGAAGCAAACTTAGAGAAACTATCCATGAGATTTGATGTGGTTGATGATCAGTTTGAAAGGTTGGAATCAAGTATACATAAAATGCAACCAAAAGTACAACAAGGAGCCAAGAAGCATGGTGGTGATTTCAATGACCCAGATGACGAAGAATTGGACTTAAATACAGGTTTAGGAAGATTTGGCGTAGTTGTGGTGTTAAGGTTGACATTAACTTAGGGAGTATATAACTAAAAATTCCACTATTTTGAGGGATAAATGATCTTGAAGCTAATTTAGAATGGAAAAGAAGGCGGAGTTAAATTTTGATTTCTATAACTATTTCAAGGAGAAAAGTTGAAGTTTTTTCAGAGAATTTACTAATTATGCAATTATTTGGTAGGATTAGCTTGTACTTAGTAGGAGGCGCTATAGTGGGAGACCTATAGTTAATTGTTTTAGAAACCGCGAAGCCTTTCTCAATGTCGTAATAGTGTCGAAGATTACCATAAGGGGATGGAGATCCTCACGATTAGATCTAATGTAAAGGAGAATAGGGAAGCCATAATGGCATGGTCTTTAAATGGGTTCAATAGAGAAATTAGACATGTGGTGGAGTTGCAACGCTTTGTGTAACTTAAAGACTTGTTAGACGTAGAGGTTAAATTGAAGCAATAACAAAAGAAGAAGAGCTCAAATAGGATAGGGAATAATTCTGGTTCCATTTCTTGGAAGTCAAATTGGTGCAAAAATGAGGACAAGGCAGTTTTTAATCCTAAAATTGATGCAAAAAAGAACTTAAAAGAGAGGGGTCATACTAAATCAAAGGTAAAATTGAAACTCAAACTACTAAAACTTATGATATTAAATATTTTATATTTTTGGGTACAGGACATATTGCTTTTCAATGTCAAAATAAGAGGGCAATGAAAATTAAATAAAAAGTTGTATCGTAAGTGAAAGTGAATCAGATTTTGATGATGAGTCTATGCCACCTTTGGAGGATGTGACGTAGATTTTTCTAAAAATAAAGAAATTATATGACAAGGCACTCTTTAGGTATCCAAATGAAATAGGAAAAGGTACAAAGAGACGATATTTTTCATCCTAGATGGTGAATCAATGATAAGGTATTTAGTTTGATGATTGATGGAGGTAGTTGTACTATTGTTGCAATGGTTGAATGAATGTAAAGAAGTTAAAGTGCATAAGCAAGTATTAGTTTCTTTCTCTATTGGACATTATAAGGTGAGGTATTGTGTGATGTAGTGGCTATGCATGATAGGCATATCTTGTTGGGGCATCCATAGCAATGCGATAGGTGAGTAGTTCTTGATGGTTTAACGAATTGATATTCTTTTGTAATGAATGAAAAAGTACCCCTCACTACTAAACAATTATATAAGATTAGGTGAGATTAGAGAAGTTAAAAAAGAATGAGAGAGTAAGAATAAAAGTTAGACAACAAATTGAAAAGAAAAAAGGATACTAAAGTAAGACAACAAATTCAAAAGAAAAAAGAAGACTAAAGTAAGAGGAGCAAACAAAAGAGATAAAAAAGAAAGACAGTGTGCAAAATGAAAGACATAGAAAAAAGTGAGTTTCTATCTAAAAGGGAGTGATATCAAGATAGATTTTTTTAGGCAACTTATGTATAATGAAACTTATTTTAGTGCTAACAATAACAAATCTTCTTTGCCTATTGTTTTTCTTTCTTTATTGTAGGAGCTTGATTATTGATTTCATAAAGAAGTGCCTAATGATTATCAACAATTAGGGGAATAAAACATCAATTCACTTCATCACTTGTGCTAGTATTCTAAATAGGTCAATCTATTAGAGCAATCTCGAGGAGACAAAGGAGCTTTAAAGGCAAGTTGAGGAATTGATAGCAAAAGAATATGTGCAAGAAAGCTTGAGTCCATATGCAGTTCCAGTCTTGTTAGTGCCTAAGAAGGATGGGACATGATGTATACGTGTTGATAGTTATGCCATAAACAATATTACTATAAATTATAGATATCTCATTACTAGATTAGGTGATATGCTTGATGAATTGCATGGAGCTTGTTGTTGTCTAAAATTTATTTAAAAGTGGATATTACAAAATTCTCATGAAAGGAGCTAATGAGTGGAAAAGATCCTTTAAGAAAAAATATAGTTTGTATAAATGGTTGGTTATGCCTTTTCATTTATAAGACTTATGAACCATGTTTTGTACATTTTTATTAGAAAATTTATCATTTTTAGTGATATTTTCTATAGAAAAAACCTTGATGATCATATTGACCATATGAGGCAGGTTTTTGAAGTTTTACAGGAAGCTAAATTGTATGGTAAACTTAAAAATTGTACCATAAAAAATGGTGCCTAATGCAATGTCAAGGAGCTATGCTTTACTTTCTACTTTAGATGTAAAAATCATTGATCAATTGCACAATTGGAAGCAATGAACCCAAGAAAGCTAAAAACAGGTTTAGGATAGACAAACCTTGAGCTGATGTCTATAGAAGACGAAAACCAAAGGTATAGGATAGATTTTGAATGCCACAAGATAATAATCTTAATAAGTTCATGAGTTGACAACAAAACCAAAGATAAATTAACCTCACTAAATGAATTTTGAATGTTTATGAAGTGTCATGAGCAATACAATGCTTGCCTTTATATAGGCATTAAGATAAGAGCTAATTAAGGTAAGAAATCATCCTAATTGAATAATTTGATCAGAATTATTATTTGATTGAGCTAATTAAGGTAAGAAATGATCCTAATTTAATGATTTGATCGTAATTATTATTTGATTTTGCTAATTAAGGTAAGAAATCATTCCTAATTTGTTAGGATAGTTTGTAAATATTCTTGAATGTCTCCCACAAATCTTGGAATGCTCAGAACATATTGGAATAACTTAGAAACGGGCTTCTTGACTCAGCTTGGATTAGATTTATTGGGCCTTGAATAATTTCCAACCTAATTAGAGCTTGTTTAGTCTATATCTCCTCTAGGATGCAACTTTGATTTTCTTGGTTGTGGAAATATTTCCTTGCATGAATGAACCCTTACCCATTCACTATGTTCAAATATCACTTTCTTTTATCCCTTGTAATATTTGCTTGGTCCTCTTCTCAATACTCAGTCTTAATTTCTTATGCAATGCTTTGATAAAATCTGCCTTCCTCTTTCTATCCAAATTAACTGATACGAACCTACTAGGTAACCTACCTAGGAACTCTTGATCCATTTGTTATCTGTGCCTAGAATCCTAAAAAACAAGTTGAACGATCATATTAGAACCTTAAGGAAGCTAAATCCTTAAAACCCCGATCTTAAGATGCCACAAAGGTTGATCGCTCCCTTGATAAGTCAGATTTGAATTCCACCAAGAACATAAAAGAACAAGCAAGGCTTGCTGGAAAATAACTCAATTTTTTTCGATAGTGATGATGATCCCGTAATACATTAGATGGCACTTTAAATAGGCATCATAATATGAATGAAATTATTAAGGAACAAGTCTAAATAAGGCCTTATTCACTCAAAAAATGTAAATTTAGGCTTAATTAAATAAACATAACCAGCCCACTTGTTGATTGCATCTTAATTATACAGATAAGGCTTCCTTCAAACCCATGTGTGATCATCCTTGTATCTTGGATTCCAAGCTTGGTTCATGATGTACTAAGTCTTGCCCAACATCAAGTAATTAATCTTGGGAATGCCTTAGCCTTCAATAATAGCCTCCTTTTTTTGCACCTCCATGATTAAGCCTTGCAAAGCTTCTTTCATTCATTTTGTTCTTGCTCTAGTCATTTGACCTTCAATTCCTTGCAATAGGTCTCGGGAAAATTTGCTAACATTATTTGGAGCTAATTGGTCAGTATCTTGATCCCCATCATTCCACCCCTCCTTAAAAGGATCCATCTTTGAATCACCTACATCAAACAAAGATAAATCAGCAACATTAAAAGTATCCATCCTTGAATCACCTACATCATTCTATAGTTGCTTGGCAAATCGGGCTTGTAGGCATTATCATTGATCATTCTTTCCTCATGTGCACCCACGCCCAATCTCCAGGTTCAAAAACAATTTTTATACACCCCTTGTTAGCTTGTCTTAGCGTGTAAATCCTTCACAAAATTTGCCTTTTTCTTCCCATCAAGGTTAGCATGTTCATCAGTAGGCAAAGGTAAAATATCCAAAGGAGTTAAAGGATTAAGGCCATATATAACTTCAAAAGGTGAAAAGGAAGTAGTAGACTAAATAGACCCATTATAGGCAAACTAAATATGTGGCAAACACTTTTCCCATCATTTTAAGTTCTTATTTATGATAGCAAGCAACAAAGTAGTGAGTGTCCTATTAACTACTTCAATTTGCCCATCCTTTTGGGATGTGCAACAGTAGAAAACAAGAGTTTAGTTCCTAACTTAGTCCAAAAAGTGCACCAAAAATGACTTAAGAACTTAATATCTCTATCACTAATAATTGTCTTGGGCAAACCATACAATCAAACAACCTCTTTAAAGAACAAATCAGCAATTGGTATTGCATCATTGGTTTTAGAACATGCAATAAAATGAGTCATTTTGTTAAAATGATCAACAACAACAAATATGTTGTCCTTACAACTTTGAGAACTTGGTAAACCTACAACAAAATCCATAGAAATTTCAATCCAAGGTTGAGTAGGCACAGGTAAAGGGGTATATAAACCATGCGATTTTACTTTAGACTTTGCTTACTTACATGTTACACTTGTCAGAAACAAATTGCAAAATCATGTTTCATTTTAGGCCAATAAAAATGTTCATGTAATATATCCAAAGTCTTGTTGACAATAAAATGCCCCATCAAACCACCCCCATGATTCTCCCTAACAAGTAACTCACAAATAAAACCAGTAGGCACACAATTTATCTTTCTTAAATAGAAATCCTTCATGCCTATAAAAGTCACCAAAAGCACACTTAGAGTATGCATCCCACACTTGTCAAAAATCAGAATCATTTGAATACAATTCTTTAAACAATTTAAAACTAAGTAGTTTAGTTTGCAAACAAGAAAGTAATGCTTATCTTCTAGACAATGCATCAGCCACAACATTTTCCTTTCCATGTTTGTACTTGATGACAAAAGGAAACGTTTCTATAAATTCCAGCCACTTGGCATGCCTTTTATTGAGTTTACCTTGGGATTTCAAGAACTTTAAACTCTCATGATCAGAATGAATGATGAATTCCCTTGGCCATAAGTATTTTTGCCATGTTTGAAGAGTTCTTACTATTGCATACAGTTCTTTATCGTAAGTAGGATAATTCAATGCTTCCTTATTTAGCTTTTCACTAAAATATACAATTGGTAAGACTTGCATCAATACAACCTTGATTCCAATTCTGGATGCATCACATTCAACTTCAAAAGCTTTATCAAAATTTGGCAAACACAACAAAGGTGCATATATTAAAAGCTCGATCATGCACAGCATCCCATTTAAAAACAACATTCTTTTTAACAAGTTCATTTAAAGGTGCAGCACTGGAACTTTAGTCTTTAACAAACCTTTGATAGAAACTTGCTCGACTGTAAAAACTTCTCACCTCATTCGCATTCTTAGGTGTAGGCCAGTCCAATAGCCTTTACCTTCTCTTCTCAACACTAGCTCCCTATGAACTAACAATAAATCTAAGAAACATTATAGATTCCATGCAAAATGTACACTTTTTAAGATTAGCATACAATTGGTTCTCTCGTAATACACTAAAAATAACATGCAAGTGTTCCATGTGATCATTTAAATTCTTTCTATAAACTAAAATATCATCAAAGTAAACTGCTACAAATTTTTCAATGAAAGCAAACAAGTTTTATAAGTCTCATGAAAGTACTAGGTGCATTAGTTAAACCAAAAGGCATTACTAACCACTCCTACAATCCATATTTAGTTTTAAACACTATTTTCCATTCATATCCCGTTTTTCATGCAAATTTGATGGTAGCCATTCTTTAAATCAATCTTAGAAAACAAGTATGAGAAATGTAATTCATCAAGCATATCATCTAATTGAGGTATAGGATGTCTATACTTAACTATTATTTTGTTTATGGCTTGACAATCTACACATATGTGCCATGTTCCATCTTTCTTTGGGACTAAGATTATAAGAACCGAACATGGGCTAAGACTTTCTCACACAAATCCCTTTTGTACCAAGTCATCAATTTTTCATTGTATCTCCTTTGTTTACTCAGGATTGACTCTATAGGTATGTTGGTTAGGAATAGCAGCCTCGAGTATGAAATCTATTTGATGTTCAATACCTCTTAAAAGGGGTAGTCTAAGTGGTATCTCTTTGAGGAAAAGGTCCTCAAATTCTTGTAACAAAGAAACACCCACACTAGACAAAGTAGGGTTAAGGTCATTAGTAGAAAAATAAACATCCTTGTACATAGGTACAAGTAGTGGTTGCCTTGTGAACATAGCACTCTTAACCTGATTTTTTCCAGAAATTACATTTCATTTCTTGCTTTTCTCTATTTCTTGAGCACCTCTCTCTTGATTTTTCCTCTCGACCTCACTCCCTTTCTTTTCTCTCATTTGTTGTTTTTCTTTCTTTTTATTTTCCTCTTATTCACTAATCTGATTTCCTCTCATTTTATACTCACTTGCTATCCTAATCTGATCCTAATGAGCTTGAAAATGTTTAAAAGAGGTTATTACAATGGTTCGGTTATTAAGTATAAAAGAGTAACAGTTTATGTACCCATCATGTTATCCTTCCTATCAAATTTCCATGGACAGCCTAATAAAATGTGTCTAGCATGCATTGGCGCCACATCACAAAGAACTTCATCTTTATATTTTCCAATATAAAAAGACACTAAAATTTGCTTGGCCACCTTAATTTCTCCACATTCATTTAGCCATTACAACTTATATGATTTAGGATGCTTGAAGGTGATACAGAAAGCTTAAGAAATTTGAGTTCTTGAAACCCCCTAATTCTATTGGCTCATTACCCTAACTTTCTATCCCAAAAACATGATATATCAAACCCCAATTTTGTGAATTGAGACCCAATCTCAAAGAAATCAGAAACTAATTCACATTGCAAGTACTTACTTGTCGTTGCAAATTAATTTCTTGAAGTAAGCAAGAAGGCAATTACACCTCTCTTGAAGAAATCCAAATTCTGGAAAATTCAATAATCAAATAATGCAAAAAGTCCCATTATAGTCCTCATCTCATTCTATTTATATTGTAGAAAATAAGATGATCTAAACTTTTAAAGCAAACAATGGGCTTAATACAAACAGCCCATAAAACAAGTTCAAAACTTAAACTAATAAAAGCAACTAAATTACAAGCCTAAATAATACAATAATCCCTTTTATAAGAGATATTGAGCTTGTCTTGAAAATTGGCTAAGTAGCTTGTCTTCAAAATTGGCTAAGTACTAGCCTCTTTATGCCTTCCTTAGCAAAATTAAAAGATTTGGCATGCCTTGGTATTCCCCAATGGATGTCTTGGCCTCATCATGAATTTGAGCTATGATTAAGCCTTGAACAAATCCTTACATGGCTTGCTTGATCTTTGAAGCTTGCCGCCTTGTAATTGGTCCACTAGACATAGAAAGCTTGTCTTATTGAGTAGTGTTGTGGCGTTGATCCTCCTTGCCAAGATTGGTTGTATCATTCCCTCCCTCCTCAAAAGGATTCGTCCTCGAATCAGCCCCTACATTATCAAAGGGAGAGAGGTCAACAACATTAAAAGTAGCAGACACTTGATAGTCACTAGGCAAATCAATCCTATAGGCACTATCATTAATCCTTTCAAGCACTTGAAATGGTCCATCGCCTCTAGGATCCAACTTTGATTTCCTTTCCTTAGGAAACCTCTCCTTCTTGAAATGCACCCAAACCCAATCACCAAGTTCAAATCTCATCAACTTGCGCCCTTGATTAGCCCTGTGAGCATTTGTTTCATTACGGTTCTCTACTTGCTGCCTCATATTCTTATGAATGCTCTTCACTAATTCAACCCTATATTGTCCATCCCTACTAGATATCTCATTTAATGGCAAAGGACACAAATCCAAAGGTATGAAAGGGTTAAATCCATAAACTATCTCAAATGGAGAGTAACTAGTAGTAGAATGAATGCTCCTATTATATGCAAATTCAACCATAGGCAAACATTCTTCCCAAGTATTAAGATTTTTACCCACAATAGCACGCAAAAGAGAACCTAAAGTTCAAATTACCACTTCAGTTTGACCATCTGTTTGAGGATGACATGTAATAGAAAACAAAAGTTTAGTACCTAATTTTCCCCCCAAAAATAGGCCAAAAGTGACTTAAGAACTTTAGATCACGGTCAGAAACAATGGTCTTCAGAATACTATGCAAATGCACAACATCCTTAAAGAACAAATCAGCAATATTTGTTGCATCATCAGTTTTATGACTTGCAATAAAGTGTGCCATTTCACTAAATCTATCAACAACCACAAATATGCTATTCCTAACTTTTTTAGTCCTAGGAAGTCCCTAAACAAAGTCTATAGATATGTCAATCTACAGATGCTTAGGCACAGGCAAAGGGGTATACAAATCATATAAATAGGCCTTTGATTTCACTTGTCTACATGCAACACACCTGGAATAGACTTTCTTAACATCTTTTTCTCATATTAGGCCAATAAAAATGTTTAAAAAGTATGTCATATGTCTTTTACACTCCAAAAAGACTCATCAAACCCCCACAATGTGATTCACGCACAAGTATGTCATGCATAGAGCAATTAAGTAAACAAAGCTTATTCTCCTTAAACAAGTACCATCACGTCTATAAAACTTTTGAAATGCAGCATGCTCACATGCACCATAAACATTCCCAAAATCAGAATCCAAAGCATACAATTCTCTAGTAAACTCAGATCCAAGCATTTTAGAACTTAAAATATTGATTAGAGTGTACCTTCTTGATAGTTCATTAGCTACCACATTTTCCTTACCTTGCTTGCACTTGATCACATATGGAAAAGTTTCAATGAACTCTAGCCATCTTGCATGTCTCTTGTTCAACTTACCTTGGCCCTTCAAATAATTAAGTGATTCATGGTCAGAATGCACTACAAACTACTTTGGCCATTAGTGTTGCTAAATGTCCAATGCTCTCACTAAGGCATAGAGTTCTTTGTCATAAGTGGAATAGTTCAGTTGTGGTCTATAAAGCTTTTCACTAAAGAAATCAATAGGATGCCTACCTTGCATCAAAACAACACCAATACTTATCCCGAAAGCAACATATTCAATTTCAAAAGCTTCATTAAAGTTAGGCAAACTTAGAATATGTGCAGAACACAATTTATTTTTCAAAGTATTAAATGTGATTTCTTGTGCCACATTCCAGTTAAAGCCAAAATCCTTTTTAATTATTTCGGTCAATGGTGTAGCAATGGAGCTAAAGTCCTTAACAAAATGCCTATAAAAGCTTGCCAAACCATGAAAGCTACACACATCACTAACTAACTTAGGAGTAGGCCAATCTTTAATAGCCTTAACCTTCTCCTTGTCAACATGAACACCATGGGTAGAAATAACAAAGCCAAGAAACACAACTTTATCCATACAAAAAGAACACTTTTTAAGCTTAGCATACAACTTTCTTTGGCACTAACAACTTTATCCATCTTTCTTTGGCACTAACAACATATGTGCTTAAACTTTCCCTTACATGCCCCTTCTTTAAAAGTTCCTCCACTTGTTTTTAAAGTTACTTTGTCTCCTCGGGATTACTCCTATAAGCTGGACGGTTTGAAATTTGAGCTCCTAGCACAAAATCAATTTGGTGTTCAATGCCCTCAAAGGTGGAAGTCCCTTGGGCATCTCATCTGGAAACACATCTGAGTATTCGTACAAAATAGGTTTAATAACACTAGGCACAAAAAAATCAAGGTTAGCCTCATTATAAAGAGTGTCTCTATAGTTAAACAAAATTAAAGGCTTATGTGTGTACAACACTTGTCTCAACTATCTTGATTTTGCAAAAAAATACTCCTTTTTCTTCCACTCTTTTTTTCACTCAGCTCTCCTTTTTCGATTGTACTTCCCTCTTTTCTTTCCTCACTAGTGCAATTTCTCTCAATTGGGCCTTTTTTATTAATTTATTTGATGGCCTCTTTTCTGTTTTTTTTTTCTTTTTAAATTCTCGGCCTCCCTTTGTTTTAGTTCTTCCACAGCTTTTGCAAGCTTGATTTGATCCTCATGGACCTCCTTTGGCGATAGAGGACCTAAAACATAGGTTCGATCTCCCATTTTGAATGAGTACCTATTCTTATAGCCATCATAGACCACTCATCTACCATACTGCCAACACCTCCCCAATAATATGTGACCCGCTTGCTTTGGTACTACATCACACAAAACTTCATCTGAATATCTGCCAATGGGGAATGCAACAGTAACTTGCTTTTGCACCTTCACTTCCCTACATTCATTGAGCCATTGTAGCTTATATGAGCTAGGATGTTTGATAATAGGCAGCCCTAACTTCTCCACCAAAACTGTACTAGCTACATTGGTGCAACTTCCTCCATCTATAATCATACTACAAATCTTACCATTTATCAAGTAACGGGTATGAAAGATGTTTTCTCTTTGCTCATCCATCTCAATCTTCTCATTCACATAAGAGCACACCTAATGATGGCATGGTGGTGGATATGGTGGATGCTGGTGGTGGAAATGGTGGCTGGTGTTGGTGATTTGAAAATTGGACAGTTTTAGTCTGATCGGGTGAAAACAAAACAGTCAATTTCTAACTCATTTTCTGGATGATTGGATGGGTCAAATGGGATGAAATTGGACGTAAAATTGAATTTCAAGATGTGAAATACAACTTTGGTGAAGGAATCATGGCAAGATGATGTCTAGAAAAAAAGTTATGAATTTTCTTGATAGATTGGTTCTGGATTAGGAAAGTGCTGAAATTGCGGGCTCAACAATTAGGCAATTTCAAAGTGCATTTTTGGGAAAACAGCTGGGAATTTGGGAGTGGTTCTTGAGGGTAAATTGAAGTTCAAGAAATGAACTACAACATTGATGAAGGAAGTTTCTCAATCTGATTAGTAGAAAAAAAATTTATGAATTTTCTTGGACAAGTCATTTTGGAAATGGAAAGCTGGAATTGTGGAAATTGGCTGGCAAGTTAAATGAGTGAAAGATAGGTGATTGTTTTTGGAAACAAACAAAACCCTTTAGTTTTTGGAAACTAATAAAACCCAAATGATAACATTGAATTGCAAATGCAAATTCTCTCTCAATTTGATAAAAAAGATCTGAATCTAATGAGAGTTTTTACAATGAAATATATAAGGAAATAAAAGCAAATGAATAGTCATGAAGGAGACCACATGTCGGTTTCTCTTCAGCCATTAAAATGTCATATTTAAGTAAACTAAGTAATTAAAATTGAGCTGGTAATTTTAATTCTCATAAGGGACAAATAAAACAAGATAAATGCATTTTATTCACTAAATATCTTCAACGGAAATTGAGCTACACTTGGGCTGAGATCTTGAGTTTTAAAATGACATAAGCTGGGCTTTTTTACAGAAATAACATCAACAGAATGGGCTCCAAAAATCATGCGTTTGTGAGCCCCAAAGGGCTTGAGTAAAACCTGTAGCTTTAAGCTTAAATTTGGCTCTTCCTCAAGCTCCTCTTCTCCATCCGAATCACTATCATTTGAACTTGTTGAACTAAGACCCATGTTAGAAATGTCTTCCAAGGCTGCACTTGATGAACCTCCATCACCTAACCATAAAGGCTTCAGCTAGGACAGGTTTTTCCACCTCCACATCACTACAATCCTCTAATGGAGGCATTTCTTCATCTTCTCTCTCTTAAGATTCAATTCCCCAATCATCCCTCAAAAGCATAATTTTTGTATTTGGGCATTAAGAAGCTATATGACTAGATCCCAAACATTTGAAACATTTGATATCTCTATACTTATAAGGTGTATTAATAGCATTAGAGTTAGAATTGGTACCTTTAGAAGTTGTCCCCTTGTCTTTGGACTTGTCCTTGTAGTCATTGGACTTGTCCTTTCCCTTCTCTTCCTTCTAGGCCATTTGGAACTCCATGAACTTGAATAAACATAATTGTATGCCTTATTAGAGCCCTTACTCTTCAGTTGCCTTTCAATCTTCATAGCCATGTTAACCATTTCCTCAATTTCCATGTAATGATGCAACTCTACCACATTGGCTATATCTTTGTTCAAACCAGCAAGAAACCTTACCATGAAGGCCTCCCTATCCTTTTCAATATTAGCCCTCATCATGGCTATTTCCATCTCCTTATGATAGTCCTCCATGCTTTTAATACCTTGTGTCAAATATTGGAGCCTTTGGTGTAACTCCCTATAGTAATAGCTAGGTGCAAAACATTTCTTCATTGTGGCCTTCATTTCTTCCTATGTCTCAACAGGCCTTTCATTAACTCTTCTTTTACTCAATAGCAACTGATCCCACTAGATAGTAGCATAGTGTGAGAATTCAACTGTTGCCAACTTCACTTTTTTCTCTTCTGAGTAGTTGTGGCAAGAAAATATCATTTCAACCTTCCTTTCCCACTCTAGGTAGGCATTGCCCTTGAAAAGGAGGTATCTTCATCTTGATGCTACCAATATTCTTGTCCACTCTTTCTACTTATTTTACCCTTCCTCTTTCATTTCTTACTATATTACCACCTCTAAATCTACCCCTACCATATCATCCACCTTTGCCTTGATTTCTGCCCCTACGCCACTCCTCCTCACCATCCTTATCAAAATCATCATAATCTTCATAATAGTATGTGTTTCGGATCAGAGTAGTAGCATCTCTTCTATTTCCTAAATCTCCTCTACTAGCAGATTGTGATTCCTCCTTAAATCTCTCAAACCTTTCTTCCATATCATCAAACCTTGATTTAAGCCTCTCAAATTGACAATACATGGCTTGTAATATGAAGTTATGATCTATTGGATTCCCTTGATCTTTCTTCATTTCACTATTGTCACTTTCATTAGGCATGTTGTTAAAAACCTGCAAGAAAATGTTAGAAAGCACCTCAATAACACTCCCTCATGTGTTTCCCTCTAGAACAAAATTTTTTACCCCTCGTTTTTCACACAAAATATTGGCTTTTCACTAGATAGGCTCACACTCTCTTGCCTTTTACCTTTCCAGTGATGCCTTGAAGGTTACTCTTTAGAAACCAATTCAAGCAATAACAAGCAAATAGCAAACAACATAAATTAATTAGAAAAGAACAAGATAAATCCTAACAAGAAAACAAAATGAATAAAAAATGAACGGACATCAACAAATTTTCTATGCCAATACACATATGAAGAATGTGTATGCAATGATTCTTATAAGTAATTGAACAATATGAGTGCAAAATTGTCCAATTCAATGTGTTAGCTCCAAAGATAGGCACAAAAAAGAAATTAAATAAAGAAACAAAGAAAGACACACCAATTATAACTAAACTCACCAAAAGCCCGGAACTTAGAGAAACAAGTTCAAATCTGCCCAAATTGAAAGATAGGTAATTCAATGTGTTTTAATTATTCTTGCACACAAATTAGGTTAATTTGAGTTTACAACCTGAATTTATGCAAAAGAAATGATTGTCCAATTTTGGATTGACAAGAATTGCATATATGATTCAAAGAAAACTATCTTGATCAATCTGAAATTTTCTCTTTTTTTGGTTTCATGATTTCTTTCTTCTGTGATTCCTTTTTCTTTCTTTTTCACTTTTTTTCATTTTTTCTGAAATTTTTTTTAGGTGTGAAAATCAAGAAAGTAAAGAGTCACTAAAAGAAAACAAGAACACAAATTCAGAAACAAGAATTCAAAAAGACACAAAAGAACATGAAAGGTCAGATTTGTCATAACAAAAAAGAAACGAAATTTTCAAAGAAACAAACAAGAAAGCATAAAAGGATATGTATGAGTTCAATATAATTAATCCAAAGCTTTGATACCAAAATGATACAGAAACCCCAAGAAATTTGCCTTGTGAAGATAACACTCTTAACCTCATTTTTCCAGCAATTACATTTCATTTCTTACTTTTCTCTATTTCTTGAACACCTCTCCCTTGATTTTTCCTCTTAGCCTCACTCCCTTTCTTTTCTCTCATTTGCTATTTTTCCTTCTTTTTCTTTTCCTCTTATTCACTAACCTGATTTACTCTTATACTTACTTACTATCCTAATCTGATCCTCATGAGTTTGAAAATGTTTAAGAGAGGTTATTATAATGGTTCGGTTATTAAGTATAAAAGAGTAACAGTTTGTGTACCCATCGTGTTATCCTTCCTATCAAATTGCCATGGACGGACTAATAAAATGTGTCCAACATGCATTGGTGGCACATCACAAAGAACTTCATCTTTATATTTTCCAATAGAAAAAAACACTAAAACTTGCTTGGCCACCTTAATTTCTCCACATTCATTCAGCCATTGCAACTTATATGGTTTAGGATGCTTGACGGTGATAAGAAACCTCAAGAAATTTGAGTTCTTGAACCCCCTAATTCTATTGGTTCATTACCCTAACTTTCTATCCCAAGAACATGCTAGATCAAACCCCAATTTTGTGAATTAATCCCAAAGAAATCAGAAACTAATTCACATTGCAAGTACTTACTTGTCGTTGCAAATTAATTTCTTGAAGTAACTAAGAAGGCAATCACACCTCTCTTGAAGAAATCCAAATTCTGGAAAATTCAATAATCAAATGATGCAAAAAGTCCTATTATAGTCCTCATCTCATTCTATTTATATTTTAGAAAATAAGATGACCTAAACTTCTAAAGCAAACAATGGGCTTAATACAAGCAGCCCATAAAACAAGTTCAAAACTTAAACTAAATAAAAGCAACTAAATTACAAGCCCAAATAATACTATTGGCCATTTCATAAGAGATATTGTGCTTGTCTTCAAAATTGGCTAAGTACTAACCTCTTCACACCTCCCTTAGCAAAATTACAAGCTTTGGCATACCTTAGTGTTCCTCCATGGATGTCTTGGCCTCATCATGAATTTGAGCTATGATTAAGCCTCGAACAAATCCTTGTATAGCTTGCTTGAGCTTTGAAGCTTGCTGCCTTGTAATTGATCCACTAGAAATTGAAAGCTTGTATTGTTGAGTAGTGTTGTGGCATTGAACCTCCTTGCCAAGACTGGTTGTATCAGAAGGCATCCAATTTGAACTTATCTACTAACAAAGTACTAGCAATGTTAGTATAGCTGCCACTATCACTAACCATGGTACAAACCTTGTTTTTAATATGGCATTGAGTATGTAAAATGTGCTCATATTGTTTCCCTTTATTTTCATTTAATGCACACCTTATAACAAACATATCTCCATGCACGGGTTCTTCAACATCAACATCAGAACAGTCGTCCAATGGTGGCACTTCATCGTCACTTAAACTAACACTCTCTACATCACTTGCATTACTATATTCACTTAGAAGATCCAACTTGTAGGTTTTGTCATTAATCTTTGCAAGTACTTGAAATGGATTTTCTCCTCTATAATGCAACTTTAATTTTCTTCATTGTGGAAATCTTTCCTTACCCAAATGAACGCAAACCCAATCACTAGGTTCAACTATCACTTCCTTCTGTCCCTTGTTATATTGAATTTCATATTGCTTGGTCCTCTTCTTAACCTTCAATCTTACTTTCTCATGCAATGCTTTGATCAAATCTGCCTTCCTCTTTCCATCCAAACTAACCCTCTCCTCAATTGGTATGGGTATCAAACCTAATGGCGTTAATGGATTAAAATCATACAGAACTTCAAAAGGAGAGTAGTTTGTTACCAAATGGACACTCCTATTGTAAGCAAATTCAACATAAGGAAAACATTCCTCCCAATTCTTCGAATTCCTTCATATGATTGCACGCAATGAAGTAGATAAAGTCCTATTAACAGCTTCAATTTGACCATCGGTTTGGGGATGACAAGTTATTGAAAATAATAACTTAGTTACCATATTTGCCCATAAAGTCTTCCGAAATTAGATTAAGAATACTCCTTGGAATTCTATTTAAAAGCACATCTCTTTGAAGAACAAATCAGCTATATGTGATCCATCATCAGCTTTATGGCATGGAATGAAATGAGTGATCTTTGAGAACTTGTCAACAACAACAAAAATATAGTCCTTTTGACCTAGGTATACCTAAAACAAAATCCATAGAAATATCAACCTAAGGTTCACTAGGTATAGGTAAAGGAAATTATAATCCATGAGGCATAACTTTAAACTTAACTTGTTTACAAGTAATGCACTTTTCACAAAGTCTCTCTACATCCCTTATCATGTGTGGCCAAAAGAAGTGATCACTCAAATACATCTAAGGTCCTTCTAATCCCAAAATGTCCTATTAAACCCCTACCATATGCCTCCCTCACTAATAATTCCCTTAAAGAAGATTGAGGAATGCACAACTTGGTTTCTTTAAAAAAGAAACCATAATGTTTATAGAACTTACCAAATGCTCCATTATCACATGCCCCAAATATGCTAGAAAAGTCATGGTCATCAGCATATAATTCTTTAATATACTCAAAGACAAGTAATTTTACATCAAGTTAGAGAGTAAGGCAGACCTCCTTGACTGTGCATCAACCACAATGTTATCCTTACCTTGCTTGCAGTTGATGACATATGGAAACATTTCAATGAAGTCCATCTACTTGGCATGTTTTTTATTTAACTTACCTTGTCCTTTGAGATGTTTCAATGGTTCATGATATACATGTATCACAAATCCCTTATGCAAAAGGTAATGTTACCAAGTTTGCAATGCCCTCACTAAAGCATATAGCTCCTCGTCATAAGTCAGGTAATTCAAAGCTACCCTATTAAGTTTTTCACTAAAGTAGGTTATTGGACTCTTTTCTAGCATCAAAACAACTCCAATACTTATTCCTAAGGCATCGTTCTCAATCTTAAAAGTTTTTGAGAAGTGAGGCAATGCTAAACAAGATGTTGAAGATAAACTATCTTTAATCAAATTGAATGCATTCTTTTAATCACTACCCCACCTAAAACCAATAGTTTTCTTTACAGTTTTAGTGGTGCTGCAATGGTGCTAAAATCTTTCATAAAATGTCTATAAAATCTAGCCAACCGATGGAAACTTCTTACCTCTATGATGGACTTTGTTGTTGGCCATTCTCTAATAGCTTTTACCTTTTCTTCATCAACCTTAACACCTGCCCCACTTATAACAAAATCAAGAAAAACAATCTTATCTATGCAAAAAGAACACCTTTTAAGATTGGATTAAAGCTTCTCTTTTCTCAAAATATTCAAAACATATCTTAAATGTTCTAAATGTTCATCTGTTTTTTGACTATAAATTAAGATATCGTCAAAATAGACCATAAAAAATTTGCCTATGAATGCATGCAACATATGATTCATTAACCTCATAAAAGTACTTGGTGCATTGGTAAGACCAAATAGCATTACAAGCCATTCATATAAACCATCCTTAGTCTTAAAGGCACTTTTCCATTCATTGCCTTCTTGCATCCTAATTTAATAATAGCCACTTTTCAAATCAATCTTACTAAAAACATGTGATCCATGTAATTCATCCAACATATCATTAAGCCTAGGGATAGGATGTCTATACTTTACCGTTATGTTGTTGATAGCTTTGCAATCAATGCACATCCTCCACGATCCATCCTTTTTAGCTACAATAAGTATTGGCAACGCACTTGGACTCATGCTCTCCCTTACATACCCTTTTGCCTTAGGACTGCTTCTATAAGTTAGTTAGTTTGGAATTGAAGCATTGGGACTAGGATCAATTTGATGTTCTATTCCCATAATAGGTGGCAATCCATTAGGAACATCTTCAAGAAACACATCCTCAAATTCCTGCAATAAAGAAACAATGACAATAGCACAAGAAATGTTAAGTTTGTTATTATTAAAACAAACCTCTTTGTACAATAATACGATCATTGGCTTCTTTGAAAACACAACCCTCTTGACTTCGCTCTTTTTTGCATAAATGCTTGCTTGCTTCCTAATTTTTCTCTCACCACACTCTTGATCTTATCCTTTTTCTTTTCCACTCAAAGTTACTTCTTTTTCTCTCCTCTTGTGTTCAACCACTCCTTTCTTTACAATCTTACTTTTTTTCTTTTACTAATCTCAGCTTCACTTGCTCTTGTTGTGTTTTAACTCTCATTTGATCTTCATACACTTGTCTAGGGGCTAATGATACAAGAGCGATTCATCATTTGATTCACTTTTAGTCTCAACATCTCCATTATCTTTCAAAATCATCGCATGTTTGTTTGGACATTAAGAGGCATTATGACTTATTCCCAAACATCGAAAACACTTAATATCACTATTTCTTTTTTTGTGGGAAGAATCATTACCTTTGGTGGATCTCATGTATATGGCTTTGTATAATTCATCTTTGTTCTTGGAAATAACTATTTCTTCCTTTTTACCCCAATTTAGTTTCCATGATGATAAGGAACCCAAATTTTAGACAAACTTTGTAGGAGCCTTCCTTTTGAGCTGTCTTTCTACTTTCATGGTCATGTGCAACATGTCTTTTAGCTCCACATAATATTTTAACTCCACCACATCGGTTATGTCTCTATTCAACCTTTGTAAGAAATGTTCCATGGTCACTTATCGATCTTCCTCGACATTTGCTCAAATCATTGAAATCTTCATCTCTTTGTGGTAGTCCTCAACACTCTTAGACACTTGAGTAAGACCTTGTAACCTTTGGTACAAATCCCTATAATAGTGATTAGGGATGAATCTACTCCTTATGACAGCCTTTATATTATCCCATATATCTATAGGTCATTCACGATTTCTCCACTTGCCCAAAACAATTTAATCCCACCAAATTATTACATAATTAGTAAACTCTATAGCAGCAAGTTTTGGTTTTTTCTCCTTATAGTAATTATGGCAATAAAATACAAGCTTCACCTTTCTTTCCCAATCCAAGTATGATCAGGATCATTTTCTCCCTTGGAAGGGTGGATCTTTAGTTTGAAGCTACCCAAATTGTGATAAACTCCTCCATCTTGTGTCCTCCCATCTTGTCTACTATCCCTCCTATGCATATTTCTATTCAAAATGGCAATTGGAACTTGATCTTCATCATCACCATCATAGTCATCATTAGTAGCATGCCTCTCAAGCCTTAATACATTAGGGAGTTTTTGTGGTTATGTCGCTTGCTTCTCGATCCTATCTTTTATCTCTTCAAACATAGTGAACATTCGCTCAAATTGCTTTTGCATAGCTTGTATTGTGAATCAATTCACTTATACCTCTTCTCCACTCAAACCTTTAGAATTCATATTGAAAACCTACAAAAGAATGCTAGAAATATCCTCACAACACTCCCTTACATGTTTATCTCAATTAATGAACTCAACACTCGTATTTAAATACTTTGTAAATGGCTTTTGTCTATAATGGTGCCGACACAAACTCTTGTCTTTTACTACCCTTAGAATTCCTCTTTTAGTTCTTTATAGAACTAAATAAACCAAATCAAGAAACTTGTAACAATTCTAAACAGATTTAGAATGTAATAAAGGAAATTGAAATAAATGAAAAGGATCAAGAAGAAGTAGAAACGATTGTAATGGAATAAGAACACAAAAAATTAAGGATAGGAACAATGAAATTAAATCATAACAATAAGGAGAATAGTGGGCTTAAAGAAAAAAATTACAAATATGATTTCTAGTAGAATAAAATTAACAACTAATTTTTGACTAAGAATCCTCATTAAAGAGGTATAGCTCTTGTATAAGGATTGGTTCACCAACTAGTCTCAATCATCTTCTTTTCTTTTCAATTGGTTAACTTCTTTCTTTTTTTTCAAATTTTTATATAGATATATATCAGACACGGAAACAAGCCTCAATCTGCTTCTTTTCTATCAATCAAATAACTTCTTTTTTTTAATTTTTAATATATATCAGACCTGGACAAATTATAACACAAGAATTGAATGGAAAAAAATAGGAATAAAGGTTGAATGAACAAAATGAGAAAGCTCACAGAAAACTGAAACAATAAAGAAATAAACGAAATGAAACAAAATGAATAGAAGGAAAAATGCAATAAATTAAGGATAACCAAACCTGATTTAGAGCCAAGCTCTAATACCAAATGATGTGAACTTCAAGGACGAGCCTTGAAACCCAACAATCACAAAATTGGAAGCAAAGAACCGAAGAAAGCTAAAAACAAGTTTAGGATAGATAAACCTTAACCTGATGTCTACAGAAGACAAGAACCAAAGGTACATGATAGATTTTAAATGCCACAAGATAATAATCTTGTTAAATTGACGGGTTCACAAAATAACCAAAGAGAAATTAACCTCAATGAATTCTGAATTTTTCTGAAGTGTCTTGAACAATACAATGCTTGCCTTTATATAGGCATTAAGGTAATAAATCATCCTAATTGAATAACTTGATTAGAATCATTATTTGATTGAGCTAATTAAGGTAAGATCTAGTTAAGTTAAGAAATCATCCTAATTGAATGATTTGACAAGAATCATTATTTTATTGAGCTAATTAAGGTAAGAAATCATTCTTAATTTATTAGGACAACTTGCACACATTCTTGAATGTCTCCCACGAATCTTGGAATGCTTGGAACAAAATGGACTAACTTAGACACTCATTAGGCTTCTTGACTTAGCTTGGATAAGATTTATTGGGCCTTGAATACTTTCCAAGGTAATTAGAGCATGTTTAGTCCATATCTCTTCAAATAGCCCATTTATAGCTTCTTTTATCTTCTGGGCTCTAGCTCCTCTAATTGGGCCTCCTTGAATTCTTAATGGTCCTTTAGAGTTTTGATTAGGCCAGCTTTTTTCTCATCAATCATAGGATTTCAATGCTTTAAGGATTTGTATGTTATTGATTCTGATTTTTCTAATGTGTTCAATGCATATGAAAAAGTGGCTTTTGGAAATTTTTATAGGCATAATGGGTTTTTATTTAGAGAAAGTAAATTATGTGTAACTACAAGTTTGTTTCATGATTTGCTTTTTAAAGAAACTTTTAAGGAGGTTTAGTGGGGCATTTTGATATTTCCAAGACTTTAGAATATTACATGAACATTTCCTTTTGCCTAACACGAAACGTAACAATAAAAGATTTTTTGATAAGTGTCATACATACGAACAAGCCATGTGTAATTTTAAACCTCACAGGTTGTATACACCTTTTCCTTTGCCTAAACATCTTTGGACTAATATTTATATGGATTTAGTGATGGGTTTACATAGGTCTAAAAGGGATAATGATTTTATCTATGTAGTTATTGATACGTTTTTCTAACATGACACATTTCATTCCATTTTATGATATGAATCCGACAAGGGGATGATTCGGCCAAGGTCAGAGGTAACATCAAGAAGCAAGATCCTTTAACCATTCATGGAGGGCCAATGACTAGTGCTAAAGCTAAAAGGATGAAAGAAGCATTAACTTGCTTGCTTGAAGACATTTTGAAGGAACAAGCTCACCTAAATTCTGTCAAGGGTATATGTATGTAAGAAGAGCTTAAGCTTATTAACATGATTTAAACATGTTCAAATCATGAAGACAATGATCCAACCCAAATTGATTGAATCATTCCAGTCCATTAAAGAATAAAATTCCAATCAACCAGCCTTGATTATTTGTGTTTGAATCTTGGGTATTATTTTATGTTATTTTGAACTTTAGTAAATTGGGATTGGGTTATTTTTTGTGTGAATTTAACATGCACAAATTAGGATTTTCAATTTGTTTTAAGTGTGAGTTTTAGTGTCTCTTAAATAGAATAAGGAGTTACAAGTTGTGGGGTTATCCTTAAGTGGGCAATTACAATTTGTATTAAATAAGTTTTAGTGTCTCTTAATTGGAATAAGGAGTTACAAGTTGTGGGTGTCTTTTAATTAGAATAAGGATTTACAAGTTGTGGAGCTATCATTAAATAGGTAGTTACAATTTATTTTAAATTAGAATTGAATGTTGTGTTTTAGCCTTTGTTCTATATATAGGCAAGGTTGATTCTCTTTGTAAAAGGCATGGGCTTGATGAATGTAGAACTTCTGATTTTTTTAAATTTTTTTAAAGTTCTTGTATCAACTTTGGAACTTACCAAACTAATTCAATTTGTGGTGTTCACCACCTAAAATCTTTTTTTTTCTTTTTAGCTTATCAAACTTGTTAAATTTGTGGCATTTTTTAGATTCAAAGTGCTATTCTAGTCATTTTATCATCATTCCTTTGATAGAGTGATTGGAATAGTTTGTTTCTTACTTTCAAACTTGAATGATCCAACTTTCCATCAATTATGGAGGGTGTTAATTTGCAGTCCATATTTATCTTAGTTCTTTAGCTATTGACGTGTATGGTTGCTAAATTATTGATTTCTATCATTTGGTATCAGAGTTTTTGGCTCAAGTTTTGGGTTTGTGTATCCATTTATTTGTTCATTTAGTTCTTCACTCTCTTTTCTTCTTCTTCTCTGCTTGAACAATAGATATCTATTTTGTTATTTCTTCAATTTCAATTATTTTTAATCTTTATTTATTGCTAATTAATAAATAAATTTTAAAAAATATTTAGCAACTAAGTTCTAACCTTTGATAAAGTTTGTACCACTTTAAGTTGGCGCACCTTTTATTCTTTTTTTCTTAGAACTACCCCTTTTCATTCGATTGAATTGCCATAATCTGAATTGTTTGTTTAAGGAACTTAGTTAATCTAAGAACCATTAACAAAACAAGAGTGGTAACAATAGAGGTGATATCAGCATCGTGAAAAGCCATATAAAACTTGAAACATGAGATGAGTGAGCCATTATTTGAGTGAAACACATAAGGGAGTGTGCGAGGCTGTTCTATTTTTTTCAAGTTTAAGACATGTCTAACAAAGAAAAAGAAGTGAGTTCTTCCTCAAATGATCAAGTAATTCAAGCAATGTAGTAGCAATTTGAACGAATGTTCAAAATGATGAGAGATGTAAGAGATCATTAAGAAAAACATGATGATGCATTTGCCAAATTGCAAAGTGAGCCATGGCAAGGAAAGCAACCAACCTTTTTCCATAATGATTACATATAGATGGTCAATCTACCATTTCTTGTTGAGATGTTAATCTTAGAAGACAAAATAGGAGAGAACATTTTGATAATGTGGACTACAATATAGGTAGTATTAAAATAAAGATTCTTCCTTCTCAAGGGAAGAATAATCCAGATGGCTATTTAGAGTGGGAAAGAAAAGTAGAGATAATCTTTGAATGCACAATTATTTTGAAGGAAAAAGGTAAAATTAGCCGTTGTTGAATTTTGTGGGATTATGTTATTGATTGGTGGGATCAATTGTGTAAAGATAGGCATAGAAACGGTGAAAGACCACTGTTGAATTTTGTGAGATTATGTTATTGTTTGGTGTGATATTTGTGTAAAGATATGTATAGAAATGGTGAAAGTCCTATGGAGACATGGCTGGAGATGAACACATGTCATGAGAAGATTTATCCCTAGCCACTATTTTAAGGATTTACACTAGCGTTTACAAAATTCGACACAAGATTCCAAGAGTGTGGAAGAATATCACAAAGAGATGGAGATAGTCATGATAAGGGCTAATGTGGAGGAGGATTATGAGGCAATTATGGCTAGGTTTTTTAGTGGCTTCAACTTGAACATTGCTGATCTTATGGAATTACAGCATTATAAGAAGATTGAAGGCATGGTAAATGTGTATATGAAAATTGAAAGGCAACTCAAATGCAAGGATACATGTAAGAATGATTCTAAACCTTATTCAGGTCCTTCTTTTTCTTAAAAACTGAATTGGAGGAAAAAGGACGGTAAACCTTTTGCTAAGCCTAAATTTGATGATTTTAAAAATAAAAATGAAGTAGCCAGCAAGGGTAAAGGTGAGAATCAAACTAGATAATGACATGCCACCATTAGAAGATGCTAGTGAGGTTGAATTGTTGGAATTTTATAGCTTAAGAGCTACAAATTCCATTTGACGTACCAAGATTATTTGAAAGTGCTTGGGTTTCATGTAAGGAGCTAACCTTCAACTCAAGGGAGCTCAATGAAGCTCATGTAAGCTATAAGTGTTTTGACATGACTTTCCCTTAGCTCAAGTGTCTAAAGCTAGCTTAAGGTGACCTCGTGGGAGCTCATTAAATCTAGTTAATAGCAAGAAAGTTAGGGATAAGCTCAATTGGACTCAATTGAGATTACCCCAACTTATCTTTAGATCTTAGGAATTGAAGCTAGCTATAAATGTGTTCACACTAGTTAAGCTAGAATAGCTAATTAAGGAGCATGAGTTGGAGTTGAAACCCAAAGTTTAATGGGCAAAATTGGTGGTGCTAGATGAAGGAATCTGGCATGCTTGAGAGCATAATGGGCACTAGGGTATACCATGAGCTGTAGCACACCATAATGCATCTTCCTATGTATACATTTAGAGTGCAAGTTCATTGTCTCCATATGGATACATGAATTCAGCTAAGAAAGGATGAATTCGACCAAGAGGTTGAATTCGGCCAATAAGGAAGATTCATCATGTACCTTGCCTTAGAATGAACATACTGACACCCTTTCACCAACTTATATGTACTTTGGATGAAAGGATGTGTTGTTTCAGACAATGGATGTGACCATTCGGACAAAAAGGGATTCATGTACAAGAATGAATGGTCATAAGTGTACCATCATGACTTTAATTGAACATAGATTACTCTTTACCCAAAGGATGTGTCCCTTAGCCAAGAGTCATGATGTTTCGCCAAGAGACATGACTCTTAGAAGATTCATGACTCTTTATCAAAGGATGTGTCCCTTGGCCAAGATTCATGATGTTTCTCGAAGAGACATAACTCTTGAAAGAGTCATGACTATTCAAAGGCACTTTTTGGTGGCCTATAAAAGGGAATTTCATAATTCCTTTGAGAGAGTTTTTTTTCTTTGGCCGAATACTACACTTTTCTCCCTATCTTTGAACCCAAAACACTCCTTTCAAGTCGTCATGCGTTGAAGTACTCTTCCATAAAATAGTTGTTAAGCTTATTAAGAGCATTATGGGTGAATCATAGGGATTGCTACTTTCACAAGTTAGCAACTCTTCTGAGCTTAGTGCATTGTGACGAGATCAGTATACTTCATCCATTCCAATTACGATGAGTTGGAGAAGCCGTAGTGGATCTCCACAAGGGGTAAAACATCAAGCACACAAGGATTTATTTCGTTGCATTTCAATTTAGTATATCATCCTACCCTTCTTGCTGACATGCGTAGGATCTTGTATGCTTATGAAATCAAGAGATTTCTTATTTGAGTTATGATCTAACATCAACATTTGAAACATACTTGCATTTAGTGGAGAATTAATTGAGTAAGAAGATCAAGTCATTAAGGACTGATTGTGGTGGCGAGTATGTGTCAAATGATTTTAAGGCATTTTGTAACCAGAATTGTGAGGCAACTCAAAGTTCCTTGGACTCCACAGCAAAATGGACTAGCTGAAAAGGAAGAATAAGACTCTTATGGATATGGTGCGATCTATGATGGCTAAGGCCAACTTGGATATTGCCTATTGGGGCAATGCATTGCTTAGTGCATCACATATTTTTAATAGAGTGCCCTCTAAGTCTTTTGATTCTACGCTATATGAGTTATGATCAAAGAAAACCCTAACTTAAGTTATCTTTGTTCTTACGGATGTGCAGAATATGTACATACTACAAATCACCCTCTTAGGAAATTAGACCTTAGAGGGAGGAAGTATGCATTTCTTGGTTATTTTGAGCATTCTAAGGTGTATGCATTCTTGGACGTAAGTCACAAGATTGGAAATGTCTTTGAATCAAGAAATGCCAACTTTCTTAAGGATGAGTTCCCTAAAATTGGTGAATATTATGATTTAGATGTGTTGGTTGAGACCTTTATGCAAGGTCAATCTAGTATTTTGGAAGCACCATTGACTACACCTTTTGTGGTGGAAGTTACTCAACAAGAGGCTTTTTAAGGAAAAGTTGAGGGAGTTCAAGAACCACATGATTAGGCTATAGGGCAAGATCATAATGAGCCTCTCTCCATACCTAATTTTAGACGTTCAAATAGGCAATTTGGACCATGAAAAGAATGGTGGATTTTGGAGGGAAGTGAGGCAAACTTAGTGTCATATGAGATTGATGAACCAAGTAATGTGCAAGAAGCTCTTGAAGGTTTTCACAAAGAGAAGTGGCTAATGGCATTGCAAGATGAGATGAATTCAATGTATCTCAATGAGGTTTGAGACTTAGCTGAATTACCTCCTGGATGAAGGGCTATTGGGCACAAGTGGGTTCTTAAGATAAAATTGAATTCTGATGGTACTATTAAAAAGTACAAGGCCCGATTGGTGGCCAAGGGATTCACACAGAAGCAGGGTATAGATTTTAAAGATACCTTCTCTCCTGTTGTGAAATTCAATTCCATCAGATTATTACTTGCTATTGTGGCATATATGGACTTGGAATTGCATCAAATGGATGTAAAGACCGCCTTTCTAAATGGTGATTTGAGAGAGGAGATTTACATGCCACAACCCGAGGGGTTTGTTGACAAGAGCACAAAGTATGCAGACTTAAGAAGTCTATATACGGTCTTAAGCAAGCTTCAAGACAGTGGTATTTGAAATTTCATGATGCAATCACAAACTTTGGTTTTATGATGATGTAGGAAGACCATTGTGTTGATGTGTGCATTTCTGGGTCCAAATTTGCCATTATGACTCTATATGTGGATGACATATTGATAGCAAGTAATAGGTTGAGTTTGTTGAAAACCATGAAAGGAT
>JAOQMS010000003.1:14988419-15004381 GCA_027563885.1 Erythroxylum longipes
GCCCAAAAACAAATCCCACACGGATTTGGGCTTCAAAACTAATTAAAATTGCCTAATCTTAGTCCAAATAGGATAAGAAAACAAGAAAACATAGAAGACTAATTTAAGAGGGGCGAATTGGGTTTTTAAACTAGGCCCACATGCTTGGTTCCTTAAAATAAAATATGCACATGACTTTTTTAATGAAGCACATGCACAATTAACACAAATCACCCCATGACAAAGTCCAAAAGAAGTCCACACGCCCTTTACAAGATAAAATAAGCCCAAACCCATTAATTAGACTTATGCTTGTGAAAATTGGCTAGTGTTAGCCCTCTTGGTTTGATACCTCCAATGTGCACACATACTTAGGCGTCTCCCAAAGCTCTTCCCCATGCTTGATTAACAAAACTTCTTAAAGTTCTTGTGAAACAAAAGCTTGTGCATAAATCTAAAATTGTGCCTTCAGCTTGTTAGAGCGTGACCTTGTAATTGGACCCATTGGCATCCTCAAGTCTCCATTGTCTTGGTGAGTTGCATCATAACCTATGTTTGTATTTGGGGATGTGCAGCTTATGTACATGCTACGGATCACCCTTTTGGGAAATTAGGCCCTAGAGGGAGGAAGTGTGCCTTCCTTGGTTATTCTGAGCATTTTAAGGGGTATGTGTTCCTAGAAGTAAGTCACAAGATTGGAAATGTCTTTGAATCAATAAATGCCAACTGTATTGAGGATGAGTTCCCTAAAGTTGGTGAATGTTGTGATTTAGATGCATTGGTTGAGACCTTTGTGCAAGGTCAGTCTAGTGTTTTGAAAGCACCATTGACTACACCTTCTGTGGTGGAAGTTACTCAACAAGAGGCTACTCAAGTGCCTCCTGCATCTCCACTTGTTAATGAACAACAAGAAGAAGTTCTTGATGAACAAGTTCAAGAGGGAGTTGAGGAAGTTCAAGAACCACATGATCAGGCTACAGGGCAAGATCATGATGAGCCACCTGCCATGCCTAATTTGGGACTTTCAAATAGGCAATTTGGACCACAAAAAGAATGGTGGATTTTGGAGGGAAGTAAACCTGGTGTCATATGAGATTGATGAACCAAGTAATGTGCAAGAAGTTCTTGAAGGTGTTCACAAAGAGAAGTGGCTAATGGCAATGCAAGATGAGATTAATTCAATGCATCTTCATGAGGTTTGGGACTTAGCTGAATTACCTCCTGGCCAAACGACTATTGGGAACAAGTGGGTTCTCAAGATAAAATTGAATTCTGATTGTACTATTGAAAAATACAAGGCTCGATGGTGGCCAAGGGATTCACACAGAAAGAGGGTATAGATTTTAAGGATACCTTCTCTCCTGTTGTGAAATTCAATTCCACCAGATTATTGCTTGCTATTGTGGCTTATTTGGACTTGGAATTACATCAAATGGATGTAAAGATTTCCTTTCTCAATGGTGATTTGAGAGAGGATATTTACATGCAACAACTCGAGGATTTATTGAAAGGGTCAAGAGCACAAAGTATGTAGACATAAAAAGTCTATATACAGTCTTAAGCAAGCTTCAAGACTATGGTAATTGAAGTTTCATGATGCAATCACAAACTTTGGTTTTGTGATTATGCATGAAGATCATTGTGTTTATGTGTGCACTTCTGGGTCCAAATTTGCCATTATGACTCTATATGTGGATGAAATATTGATGGCAAGTAATGGTTTGAGTTTGTTGAAAACCATCAAAGGATGGTTATCTTCCACCTTCGACATGAAGGATATGGGAGAAGTTGCCTATATCCTTGGTGTGAAGATCCTAAAGGATGCTAAGATTTTGGCCTTGTCTCAAGAACCTTATATTGATAAGATCCTTGCAAGGTTCAACTTGACAAACTCAAAACCAATGAGTACACCACTTGCATATGGTTGCAAGCTTGGGCAAGATTTGTTTCCTCGTAGTACTCAAGAAAAGGAAGAAATAAAAAAGGTCCCATGCCGAAGTGCCATTGGAAGTCTAATGTATGTCATGTTGTGTACACAACCTGACATTAGCCAAGCTGTAGGTCTACTATCAAGATATTCTTCTAACCCTAGAATCAAGCATTGTAAATGTGTGAAAAGGGTCCTTAGGTATCTCAAGGGTACAAAGGACTATTGGCCATGATACCAAGGAGAGAATCTTAGTTTACATGGCTACATTGATGCTAATTAGGGTGGTGATCGTGATTCGTGCAAATCTACATTTGGACATCTGGCTATGTCTTTATGCTAAATAATGGGCCTTTTTCTTATAGTAGTAAGAAACAAACTTGCACAGCATTGTCAAAAATGGACGCTGAATTTGTTTCCAGTGCCTCGGCTTTGCAAGAGGCGTTGTGGCTTGGAAATTTTATTCAGCACTTAGGGTCAATTGTGCCTTTGAAAAGCCCCGTAACTATCTATTGTGATAGTATGGTAGCTTTGGCTTACATTAAGGACCCTAAGTATCATGGAAAGACTAAGAACATTAGCATGAAGTATCATTTTGTTAGAGATTCAATAAAAGAGGGAGAAACTAAGTTAGAGTACAAATCTACGAATATAATGGTGGCTAACCCTATGACTAAGCCATTGCCACCATTTCATTTTACTAAATGTGTAAAGGCAATGAGTCTTCGTAGATTATGAAATGTTGGTATATTTTTCTCCTTATTATGTCACACATGTAAGACATTTGATAAATGAAAAGTTATTTATCAATTGTTTTTGCATTTTACTTTGAAACCACAACGAAAATTGTAACTGTCAATCATAGGCTGCAGTTGGTTTTCTCACACAAGCCATCCTTCCTTCTGTCTTTACGTAAGATCAAGGATGAGAACGCTAAAGTCTTAAATGTATGTTATCTTTTAAAAGGGATATGTGACTTGTGTGTCATGCATTTAAGTGGGAGCCATGAACCAACACATGACAACTTTAGTCTTATGGTCATCTTGATTATGCATGCATCAAGATAAGGTGATCAAGGTCATCAAGTTTGTATGTCCACTCATACATGCTATGCTATGACTTCATTCTCAAGAGTGAGAATAAGGAGTATTTCATGGTTATTTGACATGTCCTCTTATTATTGAGAATAATAGGAGTTATACATCTAAATGTTTTAAGAGGGAGAATTGACACACCCCTCCAAGTGGGAGTGGAGTAGTAAAACATTTAAGGATGTTTTTAGGGAACATCAAAGGGATGTGTTACAAATGTTCCCTAGTTAACCATGAAATCGACAAGGTCTCGGGAGAAATGGGACTGGACTATCCTCCTTTTAGACAATCATGTTTTCTTACATTTCTAGTAGTTCAAAGCTAAAGGAAAGACATGAATGCAGAAGTTGCCTACATAAGTATAATTGCATGAGTTACATAACTATGATAACATATGTTGCATACTATAAATGATACACAATCACATTATTCAATCATGATGCCACATATTGTACTTTTGTACAATATGAAAGATTGATTGTGATGTGAGAAAGAAACCAAGTGCACTTGAGGTTTAATTCATTCACGAGTTTTATGAGTTAAAATTCACAAAGGAGACTGAATATGATTAAACATGTGTATCAAAATGTCTTGGGTTTTAAGAGGCATAACTTGATTTGTTCAAGTAATTTGATTTGTTCAACGTGAGGAGATTGACAATCTTTCATTGTGGGTCTAACAACTGAAATGTAAAGAGATTTTGTTTACATGCCTAAGGTCACACCCGCAACTCAAAATTATGTGCTTAAACTATTATTTGTTTTCAGCTTTATATGTTCATTAGTTGAGTATGTTCTGTTTGAGTGGGAGCATATTTTTTTAAAATATATCTTTGTGCAAGTGGGAGCATGTTGGAATTTTATAGCTAAAGTGCTACAAATTCCATTTGATGCACCAAGATATAATTGAAAGTGCTTGGGTTTCATGTAAGGAGCTAACCCTCATCTCAAGGGAGCTCAATGAAGCTCATGTAAGCTATAAGTGGCTTGACTTGACTTTCCCTTAGCTTAAGTGTCTAAAGCCTTAAGGTGAGCTCACGGGAGAATTGAAGCTAGTTATAAATGTGTTCACACTATGATAGAGAACCATGGGCATGTGAAATACAAGAAGAGAAGCATACATGGTGTGATCCGCCTCAAGGAAGCCTAGGATATGACTTGCATGGACATGAGCTTACAAAGAAGCATGCATGGTGTGATCCACCTCAAGGAAGCCTAGGATATGACTTGCATGGACATGAGCTTGCAAAAGGAGGCTTAGGATCTGTAATTGGATCATATTTGAAGTCTAAATGTGCAAGGTAAGGGACTGAACGAAATTCCCATATCAAAGGCCCAAAATTCAAGTCTAATATTCCTAAAGATCCATTACAAGATGTTGAAGGCCCAATGACAAGAGCTAGGGCCAAAGCAATGAAGCAAGCATTGAATTGTTTGATCGAAGACCTTCAAGAGATAGAACCCATGTTGTTGAGTCAAATTTCATCTCATAAAGGTCCAAAAGGCATTATCTTACTCCTTGAAGCCCAACATGAAGTGTCCAAAGGTCCATATGAAGTCCAATTGGAGAACTCACTTAAAATACCATGTGACAATCATATGCCACTTAAAAATAAGGAGAAGGACGTGATCTATAAGGTCCAATATGTTTAGATCATGTTTTAGTTAGTTTCCTTTTTTTCCCTTGAAAGAAGGTCATCTAGTCAAGACCTTATAAGTTTATTTTGTTTCCTTTTAGGGAATGATTTGTTTCTTTTTATTTAGTTTCTTCTTTAGGACATTAAATTAGGAAGTTTTCCTATAAATAGGCACCCTCTATGCACTTTCGAAGAGGATTTTTCATTTAGAAATACTATTGAGTATTATTGAGAGCATTATTGCTTTCTTTGTATTCTTTGAGAATACTTGACTTATCGAAAGAGTGGTCTTCCTTTATGACATCCCAAGGTTAGAGTTCTAAGAGACAAGTTCTCTTAGGGTTCTTTTCATTGACCAACATTATTTCTAGGGTTCTAAGAGACAAGTTCTCTTAGGGTTCTTTCCATTGACCACCATTCTTCTAACCCTTTTTCTCTTTGTGTTCTATTTTTATCTTTTCATTTTTGTTTCTTTTGTTTCCGTGTGTGTTTGATTCTAGTTGTTCCCGGGCATAGTTCCATCTTGTTGAAGGTTCTCTAGGACAAGTTCCTATTGGGTCTCCCACCATTTGGTATCAGAGCACTTTGGTTGCTAGATCTCAAATAACTATCCTTTTGTTGTTTATTTTAGTTCCTCTTCTTTGTCCATTTTTCATCCACTGTTTTGTTCACTTTTTGTTTGAGTTTTTGGTTGACTAACAGGTATTTCTTCAAGTTAGGAATCTCTTACTTCTCCTCGATTTGGAATCATTCAAATCCAAGCTTTCTATAGTAGGTTACACTCAGTTGAAAATTGAGAGTGTCCAACTTTTGAAGAAAAAAGAAGAAGTCAAAAAAAAGAGAAAAAAAGAAATAAGTCAAAAAAGGAGAAAAAAGAAATACATAAAAAAGAGAAAAAAGAAAATTGTCAGAAAAAGAAAAAAAAGAAAAAAAAGAAATTCGTCGAAAAAAAGAAGAAAACATTCGGAGTGTGTGTGTTGCAATTTCTAGAGAAGTGTGAGTCCAAATTTGCTACTTTCTCAATTGCAATCAAGTAAAGATAACATCTTTCCTATTGCTTGAACTTGAATTGCAAGTACTTTTCTATTTTTTATTGCTTGGAACTTGCTTACTTTCCTATTTCAATTACTTTCCTATTTTGCCTTTAGTTTCCTATTTTATTTCTTGCTTCATTCATCTTTCTTTTGCTCCAAGTTTGTGACTTTCCCTAAGGTAATCACTTCCTTAATTCATTCTTTATACTATTTTTCCTTTACTTGGTTTCCAACTTTCTCCACTTTCCCATAATTTTTTTCCTTTTGCATATTCGTCTCCTTTACTTCTTTATTTTCCACACACTATTTCCCCTTTTGGATTCTTTGAGAATTTTATTTTGGGATTCTAGTCTTGGCTACCACTTGGTTTGATTGCTTCTATTTGATTGTGTCTTGTTTTGAATAAGGATATTATAGAAAGCAAGTTGAGTGGTAAAAGGCAAGAGTGTTTGCATTATAGAAAAAAGCCAATTTTTGTGTGATACACGAGTGGTTTAGCATCTATTGAGTGTATACACGTAAGGTTGAGTGGTGAGGTCCATATTGTTTTTTTTGTTGTTCATTAACATTTTGCAGTTTATAAACATGTCTCAAGAAGATGAATCATATGAGCAAGATCTCAATGTCTTTATGAAGGCTATGCAAGATCAATTCTGGAGGTTGAATGCCCTGAATGACATCCAAACCACGTCAAACTCCAAAGGTCCTAGAAGGACGTTCCATGAAGAAGATGAAGATGTGCAATCTGAGGATGAAGGCCCCAACACTAGAAGAGGCAGAGAACCTTCTCCTCGTAATGAACTTGACAACATAAAATTGAAAATCCCTTTTTTTCAAGGAAAAAATGATCCTGAATTGTATTTAGAGTGGGAGAGGAAAATAGAACATGTATTTGAGTGTCATACATATAATGATGAGAAAAAGATAAAAATCACTGCTGTTGAATTTTGTAACTATGCTAGTATTTGGTGGGATCAATTGCAAGTAAATAGAAGGCGGAATCATGAAAGACCAATACGCACATGGCAAGAAATGAAAGCCATCATGAGAAAGCACTTTGTTCCAAGTCATTACTATCGAGACTTGTCCAAGTGGTTGCAAAGATTGAGGCAAGGATCTATGAGTGTTGAAGAGTACCACCAAGAGATGGAGATCATCATGATTAGGGCCAATGTTGAGGAAGACATGGAAGCTACCACGAGAAGATTTCTTGGTGGTTTACGACCTGAAATTGCTTCCATTGTAGAGCTACAAAAGTTCCTTGACATGGATGAGTAGTTGCATAAGGCCATCATAGTGGAAAAGCAATTAAAGATCCAAAATGGTGTATGAGAAAAGCTTGAAGGAGTCCAAAAATTTCTTCAAATCTAAGGGAGACATCAAGCCAAAGGAGGAAAGTAAGCCTAAAGATCCATTACAAGATGTTGGAGGCCCAATGACAAGAGCTAGGGCCAAAGCAATAAAGCAAGCATTGAATTGTTTGATCCAAGACCTTCAAGAGATAGAACCCATGTTGTTGAGTCAGATTTCAAGTCATAAAGGTCTAAGAGGCATTATCTTACTCCTTGAAGCCCAACATGAAGTGTCCAAAGGTCCACATGAAGTCCAATTGGGAGAACTCACTTAAAATACCATGTGACAACCATGTGCCGCTTAAAAATAGGGAGAAGGACGTGATCTATAAGGTCCAATATGTTTAGATCATGTTTTAATTAGTTTCCTTTTTGTTTTCCTTGAAAGAAGGTCATCTAGTCAACACCTTTATAAGTTTATTTTGTTTCCTTTTAGGCAATGATTTGTTTTCTTTTATTTTGTTTCTTCTTTAGGACAGTAAGTTAGGAAGTTTTCCAATAAATAGGCACCCTCTATGAACTTTCAAAGAGGATTTTTCATTTAGAAATACTATTGAGTATTATTGAGAGCATTCTTACTTTCTTTTTATTCTTTGAGAATACTTGACTTATCGGAGGATTGGTCTTCCTTTGTGGCATCTCGATGTTAGAGTTCTAGGATACAAGTTCTCTTAGGGTTCTTTCCATTGACCAACATTCTTGTAACCCTTTTTCTCTTTGTGTTCTATTTCTATCTTTTCAATTTTATTTCTTGTGCTTCCGTTTGTTTGATTCTAGTTGTTACTGGGCATAGTTCCATCTTGTTGAAGGTTCTCTAGGACAAGTTCCTATTGGGTTTCCCATCACACTATTTAAGCTAGAAGAGCTAATTAAGGGGCATGAGTTGGAGTTGAAACCTAAAGCTTAATAGGCGAAATTGGTGATGCTAGATGAAGGAATCTAGCCTACTTGAGTGCACAATGGACAATAGGGTGTACCATGAATTGTAGCACTTCATAATACATCTTCTCCATATGGATATATGAATTCGGCCAACACTCCCTTCTTTTAAGCCTTCATGCATTAAAGTACTCTCCCATAAAATAGTTGTTAAGCTTATTAAGAGCATTGTGGGTGAACCATAAGGATTGCTACTTTCATAAGTTAGCAGCTGTTCTAACCTTAGTGCATTGTGACGAGGTTGGTCTACTCCATCCATTCCAACCACGATGAGTTGGAGAAGAAGGAGAAACCTTACTGGATCTCCACAAGGGAGGCAAAACATCAAGCATATAAGAAGTTATTCCGCTGTGTTTCAAGTTAGTATATCATCCTACCCTTCTTACTGACATGCGTTGGATCTTTTATGCTTATGAAATCATAAGATTTCTTTTTTTAGTTATGATCTAAAATCTACACATAATTGGTGGCTAACCATTAGTCACTTCTTCAAGAAATAAATCATCAAAATCCTACAATAAAGAAAGAAAAAAACTAAGCAAAGAAGATTTGTTATTGTTAGAATTAAAATAAGCTTCCTTATGCATAGTATAAGCATAGGCTGTCATAAAAGATAAAAGCTCTTGATATCACTCTCTTTTGGATGGAAACTCACCTTTCTCTCTATCTTTTCTGTTTGCACACTTTCTTTACTTTTCTGTCTTTTATTCACACCTTTCACCTCAATCCCTCTTTTTTCTGTTAAATTTTTTGCCTCTCTTTTATTTCCTTATCATTAATTCAACATATTCTATGAAAAATATCGTCCCTTTTTACCTTTTCCTCTTTCACTTGGACACTCAAAGCACGTCTTGTCACAATCATTTCCCCATTTTTAACAAACTCTACATCACTTAAATCCTCCAAGGATGACATAGAATCATCATTTGAATTTGATTTACTTTGCCTTGCAATACCCCCATCTTCTTTAATCACCATTGACCTCTTATTTGGACATTGAGTAGCAATATGTTCTTATGTGAACCTAAAGTATGAGCCTTGAAACCCAATAATCACACAATTGGAAGCAAGGAAACCAAGAAAACTAAAACAAGTTTTAGGATAGATAAACCTTAACCCGATGTCTATAGAAGACAACAACCAAAGGTATAGGATGGGATATTCTTGACAAGTTCATGAGTTCCCAAAAGAACCAAAGAGAAATTAACCTCACTCAATGAATTTTGAATTTTTTCTGAAGTGTCTTAAACAATACAATGCTTACCTTGATATCGGCATTAGTTTTGAGCTAATTAAGGTAAGAAGTAACCCTAATTCAATAATGTGACCCAAATCATTATTTGATTGAGCTAATTAAAGTAAGAGCTAATTGAGTTAAGAAATCAATCTTAATTTGTTAAGACAACTTGCAAACATGATTATTTGATGCCTAAAACAACTCTTAATTTGTTGGGACAACTTGCATAAGTTTTTGAATGTCTCCCATGAGTCTTGGTTAGTTTGAACAGGTCTTGTAATGTTTGGAACAAATTGGAATAATTTAGATACTCATTGGACTTCTTGACTTAACTTGGATCAGATTTATTGGGCCTTGAATACTTTTCAAGCTAATTACAACTTATTTAGTCCATATCCCTTCAATTAGCCCATTTATAGCTTCCTTTATCTTCTTGGATCTAGTTTTTGTTATTGGGCCTCCTTGAATGCTTAATGGATCCAAAATCCTAGAAAACAAGTTGAACAATTAGATTAGAACCTTAAGGAAGTTAAATCTTTAAAACCTCTATCTTAAGACGCTAAAAAAGTTAATCACTCCCTTGATAAGTCAGATTTGTATTCAACCAAGAACACCAAAAAAACAAGCAAAGCTTGCTGGAAAATAACTCAATTTTGATTGATAGTGATGATCAACCTTGTATCTTGGATTCCAAGCTTGATTCACCATATACTAAGTCTTGTCCATCATCTTGTACATAAAGATGAGTAATTAATCTTGGTAATGCCTTAGCACCTTCAAGAACAACCTCCTTTTCCTGCATCTCCATTATTAATCCTTGCCAAGCTTCTTTCATTAATTTTGTTCTTGCTGTAGTCATTGGACCTGCAATCCTGGCAATGGGTCTCGGGATATTTGCTAACATCATTTGGAGCCATTCAGTTAGTATCTTGATAACCATCATTCCACCCCTCCTTAAAAGGATTCGTCCTTGAATCACCTACAGCAAACAAAGATAAATCAGCAACATCAATAGTAGCACTAACATTACCATAGTTGCTTGCAAAATCGAGCTTATAGGCATTATCATTGATCCTCTCCAAGACTTGGAAAGGTTGATCTCCTCTAGGCTGCAATTTGGACTTCCTTTGTGTGGAAAATCATTCCTTCCTCATATGCACCCACACCCAATCTCCAAATTCAAAACTAACTTTTATACGCCCCTTGTTAGCTTATCTTACATATTGTTCATTTTTTCTTTCAATTTTAGCCTAAAACTTGGTGGGTAAATCCTTCAAAAAATCTGTCTTTTTCTTCCCATCAAGATTAGTATGTTCATTAGTAGGCAAAGGTAAAATATCTAGAGGAGTTAAAGGATTAGAGCCATATACAACTTCAAAAGGTGAAAGGAAGTAGCCAAATGAATAGAATTGTTGTAGGTAAACTCAATATATGGCAAACAATTTTCCCATCATTTTAAGTTCTTATGTATGATAGCACGCAACAAAGAAGCGAGTTTCCTATTAACTGCTTAAGTTTTCCCATCCGTTTGGCGATGTGCAATAATAGAAAACAAGAGTTTAGTTCCTAACTTAGTCCAAAAAGTGCGCCAACAATGACTTAAGAACTTAACATCTTTGTCACTAACAATTGTTTTGGGTAAACCATGTAATCGAACAGCCTTTTTAAAGAACAAATCAGCAATATGCGTTGCATCATTGGTTTTAGAGCATGTAATAAAATTAGCCATTTTGCTAAACTGATCAACAACAACAAATACGTTATCCTTACCCCTTTGAAACCTTGGTAAACCTATGAAAAAATCCGTAGAAATATCAATCCAAGGTTGAGTAGGGACAGGTAAAGGGATATATAAACCATATGATTTTACTTTAGACTTTGCTTGCTTACATGTTATACACTTGTCACAAACAGATTGCACATCATGTTTCATTTTAGGCCAAAAAAAATGTTCATGCAATATATCCAAAGTCTTTTGGACATCAAAATGTCCCATCAAACTGCCCCCATAAGTCTCCCTTACAAGTAACTCACGGATAGAACCAATAGGCACACATAATTTATCTTTCTTATTTACAAATCCTTCCTACCTATAAAAGTCACCAAATACACACTTAGAATAAAAATCCCACGCTTGGCCAAAATCATAATCATCATACAATTCTTCACTCAATTTAAAACCAAGTAGTTTATTCTAGAAAGAAGTAAGTAATGCATACATTCTAGACAATGCATCAATCACATCGTTCTCCTTTCCATGTTTGTACTTGATGACCTAAGGACAATGTTTCTATGAACTCCAGCTACTTGACATGCCTTTTATTGAGCTTACCTTGGGATTTCAAGAACTTTAAACTCTTATGATCAAAATGAATGATGAATTCCCTTGGCCACAAGTAGTGTTGCTATGTTTGAAGAGTTCTTACTAATGTATACTGTTCTTCATTGTAAGTAGGGTAATTCAATGCTGCCCCATTTAGCTTTTAACTAAAATAAGCAATTGGTTTAGGGTCTTGCTTCAATTTAGCCTTCCAATTCCAGATGCATCACATTCAACTTCAGAAGTTATCAAAATTGGGCAAACACAACAAAGGTGCATTATTTAGCTTATCTTTCAATATATTAAAAGCTCGATCATGCACATCATCCCACTTAAAAACAACATTCTTTTTAACAATTTCATTCAAAGTTGCAGCAATGGAACTAAAGTCTTCAACAAACCTTTGATAGAAACTTGCTAGACCTTGAAAACTTTTCACCGATTTGCATTCTTAAGTGTAGGCCAGTTCCTTATCATCTTTACCTTCTCTTCATCAACGCTAACACCCTGGGAACTAATAAAAAATCCAAGAAAAACAACATATTCCATGCAAAATGTACACTTTTTAAAATTACCATACAATTGGTTCTCTCTTAATACACTAAAAATGGCATGCAAGTGTTCCACGTGATCATTTAAATTCTTGCTATAAACTAAAATATCATCAAAGCATTTAAATTCTTGCTATAAACTAAAATATCATCAAAGTAAACTACAACAAATTTTCCAATGAAAGCATGCAAGACATGGTTCATAAGCGTTATGAAACTACTAGGTGCATTAGAAAACCAAAGGGCATTACTAACCACCCATGCAATCCATATTTAGTTTTAAACATAGTTTTCCATTCATCTTCTTCTTTCATGCGAATTTGATAGTGGCCATTCTTTAAATCAATCTTAGAAAACAAGCATGATCTATGTAATTCATCAAGCATATCATCCAATTGAGGGGTAGGATGTCTATAATTAACTGTTATTTTGTTTATGGCTTGGCAATCTACACACATGCATGATGTTTCATCTTCCTGTGGGACTAAGATTATGGGAACCGAACATGGGCTAAAACTTTCTTGTACAAATCCCTTTTCTACTAGGTCATCAACTTGTCGTTCTATATCCTTTGTTTCCTCAGGATTCTATAGGCAAGTCGATTAGGAATAACAACCTCAAGTATGAAATCTATTTGATGTTGAAGGCCTTTTAATAGGGGTAGTCCACGTGATATCCCTTCGCGAAAAAGGTCCTCAAATTCCTGTAACAAATAAACAACCACACTAGGCAAAGTAGGGTTAAGGTCATTAGTAGAAAAATAAACATCCTGGTACATAGTACAAGTAGTGGCTATCTTGCAAACATAACAATCTTAACCTCACTTTTCCAGCAATTACATTTAATTTCTTACTTTTCTTTCTTGAACACCTATCTCTTAATTTTTCTTCTCAGCCTCACTCTCTTTCTTTTCTCTTATTTGTTGTTTTTCTTTCGTTTTCTTTTCCTCTTCCTCACTAATATAATTTCCTCTCATTTTATACTCACTAATCTGATCCTTATGAGCTTGCAAAGGTTTAAGAAGGGTTAGTACAATGTTTTGGTTATTAAGTAAAAAAGAGTAACAGTTCATGTACCCATCATGTCTAACCTTCCTATCGAATTGCCATGGACAACCTAATAAAATGTGTCCAACATGCATTAGTGCCACATCACAAGGAACTTCATGTCTATATTTGCCAATAGAAAAAGACACTAAAACTTGCTTGGCCACCTTAATTTCTTTACATTCATTCAATCATTGCAACTTATATGGTGTAGGATGATTGAAGGTATCCAATTTCAACTTATCTAATAACAAGGTACAACGTTAATACAGCTGCCACTAACAATAATCATGCTACAAATCTTGTTTTTAATGTGGCATCAAGTATGGAAAATGTGTACACGTTGGTCCTTTTCATTTTCATCCTTGTACTGAATATTTAGTGCACGCCTTACGACCAGCATATCTCCATGCACAGGTTCTTCAACATCAACATCAGAATAGTGCTCCAATGGTGGCATTTCATCATCACTTGAACCAACACTCTCTGCATCACCATTCTCCAACATGATCATAGCCATTTCGTTTCGACATTGAGAAGTAATATGTCGAAGCCCTTGACACTTAAAGCACTTAATATCACAAGATTTAGGAGAAGATTTAGTTTTGGTATTCACTTTAGAAGCAACAACCGAATCCTTTGGCTTTGCATCTCCTTTCAAATTCAAGGCCGAGTTGGTGTCTTTGTCTTTCCAAGTTGACTTCCAAGAGGAGTTAGAAGTCGAACCTGATTTTCTTGGTTTTTGTTGTTTCTCAACCTTAATGGCCTTATGTAGCAAGTCCTCCATCTACACATAGTATTGTAAGTCTACCACCTCAGCAATCTCTTTGTTTAAACCACCTATGAATCTCATCATTGTTGCCTCTAGGTCCTCCTCTATGTTTTCTCTAATCATGGCCACCTCCATCACTTTGTAGTAGTCTTCGACACTCTTGGACCCTTGAGCCAGCCCTTTCAACTTTCTATGAAAAATCTCTATGCTAGGTATAAATCTCTTGCGCATTACCATCTTCATTTCTTCCCAAGACTGAATTAGTATTTCACCATTCCTCCTTCTATTTGTCACTATTGGTCCCACCAAATACTTGCATAATCTATGATTTCAAAAGATGCAAGTTTCACTTTTTTCTACTTGGAGTAGTTATGGCAGTCAAATACGTGCTCAACCTTTCTTTCCCACTCCGAATAGAGCTCGGAATCATTCTTTCCTTGAAAGACTAGAATCATCGTCTTTATGCTGCCTAAATTATTATCTCTTTTGGATTTGTCCTTCTTGCCATTTTGAGAGTTGGAATCTTCATACTTTGATTTGTCTTCCTCTTCTTCCTCAAACACACGCGTTCTAGTAGATTTAGTAGCTGATGAAGATTGCAAATCATCCAACCTATTTTTCAACTTCTTAAATTGTTTATTGACAGCCTACATGAATAATTTCATGTCAATTTCGTATTGTTCTCCTTCGCTACTCATGTTTATAACCTGCAAGAAAAAGTTGGTAGCAAAACAGAATAGGTTCCTCACACACTCGCTCACATGGTTACACTCGAAATAATGTAAATTGCACTCGTGTTTCACTCTATTTTTGGCTTTCACAACGTTGATCTCACCATTTTTGCCTTTTTTTACTTAACCTAGGCCCCTTTTATGTTCTTAAGAGAATCAAGACTAACAAATCAAGAGGAGTAATAGGTTAGGTGATGGAAAATATTAAAAATCAAAACTTTAAGAAACTTAGTTGAGGCAAACAGTAAACATGAAGAAAATAATAATTAAGGAGTCAAGGAAACAAGATAACTTCAAGAGAAAGCAAAAGACATGCAAAAGAACGTATTAGAACACAAAAAGAGAAGTGAACAACTTGTAATCGCTCTATCACAAATGAATTGTTTAACAAAGAGAGGAGCACGAAATTATTCAAGAATTAGGAAAATAATCTGGAATCAATTAACCAAACTCAGAAAAGGAAAGAAAAAATCTTATGAATAACTATCTTAGAATATGATTCTTTATTACAAAAATGAAACAGATTGTAATATTAATAGATAACTCAATCAGAAGTAAGATACACAAATCAGTTCTCAATGTCTCGTTTCTTTTCTCTTTTTTTTTGTTTTTTAAACGTGGTTTTCTTCTTCTTTTCTTTTTTTTGACAACAAAATTGATTCAAAATGAAAAGAACAATCTAAGATTTAAAAGATAGAAACAAAAGAATTGCAATGAATCTAAAATTGAACTTAGGTAAAAGAATGAACTGAAATTGTAAATCACAAGGACTCTAACAAAGGAAAAAGGAAACAAACACCAAACAATGATAACGAAAGGATAGAAACCTGATTTCTACAAACCTAAGGTTTTGATACCAAATGATACGAACCCACTAGGCAACTTGTCCTAGGAACTCTTGATCCATTTGTTAATAGTACCTAGAATCCTAGAAAACAAGTTAAAACATCAGATTGGAACCTTAAGAAGCTAAATCCTTAAAAATGTGATCTTAAGATGCCACAAAGGTTGATCACTCCCTTGATAAGTTAGATTTGTATTCCACCAAGAACACAAAATAACAAGCAAAGCTTGATGGAAAATAACTCAATTTTATTGGTAGTGATTATCAACCTTGTATCTTGGATTCCAAGCTTGGTTCACCATATACCATGTACTAAGTCTTGTCCAACATCTTGTACATGATGATAAGTAATTAATCTTGGTAATGCCATAGTGATGTGAACCCAATAGAATGAACCCTAGAAAACCCACAAGAATCTGATTATATGCCTAAACACAAATCTGGTTTTGATGGACCTTGACCCTTTGTCTAAAAAGACAAGAACCTTGGTATAAAGAACCTAC
>JAOQMS010000003.1:15009103-15046494 GCA_027563885.1 Erythroxylum longipes
AGCCATATACCGAAAATGCCCTCAAATTCTTCTCATGCATTCTTTCCATAAGCTCTTATGCTTAAGTTGATGGAAAATTTTTCATGGGGCCGACAGCCTTTACCTTCTCTTTATCAACACTAACACCCTTTGAACTACAACAAATCCAAGAAACATAACAGATTTCATGCAAAATGTACACTTTTTAAGATTAGCATACAAATGGTTCTCTCTTAATACACTAAAAATAGCATGCAAGTGTTCCACATGATCATTTACATTTTTATTGTAAACTAAATATGATCAAAGGAAACTACCACAAAATTTCCAATGAAAGAACATAAGATATGGTTCATAAACCTCATGAAAGTACTAGGTGTATTATTTAAACCAAAAGGCATTACTAACCACTCATACAATCCATATTTAGTTTTAAACGTCGTTTTCCATTCATCTCCTTCTTTAATGCAAAATTGATAGTATCCATTCTTTGAATCAATCTTAGAAACCAAGCATGAGCTATCTAATTCATGAAGCATATCATTTAAGTGAGGGATAGGATGCTTATACTTAAATGTTATTTTGTTTATGGCTCAACAATATACACATATGCGCTATGTTCCATCTTTCTTTGGGACTAAGATTACGGGAATTGAACATGGGCTAGGACTTTCTCGCCTAAATCTCTTTTGCACCAGGTCATCAACTTGTTGTTGTATCTACTTTGTTTCCTCAAGATTGGCTCTATAGGTAGTTCAACTAGGAATATTAGCCCCAGATATGAAATCTATTTGATGTTTAATGACTCTTAAAGGGGGTAGTCTATGTGGTATCTTTTCAAGAAAAAGGTCCTCAAACTCCTGTAATAAAGAAACAACCACACTAGGCAAAGTAGGGTTAAGGTCATTAGTAGAAAAGTAAACATTCTTGTACATAAGTACAAGTAGTGGCTGCCTTGCGAGCATAGCACTCTTAACCTCACTTTTTTCCAGCAATTACATTTAATTTCTTGCTTTTCTCTCTTTCTTGAACACCTATCTCTTGATTTTTTCTCTCGACATTACTCTTTTTCTTTTCTCTCATTTGTTATTTTTCTTTCTTTTTCTTTTCCTTTTGCTCATTAATATGATTTCCTCTCATTTTATTCTCACTTGATATCCTAATATGATCCTCATGAACTTGTAGGGTTTTAAGATGGGTTAGTATAATGGTTTAGTTATTAAGTACAAAAGAGTAATAGTTCATATACCCATCATATCTAACCTTCCTATCAAATTGACATGGATGGCCTAATAAAATGTGTCCAGCATGCATTCATGCCACATCACTAAGAACTTCATCTCTATATTTGGAAATAGAAAAAGACACTAAAACTTGCTTTGCCACCTTAATTTCTCCACATACATTCAACCATTGCAACTTATATGGTTTAGAATGCTTGAAGGTATCTAATTTCAGCTTATCTACTAACAAAGTACTAGCAATGTTAGTACAACTTCCACTATCAATAATCATGCTACAAACCTCGTTTTTAATGTGGCATCGAGTATAGAAAATGTGCTCACATTGCTCCTCTTCATATTCATCCTTGGACTAAATATTTAGTGCATGCCTTCGACCAACATATCTCCATGCACAAGTTCTTTAACATCAACATCAGAACAATCCTTCAATGGTGGCATTTCATCATCACTTGAACCAATACTCTCTATATTACCATTCTCCAACACGATCATAGCTCTTTTGTTTAGACATTAAGAAGCAATATGTTCAAGCCCCTAAAACCTAAAACACTTAATATCATGATATTTAAGAGAAGATTTAGTTTCAGTTTTACCTTTAGAAGTAGCAACCAAATCCTTTGGCTTTGCATCTCTTTTAGATTTCAAGGCTGATTTGGTGTCTTTGTCTTTCCAAGTTAACTTCCAAGAAGAGTTAGAATTTGAACTTGATTTTCTTGACTTTTGTTGTTTCTCAACCTTAATGGCCTTATGTAGCAATTCCTCCATCTCCATATAGTGTTGTAAGTCTACCACATCAACAGTCTCTTTGTTTAAACCACCTATGAATATTGCCATTGTTGCCTCTCGGTCCTCCTCTATTTTTGCTCTAACTATGGCCACCTCCATCTCTTTGTAGTAGTTTTCTACACTCTTAGACCCTTGAATCGGCCTTTGCAACTTTCTATGCAAATCTTTATAATAAAGGCTAGGTATAAATCTCTTGCGCCTTACCATCTTCATTTCTTCCCCTGACTGAATTGGTCTCTTACCATTCCTCCTTCTATTTATGACTAATTGGTCCCACCAAATACTTAAATAATCTATTAATTTGTTAGCTAAAAGTTTTCACTTTCTTCTCCTCGGAGTAGTTATGGCAGTCAAATGCGTGCTCAACCTTTCTTTCCCACTCCAAATAGAGCTCAAGATCATTCTTTCCTTGAAAGGTTGGAATCGTTATCTTTATGCTTTCCAAATTGTTGTCCATTTTGGAAAAGTCCTTTTTGCTTATTCTAGAGTTGGAATAACTTCCTAAATTGTTCATTGACAGACTTCATAAATAGTTTCATTTCAATTTCGTATTGTCCTCCTTCGCTACTCATGTTTATAACCTGCAACAAAAAGTTAGTAACAAAACAAAATAGGATCCTTACACATTCACTAACGTGTTTATACTCGAAATAATGTAAGTTCCACTTTTGTTTCGCTATATTTTTGGCTTTTCATGATGTTGATCTCACCACCTTTCGTTTTCTTTTCCACTTAAGCCAGCCCCCCTTTTTATGTTCTTAATAGAATCAAGACTAACAAATCAAGAGGAGTAATCGGTTAGATGATGGAAGACCTTAAAAATTAGAACTTAAAAAACTTAGTTAAGGCACATGGTAAACACAAAGAAAATAATAATTAAAGATTCAAAGAAACTAGATAACTTTAAGAGGAAGCAAAAGACATGCAAAAGAATGTATTAGAACACAAAAAAAGAAGTGAACAACTTGTAATTGCTCTATCACGCACGAATTTTCTAACAAAGAGAGGAGCACAAAATTATTCAAGAATTACGAATGATCTGGAATCATTGACCAAAATTAGAAAATGAAAGAAAATATCTTAAGAATAATTTTCTTAGAATATGATTCTTTGATTAGAAAAATGAATCAGATTACAATCCTAATAGATAACTCAATCAGATGTAAGATACAAAAAGCAAATCACAACGTCTCTTTTCTTTTCTCCTTTTTTGTTTTGCATTTTTTAAAATGTAGTTTTCTTCTTTTTTTTAAATTTGAAACTGATTCCAAGTGAAAAGAATGATCTGAGCTTTAAAAGATACCAACAAAAGACTTGCAATGAATCTGAAACTAAACTTTGGTGAAAGAATGAACTAAAATTGTAATTCACAAGGACTCCAACAAAGGACAAAGGAAACAAACACCAAAAAATGATAACAAAAGGATAGAAACTCAACTTCTACAAATCTAAGGCTCTGATACCAAATGATACAAACCCATTAGGCGACCTAACTTAGGAACTTTTGATCCATTTGTTATGCATGCCCATAATCCTAGAAAACAAGTTGAACAATCAAATTAGAACTTTAAGGAAGCTAAATCCTTAAAACCCTGATCTTAAGACGCCACAAAGTTTGATCACTCCCTTGATAAGTAAGATTTGTATTCCACCAAGAACATAAAAGAACAAGTAAAGCTTGCTGGAAAATAACTCAATTTTTATTGATAGTGATGATGATCTAGTAATACATCAAATGGCCCTTTCAATAGGCATCATAATATCCTAATCTTATAAGAAAATGTTTTTCTTACCTAAGTAGGAAATACCTATTCCTAATTCATACCCAAGTAGGAAAGACCTAAATAAGAACGGGAATCTTTAATTTGAGGATACAAATTAGTCTTGAATGTGGATATCTGCTAAATTAAGGAAACAATATGATTTATCAAGATATGAATGAAATTATTAAGGAATGAGTCTTAATAAGGCTTTATTCACTCAAAAACAAAAATTTGGGCTTAATTAAATCAACGTAACTAGCCCACTTGCTGATTGCATCTTAATTATGCATATTGGGCTTCTTTCAAACCCATGCATAATGATCAACCTTATATCTTAGATTTCAAGATTGGCTCACCATGTCCTAAGTCTTCTTCAACATCTTGTACATGAAGATAAGTAATTAATCTTGGTAATGCCTTAGCACCTTCAATAACAATTTCCTTTTCTTGCATCTCCATGATTAATCTCTTGCTCTAGTCATTGGATCTCCAATTCCTTGCAATGGGTCTTGGAAAAATTTGCTAATATTATCCGGAGCCATTCGGTCAATATCTTGATCCCCATCACCATAATTATTAATGATTACAGTGCTGAAAAAAGTCAGATGCTAAATGTACACATCAAAAGGAAAAATGCTAAGCATGGGTCAGGAATCAAACGCAACTTATTTGAAGGGTTGGTAAGCTTTAAGAGACATAGAGACAAGCTTTACACCATGCATTCTCAACTAATGATATTACTCATGATTAATCAAATCACAATTAGAAACTAGACAGGATAGCTGCAATTACAATTGAGGCAAGGAGTTGTTATGTATATTCTTAGAGACAATGGAGGAGAAACGAAAATTAGGAAAAAAACAAAGACGAAAAGGAAGTGGGAAACAGAAAGCAAATGAAATAGGTACCAGAAAGAAGAATTAATAGCACATTATTGACAATGAAAGAACAATTAATAGCACACTATTGACAATATCGAAACAGAAAGGACCCAACAAGTGAGCAGGGTAGGTGGCAGTGCATGAAGAGCATGAAGATGACTAATATTGACGGATGGAATGGTGGGTCAAAACTATTATTAAAAATTTCTTATCTGTGGATAAAGACCAAGACACATTACTCGCAGTCACAGACAGCCTGTTGAAGATTCCCTCCCAACAAACGTTTAATCATTTGCAGACATTCCTGGCATTAACACACGTGTGATTTTCTGTTACTTATTTTACTCCAATCAACACTCCCCAACCCCAAAGAGAAAAATCTTGGCTTATTTAAGGAGTAGCCAAACCAAAGGAGAATCAATCTTTTATCCTACAACCACCAAAACGACTCTGGTAATGAGCAAACATAGCTGGCACGATTGCTTCGAGATTCCAAAGGCTTTCTTCCATCACTTTTTACCGACACATTACCAACTAAACATCACATAATTATACCTTTGTGAGAACTAAACAAAATTGAAGGTAGAAATTAGTTGTTACATAACGCTGCCAACCAAAGCTCGCTCCCTACTCCTATGCTAAACCTCTAATTCTCTTACAGACACAACAACTATATAGCAATATGTTTTTGAACTAAGGGTGACACATATGTGGTGTTACATTCGGTGGATGCATGTATTGAATGTGCGTCTTTGTCAGCTTATCTGACTTGGTTACAAATCCACAACACGCCAAGAGTTCTAGGTATTGGAGAATGTTTAATTAGGTCCACTTCAAATATTTATTTGATGTCAAATTCTAAAAGAAAGACCAATGCCTGTGGTTTCCTGTGTAAAGATTGTGGTCCAACAAGAAAAAATATGAACCCAAACTGGATAGAAGCAACGAATCGAGTGAAGACTGCTGCAATTTAGTAGCAGTAGCACTTGGTTTCCAAGCCAATAATGTTATGTCCCAGAAAATCATACTGTATGGACCACTACAGGCGACAGCTAATAGCTGTAACAAGTAATAGCAGTCAATGCGTTGGCCAAGTAAATGACTCTAGGGGCCAATTATCAAATTCACAAGGGCAAAAAGGGAAAGAGAATGTCAATCTCCATAAACTTGGTAAACTAATTGTTAACAATGACATACAATTAAGTGCTTCAATGACCACTGATATTCTATGGTAATATGTCATATAGGCACAGATCTACACCCTCAGATCAGACATTATTACGGAGATGATGACTTTCCACTAAAAGCCCCATTTCAATTGTGTATGCATGATAAAGTAACTCTCGAGGAATTAACTGTCAGTAGCCAAACAACATACCTACCAAGCAAGAATAAGTGCCGCAGTTATAAGAAAATTATGGTCCTAAAGGAAATATATCAGATCATATCTACCGTATCTTCAGATCGATTATGGTAGTATTCTCTGAATCAGGGGTATTTCTATAGATCTTGTGTGGCTATGAAGCATCATAGTTATAAGAAAATCATGATCCTAAAGGAAATTTATCAGACCATATCTACCGTATCTTCAGATCGATTATGGTAGTATTCTCTGAACCAGGGGTATTTCTATAGATCTTGTGTGGCTATGAAGCATCATAATATAGGCTTTCCTTGTCTTGAAAAATGAAAATAGAGATATTCGTTAACAAGAACACTGTCCCTGCATGTATATAATCTTGGAGCAAAAGTTTCAGACTGGTACCTATATAGGAAGATTGGATAAATATCTTTTCTGAAAGAACTACATGTTGTAAGCTGCTGTTTCCATTATTTGACCATGCAACCACTACCATCTCGTCCCAAATGGTTGGCACTCCCAACATCATAGCTACCATGTACCACAATATACACATAAAGGTTTCTATCTCTTCCGACATTTTCTTCAAGTAATCGGCAGCATTTTCTTGATCACCGTGTAAATGCTAGGAGTCTAAGAAAATAAATGTCGTGTCTGCAGTCTCAAAATTACAGAAAAAGAAGAAAAACTATCCAAGGTTCTTACTATGTGAAAATCCATAAATTTTGATACACACTGCCAAAAGACCTCGTTTTATTGCATTCTACTTTGTCTTTTCCTTTTCTTTTCCAACTATTGGCATCAGAGCAGTTTTCAATAGAGATTTTGATCATAGATGTTTGTCATGTTTATATGTTAAACAAATAATCCTACTCTGGTATTCATCCTTGTATATGCTTAAACATGCCTGCTTTTCAGTATACAGAAATTCTGTTCCATCAGAACCATACATTACTGACATATTAGGAATTGTTCCTCGTCTTCCCTAACTGGAAAATGAAAGCCGTACATTAATGAGAGTCCATCTATTAGTCCGTAAAACATGTAGATTCTTACCCATGTATTGCTATGGGACTAGCAGTACGGGTCCAAAGTCAGACCCTGATCTACGAGGAAGTCAGACTCACCCATATGAGTTGACTCGTAAGGAAGTCAGGCTTTGGAAAACAGAAAGTTTTGGCCCAGGTAAATAAAGAACAAGATGAATTCGGAAGTAATCCAATGTATGTTGGACAGGAGTAAACCCAATGTTGGCGGGAGTTAGATTAGGGATTAGTTGACCGTTATCTTCAGAGTTGGGCCTAATTGAATCGTCCACAATAGATCGACGTTGATGAGCGCATGATATAGAAGTCCATATAGTTGTTTAAGATTGGACGCACAATATTCTCATAACTAATAATTAAATAAAATAGAAAGTCCATTAATTATAATTACACCAAAAAAGGATGTAATCAAGTAATTTCCTCCCGGAATTCATTTCAAGAAAATACCATTGACAACTAGGAGAACAACTATTGAATATAAGTGATTGTGTGTGTAATATGTAACAGGAGTCTTAGTTACATATTCCGGACCAAACATGAAAGGAAAATTACGAAGAAATGCGGAAATACCTGATTTTGATTCCATAACTTTCTAACGAGTTTTATGAGGCCGAAATGGGCACGAATTTACTACACCAAAATAAGGAAGTTTTAAACACTTATTCCTAGATACTTCTAATAATTGTCTTAAATAATCTAATAATTGGTGAAATTTTTAGACATTTATTTAAGATGACAAATTTTGTCTTAAAAAATACTAAAAAAGAGTCTAAAATAATTGACAGGACAAAACAATTGGCGGCACAAATCTTTTATAATTTGTAGCTAGCAAGTAATTAATCTTTAAAAAAAATTATTGGTATATCAAAAAAAAAAAAAGCTACTCATCTTCTCTTAGCCTTAACATTTTCTTTTTGTTTCCTCTGTAACTGCTACGCCCCTTCCAATAAAATTACATTTTCAATACTAATATTTTAGAACTAATCCAGCTATTTTAACCTTAGTATCTAAACCTTTCCTTTCTTAAATTTAAAACAGATAATTGTAATCTTTCAAAAAAAAAAAAGAAGATAATTGTAATATCTCATCGTGTTTGCATTAAAAACAAAAAATTACATGGTTGTGACAATTCGGTGTATTCACCGATGCAACTCTGCCACGTGAAACCAAATGACAATCTGGTATTTGGCGGCAACAACCCATACGTCCACAAAAGCAATAAAGTCCAGCTAGGACGTTTACCCCATGTGAAACCCGAAGGTCACTGCCTCTTGTTTCCAAGGACTGGATGACCGCTGTATGTTTCAGTCTCATCTCTCTCATAGCTCTCTATCATCAGCTCTGCTATTTCTTCCTCTAGTTATGGCCCACAACTCTAGTTTACTCTCTCTACTTTTCCTCTACCTTTTCGTGATCTCCTCCACCAAAGTCTTCTTCGAAGAGCTTTTCGACGGTACGTTCCTCTTATCTCATTGTGCATTTTTTTCTAATAACTTTCTGATTGTATACGAATACTTAATCTTACTACACTTTAGATACTTTAAGTTTGAGATAGATTCTTGAATTTTCCTTTAATCGTTTTTAATCCTCATTATCTTTCTTCCAGTAAAATTACATTTTCAAATACGTACCTAATACGTATGCGTGTGTATTGATGCACGCATTGATAGACATATATGTGTAGAGGATCGTGTTTTTGTGTGTGGATATGACAGTGCTTTAGTTTCTCTCTTTTTTTTACTCGATCATCGATGGTTGAAAATGTGATTTTTGGCGAGTAGATCTGCGAGTGCTTGGATCAGTAGTTGACATGAATAGTATTTTTAGTGTAGGGATTTGATTTGCGATTTATCTACATTTCGACGCCGCTTGGATGCTCAAACTCATTCTTGATGCGTTTGTGCATCAAGTTCCTTAGTTGCCTTCTTTTAGTAATGGGGGTTTGGTAAATGTGCAATTATGTCAATTGACTATTTAGGCTATGTTTTGTTAGTGCTTTCTATTTAGAGAACCAAAAGTCATATTTTCAGTGTATAAAAGTATTTTTTTTTAAATTTTAGTTATTAGTAATCCATAAAAATTTAGAGGTTTACAATATCTAGTTTTGTGTAATAATCTTGCTATTGCTTATGTTTTACGTGGGAGCATTAACATCTTCTAATTTTAACTCCTTCTTGTCTACTGTTGAAAATTTTAAAATGGATGGGAAAATAGGTGGGTAAAATCCGATTGGAAGAAAGAAGAAAATACTTTTAAATTTCCCAAGCAATAATTCGTCACCATTGGTGGGGAAGTAGCTTCGTTCTGTGGTTTAGTGCAAATTATACTTGTGCTTTTATATGTTATGCCTTAGATATTAAGTGCTTGAATTCTTTAGTCAAGGATAATCTTGTTGTTCTTGCTTTGTTCCTATTGTGGATATTTAGAAAATTGTATTGCGCTGCACCAATCAACTTGGTTCTATAGCTCAACAATTTTTTCTCATTTTTATGGTGGGACATATAATGCGTGCTCTTATTATTCTTGCTTTTAGAAATAATTGCATGTTTGATTTGAGCTGCTCTTTGTTGTCTGCAGTTGTTCATAATCTTATCATGCAGCATTGTAGTAGGAACGAACCTCAGCCAATTTATCTGTATTGGCAGATTCACTACTGTGTCATTCCAAGTACTTGGTCACATGAAGACAATTCTAGTCCTCATCCTAGGATTTGTTTTCTTTAGGAAAGAAGGTCTTAATGTTCAAGTTGTGGTTGAAATGATCATTGCCCTAGTAAGAATGGTCTTAATGTATTGATGCGATGTTTGTCCTATGTGCCACTCCAAACTTGATGAAATAAAATAGATTGCAAACTTAGTATTAGCTCTTTACAAAATTCTTAACTATTATTGGCTTATAACTTAGCTTATTTTGGAATGTCTTATGTGTCTTATATGCTTACTTAGAATTATCCTTTCTCTTCTTCGTTAGGACTGTGGAGAAGTAACAGCAAATGGGATTTCTTCTCTTTTCAATTGCAGAGCACTTGAAAATCTCTTGTTGCGTCACAATGTAAGGCATTTGTTATTGCAATTTTCTATTCTATCATTTTACATGGACATGTTTATCAATATCAAATGAACATAGATCTTGACATTGCCTATATGTTTTGTACAACTAGAATGGATCATGATGTCATTTTTCTTCATGACAACTTAGTGATGAGACGTCTAGGCAGGGTTCTTCATTATATGTTCATAATTATATTATTTTGTTATACTATGATTTAAAAGAAGTGGTTAAAATACTGTTAGAACAAAATCGATTTGAAAAAAAAAACATATTAGATTGTTTGAACATGTTTTGGAAACTAACAAAAGAAGGCTTGCAATAAATAAGTGAGGCATTGTTAGGTCTGGATTGTCTGAATTGTATTAGTCATGTTCAGTTGGTTAACAAAAAGTTTAAGAGTGCTACTTGTTCTCCTCCGCATTACTGTTTAGGAGGATCTGTTAGTTAACAATGAACATGATCTCCATGCTGTGATAAAGACAGTTAAAGATTGAGACTATATGCAGGGGCATAAGATATATCTAAGCAGTTAACTAGAAATGATTCCAATCAGTATTCTAGTTGTGGTTTGTCAATGCTTCAATATTACATATATAAGGATTAATTACACGTGGTTGTGTGGATTACTCAGGCTATAATATATAACTTTACCAATTTAAGCTAATTGTTGAAATGGGAGAATAGCAAGGTAAACTTTGAGTATTCAATCAATGTAGTTCAACTGACCCACTACATACTATGCAGGGTTCTTGGCTGCATAGAAACCTCCTTCTTTGTCCTGTTTGTAAAGACTTTGGTTCAAGACAAATCTTAAGCTTTGCAAGATTTGGTTTGATATGGGAGAATATGGGCAAATGAGTAAGGTATACCTTCTAGTCATGTTTTGGGTGCTTATGTATTCACTGTAAGGTTCCATCAAATCATATAATTAACTTACCTAATTTATAAGTTAATTTTCTTCTTTCTATCTTTCAGGTGCCTTATTTTCAGGTTAAGGAAAATAATTGGACTCTGAATGCAAACATGAACGGTCGATGGAATGTGAGGTTTGACTTGTAAGGAAATGCACTGGAGATGTTCTTTTGAAGTTGAGATTTCCAGCGGCAAAGTTCATGTTCTTTTTGTTTGACTTATTTGGGAATACTATAAGATGTCTAATATGTAACGGGTTATACTTCTTGTGTATACAAAATACATAGTAAGGGCTCGATGCAATTTGTTTGTTTGTTTGATTTTCTTTAGCAATGATCTACGTGACTTGTATTGATTGGTTACCACCAATTGCTATATTAATCGTTCCAATAGCCAAGTAATAATAGAGTTTTGTTTCTATCTTCTCTCTCTTTCTCTGATTTCAATTTGAATCAAGTTTTATGTGATTAATTTATTATAATTTATTAAAATTTATTATTATAATAATAAATTCATTATAATTTATTATAATAATATGAGTGATCTTAAAAAAGATGCAAAAAGCAAATTGTAAACTTATTCTTTTACTAAAAAAATGGTGTAATTTTTCGAAGTAAAAAACAGTCTAACAGTGAAAAATAGCGACAAAAAAAAAATATAAAAAGCTTACACAAAGCGTCTAAAATAACATTTATGTGTCTAAGAAAACTGTCAAAAATGTATGTTTTTTACGCATCTGTGTGTAAATAGATTTTCGACGCTTAGATTTACGACACTCAGATGCGGAAAAAATCTATATTTTTTTGATGCATCTATGTGTCTAAGAAAACTGTCGAAAATATATTTTGTGAAACTTGTTTTTTTACGCTTTATAAAGCGTCTAAAATTATTTTAAGATGTAAAAAAGTGTCTAAAAACTCCACTTTTTGTGTCATTAAACTCTATATTTTGTTGTAGTGATACTCCGATACCTTCACAAAAGTCCCTTACTAAGACGTGGTTAATGTCTTTCTGTAGTTTTCTTAACACGTGAATATCTAAATGAGTCAAGAGTATCTTTACATTCCCGAATTACTTAAGCAATTACATGAGACCTTAACCTATATATATAGCTCCCATATTGGGCCTACCCATCACAAGCTTAATATGGGTCCAGTCTACACTAATTTGGGTCCATTTTTCTCGTTAGATTTCGGCCTATTAACCCAGATCCTTTATTAAGCCACTTTATTATCTTTATCTAGATCAAATTTACGTAACTTAACTGATAAGTTAGTAAAAAACCAAAAAAATGCAATTAATTGTTGTCCACTTTTTAGGAAAATATCTAACATTCCCCCTTGGACAATAATCAATTATGATAACTAACACAAGTATAAAACCGGTTTAAAATTATGGTTAAGCCACATTACTGTATTGGTTGACTAAGTTTAAAAAGCCATTTGATCCAAGGATAATGAAAGTCTATTGTTCCATCCCGTAAGGCTTTCGATAACGAAAAGTATCAAATGCATATGTCATGTGTGACAGATTCAATTCAATCATGCATATCTAATACCTCACTAACATGAATGCAAAAATGGAGAGTGACAAACAAAGATGATACCTGTATGATCTGAAATATATTATCTTTTTGTTTATAGGTCTTAATTTCTTTGAAATTTATGCTAAACTGTATATGTGAAACTACATCAGAGAAATTTGTTTTCTCTCATCGCATGCTAAATTGCATTGGAGAAAACCTTTATTTGCTCTCACTAAATGCTAAATTGTATTAGTGAAACTTTATATTCTCTCGTTGAATACCCAAGAGCATTAGAGAACTTTTTTTTCTCTCTCACTGAATGCTAAACTGCGTCAGAGAAAACCTTTATGAGATTAAACACTTATATATACTCTTTAAAATGTATGTGTCCTAATGACATAAGCCTAAGGTCAATCCATGTATATGCCCAACGACCTTTATTATACTTTAAATGGACATAGATCTTAAGATTTTTACCTGTATTATGACAACGTTTAATAATAACACGTATGACTAAGGAAAAGATGATCATCCTTATTAATGAACAACCATACTATTATAATACATTAAACATACATATAAGGAGCAAATTTAATGGCCCATAACTAACAGTGTCTAAGGAATTCAAAACACTCATACTATATACATGTCTCTAAACAACAAATGGGCGAAGTCCTTTAGTTAAAGAATCAGCTAGCATCTCCTCGGTCCTCAAATGCTCTACCTCACTGTCACCTTTATGTATTAACTCCTTTATGATCAAACACTTGAACTCCAAATGCTTAGAACTTGTGATACTCTTATTGTTAAACATGTCAATGGGTCGGGTTGGGCCCGGGTCGATCATGGTGGCCCGGGTGCCAGCTTGTGGCCCGGCTTGCCTGCTGGCTTCTAGGCCCTTGGCCCGGGCTATGGCCTACTGAGCCACGGGCGGGCTGGGCTACTAAAAGAAAAAAACCCAAAATGACGTTGTTTCAGAAAAAATTGGCGAGGTATATTTATGAGAATTTTGAAAATTTTTAGTTTTTTGGCTGACATTATGCCAATGTCAGCATCACTATAACGCTGACGTTAGTAGATTATTGTATGGCTAACGTCACTATGCGCATGGGCGCTTAATGAAGTGTGCACTTGCTTGATGCACCTCTGGATGCAATGCACGCTCACCAAGATCAACGATGCCCCCTGAATTGTGATGGCATGTGTGGCGCATCAGCTTTATGCGCTGATGCTCCTAACCCATCTTACATGCGCAAGACTCAAGTCCTCACATATGCACCCCACACGTCGGTACAGGTGGTTGACACGTGCATCACACGTGCCTGTTTCACTACCTTTATTCGATTTATGCGCACAAGTTGACGCGTGTATCACATGCGCCCTATGCATCCTCCATCCATTATGCCACACATCGCTATTGCATGTGCCAGATGCACCACCTTCATGCATGCACTATACACGCTAGTTTTTTACCTTCCGAAGCTTTTTTACCCCGTTTTTCAAGGCTAACCATATGTAGCTCACTTTCAAGCAACCATACAAAAAAAAATCAAAAAGCGAATCATTATTCTCTGAAACCTTTAAGAAGGAAAAAAACTTTATTTTTAACCATAATCACGTAACCGCTCTAATACGATGTATAATATGTAACATGAGCCTTAATTACATATCTTAATTAAACGTGAAAGGAAAATAACAAATAAATGCAGAAATACTTGATTTTGGTTCCATAACTTTCTAATGAGCCTTTCGAGGCCGAAATGTTGGGCCTCGAATTTTTTTGTTGAGTCAAGCATGATTTAAATAAATTATGAGGTTATGATAGAATTATTAGTGGAGTTTAATTAATTATTACAGTGTTAGTAGGATTTTATTACACTGGTTAGTTAAATTAAAGTAGTAGGAATGTTTTGAGGGCAATTGTGGCATGTCACTTAAGTATAAAAGCCATGAAGCATTAAAGGAAGGTTAAAAGGGACATTTAGCACTCATTAAGGGTAAAATTGGAAGAGGAAAAATGTTGTTTTGGTTATTAGAAGAAGAAAAACGTGAACGAGGGGAAAGAAGGAGTGAAAAACGAAAATGAGAAAGAAGAGTGAGAGAGTTTCGGCCATATGAGAGAAAAAGAAAGAAGACAAGTTAGGGTTTCATCTTTTCTTGGTTTTTAAGAGTGATTTTGAGGTTAATCAAGAAGAGAAAAAGAAAGAGGAAGAGAAGAGCTTCCATTTAAGCCAAACATCTCTTTGTTTAGTGAAGATATAAGCCCATTTTTAATCATTTGAATTTTTGGAAGGGTTTTGGTTTATAAAGCTTAGGAAAGACATGGGTTTAAGTATTCTAGAATCAATTTTTAGTGAATATGCTTTTTGGGTTCTCAATTTGTATTGCTATTGAATTGAAAATTTTCCAATTTTAAAGGGAATTAAAAGAGGCAAGAGGAGTAAGAGGAGAGGCATTTTAAGCAAGTTTTTAAGCAAGGGATCCAGGTGAGTTACATGTTTATAATTGAGTTAATAAGCCACAAGTATTTTTCCAAATCAATAAAGTTAAATGATTTCAATTGCTTTATAAATTTTGCATTTATTGCTTCTTAATGATTTAAGTAATTGCTACATGTTTGGTACATAAATCTTGATGATGATTTATGAAATGATGTTAGAAATTGTATTTGATAAATATCGTGCTTGTGGAAATCATGTTTTCGAAATGTGCAAGATGTTTACAAGATATGAAATTCATGATTGTGTGGGTTTATGGTGGTCCATTCTGTTATGCCATGTACACTTTGACCATGTTAAAGGCTTCTCTTGCCTGCCTGCTAGTGGCATGGAGTTCCATCACGGACTCCCTCATGTTTACTGGAGATTCACAAGAACTCCCTTATGTTTATCGGAGCTTCACAAGAATTCCCTCATGTTTATGGACTACCCAAACCATTACAAGTGCTTAAGTTGTTTATGAATTGTTGACAAGTTTGATAAATACATGACTTATGTTGTTTATGAATTGTTTGATAAGCTTGAGAATTTGAGAAATACATGTTTTATGGTTTCAATGCAATTTACTATGGCAACGAATATTTTCAATGGTTTTGCTTGTTTCTCCGCTATAAACTTGTTACCCACGAGCTTTTAAGCTCACTCCCCATTCCTCCCCATCTCTAGGTGAAGAACAAGAGATCTAGTGATCGAGAGTTAAGGCACCACTCCAAGTTTACATATTTTTGTATTTAAGTTAGCATATGAAAACTCAAGCATTAGCCGCATTTCAAGTAACATTCGTTTATGTATATTTTGTATTTTTGGATTATGAGACCAATGATGTTTTGGGTCTTGAAATGCCCATTAAAGCTTTGTAAAACTCTTTTCTTTTGATGTTAATGAAATATATTTAATTTTTGCTCATGACTTTCCAAGTTTTCGCATTACATTTTTAAGCATTCATAGGGGTAAAAATCTGTGTTCTAACTTTAGGAGAAAAACTATTTAATCTAGGCTTATTTGGACAAGGTTGTCTTCTTGGAAGTTGTAGTTTATCCTCTTGCTTTTCTAATGATATAAAGTGTGAAATTTTTGGATATTGGATTTGAAAGATATGCTTTTTACAAGTTAGTGATGCTGCATAGGGTGCATGCTGGACAATTTATAGCCTTTTTTTTACTTAAGTTAACAGAAAATGAGTACTATGGTGTCTTAAAAGGGGAAGAATTAGTGCGATAAGTTAGAGATGAAATGAAGGTGATAAAGGGAGTTGAATGTGTGATGAATTATTGAAGAATGTATTGACATGGTTGATATTGTATTTATGTGATTATGGTCAATAATTTATAATGAATGTGTATAAGTTTGAATGTTATATTTTTGGGTCAATGACCAAACATATATTATGATTTGGTTGTAAATGATATTGAGCTGAAATGAAAGTGAGAATGAAGGGAAATGATGAGGAAAATAAGTTAGAAATGATAGATATGCATAAGAGGGGTCATAGGTAACTTGTAAGAGTTAGAAATCTAGAAATGGACCCGTAAATGTCCGTAGGATGGACTTGACATCCGCTCGGCCGACCTTCTCAGGAATTCCAGCGTTCCAGCTCAGTTCATGTCCATTTGAAGGGATATATGTCTGCTAAGCAGACATTCTCTGGACAATTATATAAGTGTGTAAATTTTTTACCCTCTAGATGGAAAAATATTTTTTCGAGGTCTTCACGGAAGTTGTCGAACTCGAAGTCATCTTTGAAACCATAGTTGATTGACCTTGATCCAATAACCATAGTCAAAGTTATGCTTTTAGTCCCAAATCATATACATTTGTAAGTTGTGGGCTTATCAATGCCTTCCTATGATACATTTAGGCTTGAATGGAGCTTGAAATATACTTAGTTGGATGTGGAAATAAGAGATAAAATGAGCGATATGTTTAGAGTAATGATTGAGGATATAAACATAAGAATGGATTATTGTATATCAAGTGTTCAACTATGGATGTTTGGGATGTTATGAGAATGAAGATGAATCTATGATGGCTAATGAGATTCCATTACAAGAACCCTACAGAGTGATGCACTTATGTTTGACTCACGAGTTAGACTCCAGAAACGGAGTCTAACAATCTTTTGGTATCAGAGCATCTAAGTATAGTATCCTAGGCATGAAATGGGTCGTTTTAAAGCATGAAATGAACATGCATTGTTTTAAAAGAACAACATGCATTGTTTTTGTATTTTTTCACATGATTTGAAATTGTTTTACATGAAGCATGGTTTAAGAAGGTTTTACATGTACACATGCCAGTTTAAACCTGACATGAAACATGAACTAAAGATTTTAAATGGTTTTTAACTGAAGGAGTGAGTATGCCGCCTCGAAGGAGAACTCAAGGAGCTGTAACTTGATCTCACTCTCACTAAGGAATTACAGATGAATCTCATGTCCCACAAGACACAAGGACACACTCTGCTCATGATTCTAAGGCACCTAGTGTGCAACATGAAGTGCCACTGCCTCCTCCTCCTATGCCCGAAGGAAACCTCATGGATCTACATTTCTTTCAAGCCTTTTCTCAGGCTTTCACGTATGCTATGGGCCAAGTGCCACAAGATCCAGTGCAAGCTCCAGTGGAGAGAAGTGGACAGTATGATAAGCTTGGCAATTATTGGGATGTAGACTTTAATGGGACTACGAATCTTGAAGAGGCTGAAGCATGTTGAAAAGGACAGAGAGAGTTCTGTTATAGATGAAGTGCTCCGATGAGGAGAAATTGGATTATGCAGTTAGCTTGCTGCAAGGAGACACACTCCATTAGTGGGAATCAGTGCCACATAGTCAGGTCATACCGCCGGTATTATCATGGAGAAACTTTTTGGAAGCCTTTAGGAAGAAATACTTCTCGAAAGTCTGTGTTCAAGAGAAGGCCAGAGAATTCCTAAACCTCTCATAGAGGGACATGAGTGTGAGTGAATATGAGTTAAAGTTCACCCAGTTTTCAAGGTATGCGGCCAACATTGTTGATAATGAGGAGGATAAGGGCTGGAAGTTTGAGGGAGGACTTCATTTGGGGATTAAGGAGAAAGTATTGATCCATAATTTTTGTGACTACCAATTGTTGGTAGATGCTGCATTCCAAGATGAGAAACTGAAGAACATAAAGTATGAAGTAAAAAGGAAGAAGAAGAATCGGGAACAGTCTTCTAAGAAGGGAATGAGTACCACCATGCTTGAGAGGAGTATGAGGACTTTCTATACGCAGAGTAAAGTGGGAAGTAATGGCTTTGCTAAGAACAAGAAAGCAAAGGCAGTTTCAGTGCAAACCTCAACTGTAGGAGGCAACAGAAGGATGGAGAGGGGTAGGTATACGAACCCCCAATGTGAGCATTATGGGAAGTTTCACAGAGGAGAGTGCTTCAAGTTATTTGGAGTATGTTTCTGATGTAGAGAGAAGGAACACATGGTCAGGGAATGTGCCCAAGCACCAAGGCAAGATAGGTCACAGATGCGAGTCCTAAAAATAGCTGAAACAGTAGGAACCAGGCCAACTACTGAGGTGGGAAGTTTTGGAGCCTCAAGGAAGGTTATTCCTTCAGGAAGGCCAAGGGTCAAGCACAGGCAAAGGTGTCTGCCATGACCAGAATGAAGCTGTAGTCGCACCTGAAGTTGTTACAGGTATGGCTCAGTTATTTAATTCAAAAGTATATTTATTGATTGATTCTGGCTACACACATTCTGTTGTTTTTGCAAGCATGACATTACATGGTGTTAATTTGGTGCCATTGGATAGTTTATTGATTGTTAGTACTCCTATAGGGAGGAATGTGATAATAAGTCAAGCATATAGAGACTGTGAACTCTTTATTGATGGTGCTAAACTGGTAGTGGACTTAATGCCTTTAGATTTAGAGGGCCTAAATGTTATACTTAGAATGGTTACCTTAGACAAATATCATGCAAAGTTAGACTGTAGCCTCAAAGAGGTAGAATTTGATCTTGGAAAGGGTAAGAAGGTGAATTTTAAGGGAGACAGAAAAACACCATCACCAAGAATTATTTCAACTTTGCTAGCTGACCGGATTATGAGAAAAGGGTGTGAAGCCTTTTCGGCACACGTTGTGGACATCGAGGTAAAAGAAGGAAAGTTAGAAGATTTCGCAATTGTGAGGGAATTTCTAGACGTGTTTCTAGAAGATTTACCTAGTTTGCCACTTGTAAGGAAAATTGAATTCGCTATCAATCTGATTCCAGGTATCGTACCCATTTCTATACCACCGTATAGAATGGCTCTAACTGAGCTGAAGGAGCTTAAGGAACAGTTAAGAGAACTATTAGAGAAGGGGTATATAAGGCCAAGTTCGTCACCATGGGGAGCACAGGTTTTATTTGTTAAAAAGAAGGATGGAACATGGCGTATGTGCATTGACTACTGGAGGCTAAAAAAGGTGACCATTAAGAACAAGTATCCTCTACCACGAATCAATGATCTGTTCGACTAGCTACAAGTCTTCTCTAAAATTGATCTTAGGTCAGGCTATCATCAGCTTAGAATTAAGGAATCTGATGAACACAAGACAACTTTTAGGACACGTTATGGGCATTATGAGTTCCTAGTCATGCCATTTAGATTGACAAATGCTCTAGCTATGTTCATGGATCTCATAAATAGGGTCTTCAAGGAATATCTGGACCAATTTGTCATAGCATAAATAGGGTCTTCAAGGAATATCTGGACCAATTTGTCATAGTATTTATAAAAGACATTTTGGTTTTTCCAAGAGAGAAGAGGAATATAAGGAACATCTCAGGAAAGTGTTGCAAACATTAAGGGAGAAGGAGCTTTATACCAAATTCAGTAAGTGTGAATTTTGGCTTCACAAGGTGATATTCCTTGGATACGTAATTTCAAAGGATGGGGTACATATCGATCGAGGAAAATTGAAGCAGTGGTTAAATGGCATGCACCAAATGCAGTGGCAGAAGTGAGAAGCTTTATGGGTCTGTCAGGGTATTATAGGAGGTTTGTTGAAGGATTCTCCATGATAGCTACTCCAATGACCAAGTTATTAAGGAAAAATCAGAAGTTTACCTAGAGCAATGAATGTCAGAAGAGCTTTGAGGAGCTTAAGCACAGATCGACAAGTGCGCCAATTCTGACCCTGCCTATGAGAGATGAGGGCTATACAATTCATGGTGATGCTTAAAGAAAGGGTTTGGGTTGTGTGTTGATGCAAGGAGACAAGGTAATAGCTTATGCCTTGCGGCAGCTAAAGCCTTATGAATTGAATTACCCGACCCATGATCTAGAATTAGCAGCAATAATTTTTGCCTTGAAAATTTAAAGACATTATCTATATGGAGTTCAGGCTAGGATTTTTATAGATTATAAAAGTCTCAAGTACTTATTGAGCTAGAAAGAGTTGAATTTGAGATAAAGAAGGTGGTTGGAGTTGCTTTAAGGATTATGAATTGTTAATTGAATACTATCCAGGCAAGGCAAATATAGTGGTCGATGCCTTAAGTAGGAAATCCTCCACAGCTTATGTTTAGACAATTTATCTACCATTTTTGGAAGAGATGTCTAAACTTAGAATAAGCTTGAAATAGGAGGAACCTAATTGCATTATTGCTAATTTTAGAGTGAGACCACTACTCAAAGAGAAATTTAAGGAGTTATAAGAACAAGATGCAGATTTGAACAAGCTCCGAGAACAAGTCGCAATCTGAAGTGGAAGTGAGGGATGATGGACTTATGGTTGTAGGCAATAAACTTTGTATTCCGAATGTCAAGGAGATAAAGGATGAGATACTCAATGAGGTACACAATGCGCCTTATGTCATGCACCCAGGTAGTACCAGGATGTATAGAGATTTGAAAGAGCATTTCTGGTGGAGAGGCATAAAGAAGGATGTAGCAGAATATGTAAGCAAATGCCAAGTATGTCAGCAAGTTAAGGCTGAACACCAGCCACCTTAAGGCAAGTTAAGGCCATTGTCCATTCCTGAGTGAAAGTGCAAAGGATAACCATGGATTTTCTGATGGGTTTGCCCAAGAACAGTAAAAAGCATGATGCCATATGGGTTATTGTTGATCGTTTGATGAAGTCAACCCATTTTTTAGCAATTAAATAGACTAATTCTCTGCATGTGCTAGCAAAGAAGTACATTGATGAGATAGTGAGACTACATAGAATTCTAGACTCCATAGTTTCTAACAGAGATCCTTGGTTTACTTTGAGATTTTGGGAAAGTATACAAGAAGCTCTGAGGACCAAGTTAAAATTTAACACTGCTTTCCATCCCCAAACAGATGGTCAATCTGAGAGGACCATTCGAACCCTTGAAGGAATGCTCAGGGCATGAGTGATGGATTTCAAAGGTACTTGGGACGCGCACTTGCCATTGGTCGAATTTGCTTACAATAATTCGTACCACTGGAGCATTCAGATCGCTCCTTATAAAGCACTGTGCGGAAGAAGATGTAAAACTCCTATATGTTGGGATGAAGAACGAGAAAGGAAATTAATAGGAATAGAGTGACTCCAGATGACAGTTGACAAGGTTAATCTAGTTAAGCAAAGGCTTAAAGCAGCTCAAGATAGAATGAAGAGCTATACTGAAGCACATTGAAAGGAAATGGAGTATGAAGTTAGTGAGAAAGTCTTTCTTAAGACATGTCCTTGGAAAGGAGTCATGAGGTTTAGAAAAAAGGCAAATTGAGCCTAAGATATGTTGGTCCTTACGAGATTATTGAGAGGATTGGACCACTGGCAATTTTTAGTGAATATGCTTTTTTGGTTCTCAATTTGTATTCCTATTGAATTGGATTTTTGCCAATGTTAAAGGGAATCAAGAAAGGCAAGAGGAGCAAAAGGAAGGGCATTTTAAAGCAAGTTTTAAGCGAGTAATCCAGGTAGGTTACATGTTTATCGTTGAGTTAATGAGCCATAGGTATTTTTCCAAATGAATAAGTTAAATGATTTCAATTGCTTTATAAATGTTTTATTACTTCTTAAATGATTTAAGTAATTGCTACATGTTTAGTACATAAATCTTGATGATGATTTATGAAATGATATTCGAAATTGTATTTGAAAAAATCATGCTTATGGAAATCATGTTTCCGAAATGTGCAAGATGTTTACAATATATGAAATTCATTATTGTGTAGGTTTGTGGTGGTCCATTCTGTTATGCCACGTGCATGTTGACTATGTTAAAGGCTTCTCCCGCCTGCCCGCTAGTGGCATGGAGTTCCATCACGAACTCCCTCATATTTACTGGAGATTCGCAAGAACTCCCTCATGTTTATCGGAGCTTCGTTAGAACTCCTCATGTTTATGGATTACCCAAACCATTATGAGTGCTTAAGTTGTTTATGATTTGTTGACAAGTTTGATGAATACATGACTTATGTTATTTATGAATTGTTTGACAAGCTTGAGAATTTGAGAAATACGTGTTTTATGGTTTCAATGGAATTTACTCATTTTGAAAGATATACTTTTTGCAAGTTAGTGATGCCGCACAGGGTGCATGCTGGACACTTTATAACCTTTTCTTTACTTAAGTTAACAAAAAATGAGTACTATGGTGTCTTGAAAGGGGAAGAATTAGTGTGATAAGTTAGAGATGAAATGAAGGTGATAAAGAGAGTTAAATATGTATTGAATTATTGAAGAATGTATTGACATCGTTGATATTGTATTTATATGATTATGATCAACAATTTATGATGAATGTTTATAAGTTTGAATGTTCTATTTTTGGGTTAATGATCAAACATAGATTATAATTTGATTGTAAATGATATTGAGCTGAAATGGAAGTGAGAATGAAGGGAAATGATGAGGAAAATAAGTTAGAAATGATAGATATGCATAAGAGGAGTCATAGGTAACTTGTAAGAGTTAGAAATCTGAAAATTGACCTGTAAATGTTCGTTGGGCAGACTTGACGTCTACTGGGCCGACCTTCTTGGGAATTCCAGCGTTCTAGCTCAGTTCATGTCCATTTGGAGGGACATATATCCGCTAAGCGGACATTCTCGGGACATTTATATAAATGTGCAAAATTTTGCTCTCTAGACAGCAAAATCTTTCTTCAAGGTCTTCATGAAAGTTGTAAAACTTGAAGTCCTCTTTGAAACCGTACTTAAATGACCTTGATCCGACATCTATAGTGAAAGTTATGCTTTTTGTTCCAAATCATGTACATTTATAAGTTGTGGGCTTATGAATGCTTTCCTATGATACATTCAAGCTTGATTGGAGCTTGAAATGTACTTAATTGGATGTGAAAATTAGAGATAAAATGAGTGATATGTTTAGAGTGACGAGGATATAAACATAAGAATGGATTGACGTATATTAAGTGTTCAAATATGGATTTTTGGGATGTTATGAGAATGAAGATGAACCTATGACGGCTAATGAGATTCTATTACAAGAACCCTACAGAGTGATGCGCTCACGTTTGACTCATGAGTTAGACTCTGAAAACGGGATTTAACATGAAACAAGTACAAATTCTCTAGCACCTTCATGGAAGTCCCTCACCAAGATGTAGTTAACGTCTTTTTGTACTTTTCTTAACACTTGAGCCTCTGAATGGGTCAGAGTATCTTTACGTTCACCAATTATTTAAGCAACTATAAGAGACCTTAACCTATATATATAGCTTCCATATCGAGCCTCCCTATCATAGGTTCAATAAAGGTCCAATCCACACTTACTTGGGGTCCATTTTCTCGTTGAATTTTTTCCCACTAACCCAGATCCTTTATTGGACCACTTTCTTATCTTAATTTAGATCAAATTTACATAACTTAACTAATAAGCTAGTGAAAAACCAAGAAAATGCAATTAATTGTTGTCCACTTTATAGAAAAATATCTAACAGTGTGGACAACCTAGTGAGGCGATTATGAAAGCATCATTTGCCTCCTAAATACAATTTAATGACTCATATTTCAATATTATATTGTGATGTACACTGATTATTTAGCTCATTTTTTGAGGTCAGAGGACTTATGTCTTGAGTCTCGTGAACGCTCATTATTTGGTTTCAAACATACTCACATTTTGAATCTTCTTTAATTTCTTTGGCTCTTTTTGATACACTGCATCTCTGTTATAAAATGCCTTCCATACTAAAGTGTACACTAAGTATGTTATGAGCACTGTACAAGCAAAACTAGCTAGACATTATAATAATGTGAAACACAAAGTGACAATATGGACTCTGTGAACAAGTTAATTCTCTAGGTAATTTGGCATTGAGAGCTGAAACTGTAATTGTCTTTTTATGGGAGGATATGAAATCTAATTCTGTTAAACAAAACTTGGAGAACAGTTTCTTTGGAGTTGAGATGGTTACCGAATGTACTAATGCTTCTTTTTTCTTAAATAGCAGCAACAAGGTGATTAAAAGCTACTTTGAATACCAAGAGATCTCCTTCATGTTTCATTTGAATCTCACTGCACTACTTAATGATGTCTGTCCAAGAGTATGGAGGGCTATCAAGATGACAAAGCTGGATAATGGACTTCCAAATGTATTGGTTGAATTGGCATCGAAAAAGGATATGCTCTATGTTTTCTGAAGAAGACTTGCACAGAAGGTCTCCCATACTTGCAAACAAGGCATCGACATTTGGACACGTGTAGGCATTGTTTGAGACTTTGGTCCCCACACACCTTATATAAGTAACCAAAAACCGTCAGGGAGAGACGTAAATGAACTAAAGAGCTTTGATCTTTTCTTCCTCTATGTCAATAAAAAAAATTAAATTTAACGTTGGAGAAAGTGCCAAGTCTGTAATCAAGGCAGGAGGAAGTTCACTTTTGGAATAACGATCAGAATGACTAATCGGAGGAACCTCCTGCGTTGTTTTGCAAGAACACATAAGTCACATGACAGTGAAAGGTCTACAATCAAGTCAAGAAGAAGTTCACCTGAGAAATACCATATGTTTGCATAAATATTATTATCCTGTTTTATTTTGCAAGAACACGTAAGACATTAGTTACAGGGAAGCCTGAATTCTGCAATCAAAAGTCCATCTGAGGAATATCGCAGGTCTGTCTATTTTTTAGTTGACGTTTACAATGAGAATCAGAGCAAGAACACATAAATTAAGAATAGGATTCCCAAAGATGAAACATTTGAAAGTTCAATAGGAACAAGATTTTCGCAACCAAAATATTTTTGGAGGACGAGACTAACAATGCCATTGAGCCCGCGAGACTAGAAGCTTAGGGTGGCCCCAGGGTCATCGGAGGGAGGAAGGACGTAGAAACACCCCTAATCTTTTCACGGTCTCATGTAAGAATGCTCGTTCGACATCAAACAACCTTTCATTGGTGTGAGCGAGTGTGGAAATGTATATCCATTTACTAATATATATTTCCCTATTCCAAGTGAAGAAACAGAACGGATTAGACAAATCAAAAACATTACAAACTAGTCTAAGAGCGATAACTAAAGTGTTGATTTTTATTAATTTTGAATAATTAAATAAGAAATAGGTCTTGTTTGGTACTTATTAGCTATTTTTTGGCGGACTGAAAGATTTTAATTGTTTAATTATATCAAACCGGTAATAATTATGTTTGATAATTGGCTTATTAGGTTGATGGATTGAATCCAATCCTTTGATTTTGAAAACGCTGATATAAGGAATGTTTTTCTCTAGTGGCTGAGAAATTGAGAGACTAAAAGACTTTTATATTCAAAAGTTATTACAGATTACTCATAGAGATAGAGATAATAAGTTTATTATTTAAATTTAATATCTTTAATTTTAATTTTTAAAGTTGAATTAATATCAAATTTGGGTCAATATATACAAAGAGTTATCATCCCACTATATACATCTTCTTTTAACTTTGAAATGATGAAGTTGACTTCTTTTGTTCTGTCTAAATTTTTACAAGAATATTCAAAGAAATACTAAGATATAATACTCATGTCCTTATAATTTTTTTTAAAGTCATACCCTTATAATTCATTTTACATATAAACAGCTAATCCTAAATAATTAATTTTACCAAACATCTTTAAATAAATAGTTGATGTTATCCACCAATCATCAGCTATATTAATCTGTTGTCAGCTAACCGCTGATAGAATCAACTAACAGTTAATATAATCCACTGATTGTCAAACAGGGTCATAAACTATAACTTAGATATAACCTAAATTTAGACAATAGTCAAAGCATTTACCAATAAAATAATTAATCAAATGATATATCAACCAGATAGCTATGTTTAGAGTAGTAATTTCCTTAATATTATCTTTGACTTCCTAATTCAATTAACTTAGATATGATATATTATCTAAATTGGAAGGAAATTCTAATCGTTAAAACTACACTTCCTTAACCAATACTCATCTATCTTTACCAGTTAAACACCCACTTAATGTATTAAGATATATGAAATCCCATAAAGGTTTACCCTACTAGAAAGATCACATAAGTATGTCTTAAATACCCACTTCAGACCCTTCTACCTAAACCATAAACCACTCATAAGCAAGTACTCTCGATTCGTCCACATATAAAATTAATTCAATATTAAATGCCAATATGATTAAATCAATATTAAGACTAACAAAGATACTTCAAACTCATATCATAAACTAAATTAAATCAATTCATACAAAAATTGACAACTAGGATTTTCCCTATCTATACATAAAAATGATATTTAGCCAATAAACACAATCAAAATAACAAAATCCAAAGATAAATAATAATTCATAATAAAAATAATTTTAGATTGACTCTCAATGTTTAATAATAATTTGATTCATTGAAATGATATGTGGTCTTAATTCTCTAATGACAAATAACTTGAAATATAACTTTCTAAAGGTTATAGAAGCCTCTCTATAGCTAACCTTAACTTTAAAAAGAAAAAGATGAGTTTATAAAGTGTATTCTCCAAAGGGAGGCTGAAGTCTCCCTAATCTCTTAAAAATTAGGGTTCTCACTCTTATAAACACTGCCTCAGACATATGGCTTCATTAGATTCTCTATGAAATAAACAGAGCTCTAACATGACCATGTCTCGTAGTTGTACATCTCACTATTTCCTTGAAATAAGTACATGGCCTCCTACATGGTCGTGTCTCTTAACCATAGGTCTCACTGTTTTCTATATGACTTGTAAACAGTTTCCTATATGGTCATGGCTCATACCATAGGGCTTCTTGCATTTGCTCTATTGAGGGCATGAGCTAGAATATAAGTGCGAGCCAGATTGTGTTCCTTTAAAAATTTCAACTTTTCTTAATTTTGCTTCAAATGGCCCCAATCCTTGAATGATTTCATCATACTATCGAATTTATAATTATTTGAAAAGATATTAAAGATTAAGTGAAACAACATAATTTATCATTAAAACTAAGCTAATTACTTAAGATAATATATGTAAATTTAAGCACATCATTTTCCTATAAGATCATAAGCTCACCATCCTCACCCAAGTTTAAGATACCTAGTTTGGAAGTGTATAGTGTAATTATATATCCCATTGATCATGTGGTAATATATCGGGAGATGATGGATCTATATAGAGCTAAAGGATGCATTGAAGTGCAAAGCCTTCCCTTCTATTTTGATTGGAGCTACCAAAGATTGGTACTAGATATCCTGAAGGCTTCCGATTTGAATAAATTACAAGTTTAAGTCTTACTTTGCTAGCAAAAAGAGGAGACCTAATAATTCCTTTACTCTATTTGACGTGGTACAAAGACAAGGATAAATTCTCTAGTAGTAATCTCAAAGATTTAGTGTAGAGGGCATCCATTTGTTAAGTTGATTTCCATAATAATTGGTATAATATATGAAAAGGGCCTATATGGCCATCAACTATGTGGAGGTCCCTTTTGATGGACAAAGTATATACCATTGAGGAAGTATAGGAGTGGGTAAATAGGTTTATTATTTTAGAAGAAACAGAACATTCTTTGGAGCAAATGAATTAATTGTATGGTGGGACTTAGGGATGGAGGAGAAGTAGAGACTATAATGTGATGGTCCATCAATGAAGAATTAGGGGAAAGAAGCATGCTAAGGGAAGTAAAAAAGCATGTAGGTTTGAAAATACACCCTAGTAGTTGAATGCATATTTAGAATGTGTCCTTAATTATGCGAGGAGAAAAACATCATAAATTTCCCAAATCCATGGGTGAACAATGATGATGAATTTTATTATTTTATTTGACTATTCTGATACAAGATTTAGGTAAGTGGATCTATTTGTCTATATTAGTAAAATGGTAATTGGGGTCGATCTCATAGGGAATGGATACAACTACTAAGACTTTTCTATACTATTATCTAATCAATAATAAATTTGCTTTTAAATAATTAAATTAAAAATAAACTAAAATACTTGCTACTTTTGATCACCATTAGCACATTAAAATAATACCCAATAAATAGAACCAATAAATATCCATTTTATAGTTCCCCTAATTTCATCTTGCATACTTTGTCCAGTGTTTTAAAAACCAAACTAGAAATTAAATTACTAAAATAAGAAGTTTAAGTTTTAGAGATTCAACAAGTATTTCACTATCATAAAATCAATATACGGTAGATAGTGAATAAAAATTATAAAAATAAGTAAAATATAATAAAATGAGATATTTTATTAAAATACAATATCATTAATCTATACTTAAAAATAAGTGAAATATTATAAAAATGAAATATTTTATTAAAATTCCAATATTATTTATGTATAATTAATTAATAATAATAATTATTATAATAATTCAATCTAAAATGAACAATAATTCTTTTTAAATAATTACTGTGTTCCTGTATATCAATATTCCCAAGGTGATTATGTTTCGGATGGATATGAATAGTTAAAAGTGATGATATAGGAACATTTTAATGAAATAAGGAAGACTTTCTTTACCCACAAAGAAGATGAAGTTTAATTAAAGAAGGAGACGATTAAATAAAAACTAACTGATTTATTTTAGATTATAAGACTAGTTGATTTACAAAAATTAGTCGATTAGTTAATAAATTGACTGATTTTCAATAATATAGGTTATTAAAGTAAATCAAACTAGAAATTTGGTTGATCCGAGGTTTGTAAATGAACTAGCCAAACTGGTTCTGTTTTTTAATCATTGATTAACTCAATTATAAAGATTCTATTGTTTGGAATGATGAGGTTTCCTAGTGTAATGATGATCGCAAAGTTATGTATGCTAAGTTTTAATGTTTATAACCTCAATATTTTCGTAAGAGCACAGGTCGTTCGTGTAGTACCTAAAGTATCGTCCCTATGAGGAGGGTTAATCTAATCCTAAAATCTAAGGTCAGATACTATTAAACAAATATTTAACAGACAATGAATTTTAATATGAGGACTAACTAAATCAAATAACCAAATCAACGAACAAAACAATAATTGACAATTCACACTTAAATAAAAACAATTATGATGGCGATTACCAATTTTAAATAACAATTAATAGAAATTGATCGATTTATTGAACAATGATCACACACCCTCAAATTCAACTTAATGGGTTTACTGAAAGAGAGAAAAGGAAAATTATCTATCCTTAATGTCGATCTAATCGATTACGATTTATCGAATTAATGGTTCTAAATGATCCTAGGGTCAATTACTCTCTCTCAACTTATAACTGAACCCTAAAGCATAAACCCTAATTAAATTATAGGAAGTTGTAATCTTTCAATTTCCAACCTATCCAAAACCTAATCAGTTCTTAAGTTCTCTAATAAACAATTGGAAACCTAAATGTGATCTCTCTACACAAGATTTACCAACTTGATTTAATTCTGAATCTATTAATTTACCTAACTTTTGTTAGCCCAAATTAATCGTTTTCTCTCGATTCACCCTCTCAGTTTATTATCGAGATATGAAGTGCATAATTAAACCACAATTAATTCAATAAACACATAAAATAATCAGATTTCTTTAACTAAAAAATAATAATCCAAAGGTGAGTATAGAACATCAATCACAATGCAAGTCTATCATTAAACTATATATCCCAATTCTATAATAAAATAAAATTGAATTACATAGGAAATAGAACTCTACTGGATGATGGGAGGTTGCGACTTCGAAAAGCTTCTTATTCTAGGAAGCACGTCATGTCCACGTCGTCTTCCTCTCCTCTCTTCCTTCGTCTCTTTCTTGATCACTCAAGGTTCTCTTTTAGGGTTTCCTTTTTGTTGTTTGATAAAAAAAAAACTTCAAAAGCTCCCTTTTATGTTCTTTAATGTTCCATTTATATCTTAGAAGCCTTAGGGTTGATTTGTGGTCGAAATGGTCTGAAAAGTCCCGCAAAACTTGATGTTTTCAGCTGTTTTCGTGTCTGTCTGATGCAGCAAACGATCATGGCCCTACCTACCACGATACGACGATCATGACATTTTGCTCACGATTGCGATAAAGAGCTCTGAACTAGGACACGATCATGACAAAAAGGGTTAAGCTCTAGCCACGTGTCACGATCATGGCCTAAAGTACACGATCGTGGCCTAGTTCAGAGATCTCTGTCACGATCGTAAGCGAAATGTCATGATCGTGGCCTAGGTCCTATCAGCTCTCCTCTTTCTGTCACAATCGTGGCCTATTGTGCCAAGATTGTGACCCGTGTTTTTGACCCAAAACTCTTTAAAACTTCTCCGTTCTTAACCATTTACCCTAAAACACTAACAAACACATCAAGGTACCTCAAAAATATAACATTTAAGCTCAAAGACTCATACTAACCCATAAAAACACTTAAACACATAAACTAACACAATTAAAACCTAAACACGTACTAAATACTCAAATTAAAACTAAATACATAACAATTTAAGCCCTAAAACATAATGCAAATCATAACTATCAACATCCCCACACTTAAACGTTTGCTTGTCCTCAAGCAAACAAAACAACAATAACATAACAAATATGCAACACACAATGCAATAATGAGGCAATGGCTTCAACTTCATGAGATAAATTTAATCTTAACACAATCATGCAAGTTATATCTAATCATTAGCATGCAAAATCTATGTCTAGGGGCTTTGAACTAAATATACAAGTTAATCGATAACTAAATGTTAATTTATTTACCCTTTTTAATTGTACACACACGTTAATAATTCGTTGGTCCTTCAAACTCTGTAACTGGTCCTAAGTATATTGTCATGAAAAGTTAAGCTTATTACAAGTTCGGTAGGTTTTATTAAGGAAACACATTTTTTTAGTTCATTTTAAAACATAGACTTAGTCTTTTTATGCAGAGGCAAACATTGGTAATGAATGTCGATCTGGTTACTTAACTAAGTCATGTTTTTATTAAACTACTTGGTGAAAACATCATTATAGCTTTTTGACGAGAAGGCACACTTTTGTGATGTGTGTCGATCCCGTCACTCAGCTATATCACGTTTTCAACTAGCTACTAGCTCTATTCATAAACCAAAGGTAAACATAATAGTGATTTATTTAACTTTTTTTACCTACCTTGTTGTTTCAATTACTTATTTCCATGAAAAATACTAGTTAAGCTACTTAAGTTGAAAGGCCTCAAATTATGAATGAATGTGACAACTTATAGGGTGTTAAATTTACACTAAATCCTAATCAAGTTGTATATTTATCCAAAGAGTCCAAATTCACTAATTTTGAGAGCTAATGATTATTCACAACCTAATAAACTATGTTCAAAATTAAATAAATTTCACTTCATATAGGTCATTGACACATTCATACGTTTCACAAAATGCACCCTAATAACTATCGTACAATATGCAAAATCACATAAAAATTAAAACATATGATCCCTCCCCACACTTGAACAACACATTGTCCTCAATATGAGATAGGAGCACACAAGCACATAAAAGAAAAGAAAAGACAAAAATAAAATAAAATAAAATAAAATAAAAAAACATAAAAAATAAAAAATAGAACTGAAAGCTAATTTGGAAAAGAAAAATAACTGGGTTAGACGTAAATCCTATAGAGATGGAGGTGGTGATGGTGTCGGAGGTGGCAATTAAAAACTTTAAGCCTCAAAATATCTGTGGATCTGACGGATATCCCAACTTTGGCAGCGTTATGTCCGGGCCATCTCCTTTACCATTCTAGTGTTTTCCACAAGTGTCTTGCTAGTTTCAGAGATCGCATCCAGAACTTCCTTCTAGCCTTGCTCTTCTTCCTCTTCCTCAGATTCTTTACTAGACTCTTTTGCTTGCCGAGGCGGCGCTGAGCTTGAACTTGCCTAACTTGCCCTGATTTTGACATGTGTCTTCTAGTTGATATCCCTAATTTCCATATTATAGGACTTAAGGATTTCGGTCGGCTATAAGTGGTGATGGTTTAGGAATTCAGGCAAGTGAACAGTTAATCTATTACGATCCATTCCCTAATATTCTGCAATGGCAGATACTATATATCCATTCCTAAGTTGTTGCTCCTCTTGCGTGGAGTTGCAACAATGGAATTTAGCACATGTGTGGATGTACAGACTGGAATACTGTGATCCATGCACCACAACATAAAAAGTTCCTTTGTGGAATACTTGTTGGTTTCGGTTTTGTCAAAAACCAACTAATACATGAAGTTTTGCAGCAATAAGTGTTCGTAGGACCTTATGATGTTGTTATGAGCATTCTTGGAATGAAATTACTCAATTCCAGTAAGCTCAATCCAGCATTGAGAATGAAAAAAATCCTCATGATGATCGATGATGGAGGATTCGGGGAATCCACACATCTTGCACATGATTTCTACATTTAATTAATAGGCTCGTCCTCCCAACCTAAACCATAATTCTTTGGGATTCCTAGGGTCATAAGTCAAGGAAGTGAAAAATTCTAGTGTGAGCTCCTAATAAATAGGAAATTGGAATTGTATGAATTGAGCCCACTAGATACTCTCAGCTAGTTTTTCTCCCTCTTACGCAACTCTAGCCTATCGAGTGTGTCAAAATCAAAGTATTTTGGAACTAAAATTTGTCTAGAACTAAGGGATCGGAAACAAGTACCTTCCTCCTCTGTATAAATGGGGAAGGGCACACCAAAGTCTGCTACTCAGTATCTTCTCCCACATCCTGCAACTTGTTGTCATACATTTGGCTCCTGTCGGGCTGATTGTTTAATTCGTAGCATAATTAGGTAGAATTTGGAGGTTGAAAAATTTTTAGAGAGATGTGAGAGCTTTTGTAGTCTTGAACTCTAGAGAGATAAAGTGAAAATGAAAGTGAATGTAACAGTGAAGTTAGAACTGAATATATAGGTGGTTAAAAGGGTAAAATGGTAAATTTTTTTAAAGAAATTGCATCCTCCTTTGTTATTGCCCAGCAGGCCACAGGCCACGATCTTCCCACTCTTCTTGATTTCTTTTCGTCTTTGTTCTTTTTCCAATCTTCTCAATTTCACTTCTTGATTCTTTTGTAGCCCCTTTTTACCTCTCATTTCTTGCTTTCTCAATGCATTCACTTTATTCTGAAATCCTATTCCTTCTTGATTTTATTCAAAACAAAAATAATCCTAACTATGGAATTCAAATGTTCTAATAAAAACAATTAAAGAAATTAATTTTCTGTGGATTGCCTCCCATACAGTGCTTCTTTTAATGTCAGTAGTTTGACGCTCTTTCCTTAGAAACTCATCCGGGATCAATTATGAGCGGCTTGCTTCCACCCTTTTCGTTCAATATTAGTTTTGCAGCTGTAAGTAAGCTAGAGATTACAAAATAAAAAGAAGGACAATATTGATAAAGTTGAGAAAACTAATTAATTTCATCAATGTCCTTCTCGTTAACAAACTGTCAATAAAATAGGGAATAACGAAACTCCCTGAATCTTCCATCGAATCCAATGGTTTGTCCTTTACGAAGGTGAATTGCTCTCCTTCTTCCTTAATCACCTTGGTTTCCTCTGCTTCTTCTACTTCCTGAATAGAGACTTCCATACTTTTTTCAAATTGTTTGCGCAGCATAAGAATGAATTCAATAGAGCTGGTTCTTCTAGCTCTACCCCATTCCCAAGTGTGATAGCCTGACATGGCTCTATTGAATTCATTCTCATACTGTGTAGATAGTTTTCCACACTTTACCTACAAAATTCCTTGAAAAGCTGGCCTATTCGAACTTCTAGATTATGAATAGAAGAGGCATGATCTTCTGTTACTTACTTAAACTACTCTTCCAATCTCTTCTGATTCTTTTCCATATCCGTGAGCATATCCATGATTTTGTCCAGCTTTGAATCCCATGAATTGGATTCATCATGATGCAATTCAAATAGATCTTTATGTCCCATGTGAGTACTTGAATCATTGGACCAGTAGAAATCTGGGTGATTCTGCCACCCCAAAGTGTACGAGTTCATATAAGGATGATGATTTCTCCAACCAAATTAGGGCTTATTAAACTCTGCAAGCATCCTTTGCTCCCTATAATATACATCTTTCATGATCGTTCTTTTTTTAGTCTCTTCTTAACATTCAACTGTTCAGATGTCTCATTCTCATTCTAAGAAGTCTTGATGTGTCACTACTTTACCCCCCCAATTTTTTTTAATTTAAAAACAAAAGACCTTAGACTAAAGAACTAAAATAAAATCCTCCCAGACAACGGTGCCAAAAACTTGATCACAAGGTTACGTATTCTAAGTTTTAATATTTATAACCACAATATTTTTGCAAGCGCATGGGTCGTTTGCGTAGTACCTAAGGTATCGTTCCCACGAGGAGGGTTAATCTAGTCCTAAAATCTAAGGTCAGAGAATATTAAACAAATATCTAACAGACAATGAATTTTAACATAAGGACTAACTAAATAAAATAAACAAATTAACGAATAAAACAATAATTGACAATTCACACTTAAATAAAAACAATTACGATGACGATTAACAATTTTAAATAACAATTAACGAAAATTGATCGATTTGTTGTACAATGATCTCACAACCTCAAATTAAACCTAATGAGTTTGCTGAAAGAGAGAAAGGGAAAATTATCTATCCTTAATGTCAACCTAACTGATTATGATTTATCATCAAAACCAAAATCACAAACCAAAAATTTTATTCATTTTCCATGTTTCCTAAGAATAGATAGCCATAAGTGAAGATGAATGACTTTCAAAACCTAAACAAAAACTCTACATTCAAAGCTTCTACTTATGATCAATCAATATTCACTACCCTTAGAAACTGAGTAATCTAGAGGTAGACTTGTATAAAAGGTGTTTAAGCAAGATATTTCCATGGGCACACTTAAACACCATTCATGATCATAACAATTCACAACTTTGCATATCATTTCATTTATCCACCACTAAAAGTCACATGTATAATCATGAATCAAAAGAATTTTCTAGGGTTGTAATGTAGGCAAAGGTAAGGTGAGATGTATTTTGGTTAATGTAGCATAAAAAGCCATCAAGCTAGTGAAGAAAAAGTAATACTCAATGAGATATCAAATGCACAAGTTAACATTCATTCAATACTGGGTACTGTCAACTATGAAGAATGTAACAATTATGTTTCACAACTCAATTTAGCTCTCACGCCTTAATCCATATGAACATAACACAAAAAGTGCTCCATCCAAAACCACATCCGCATCATAAGCAATATATTCAAACACCCAATCAATACAACTAGGGAGGATAAACTATTAACAACTTTTCACAATAATGGTATTTCCTCCTTGATACTTTTATTTAAACTCACTTTTTTTCTTCTTTCCTTCTTTTTTTTTTCAAAAGTAGAAGTGATAGAAGCTACATCAATATAGTATTCAAAACATGGAATTTTAGCAAATATAAATAACCCACATGTATGCATACCCCCACACTTAGGCCTTTGTACAATCACGTTCATCAAGAATTAACAACTGCTCCACTAGCTTTAAGACTTTGGTTAGGTGCATGTAATATGGTTTATACAAAAGAAAAGGATAATAAAGCTTAAGGGGGTTAGCAAAGGAAAATTCACATAGGTGGGTAGGCTATTCGGCTCATGTAGCTCGTAATCAATAAAGAATGCCTAATCATTTTCATAAAAATGCATGTAATAAAAATTTGGTCTCAAATAGAAAATCAATGCAAAGTAAGGATGTATATGTCATGAAGGTCACACATAACAAACACAACAGTGAGACTGATATAGATGTGTCAGTCTAATACGGCTCAAAACCTCACTGGTTTTTGGTCTACCACTAGTCACCACTCTTTTAAGAATAATGCACATTAACAAACCACAAGAGCAAAAGTACATGTCAAATTTTGCTATGAATTTTACTAATCAATTCACACTCTAATTATGACTAAATAATCTTAAAAGCAATAGAAAATAAGAAAATTTCTAATTTTGTTCGTTTGATTTTGAAAACCGCCTAAGAAGTCACATAAGCTACAATTAAGCTAAAAAACATGCTTAAAAACTGATATACCTCACCCCCACACTTAAAACTTACATTGTCCTCAATGTAAAATCAAATGCAAGAAATGGAGCAGTTAACAAAAAATAGCAAAAGCAAAAATGTAAAAGACAGAAATTAACTTCCCTTGGGTTGCCTCCTAAGTACCTTTGTTTAATGTCGTTGGCTCGACCTCCAATAGCGTGCATCAAGTGACACCAGTCACATCCTCTAGCATCAGCACCTCCAAATCCTCCTCTTGGAAACCCTCATAATACGGCTTTAAGCGATGACCATTCACTCTGAATGTCTTGTCAGTTTTGAGGCTCCATATCTCTACTGCACCAAAAGGAAAGACATCAGTGATAACAAATGGACCAACCCAATAGGAACTCAACTTACCTAGAAATAGTTTGAGTTTGGAATGATATAGTAACACTTTGTGGCCTATTGAGAAGCTTTTCCCTGAAATCATCTTATCATGAAAAGATTTCGTCCTCTCCTTATATATCACTGTGTTTTAATATGACTCATTTCTCAACTCTTCTAACTCTTAAAGCTGTAATTTCCTGTGCACTCCCACATCATCCAAGTTCATGTTCCATCTTCTAATAGCCCAGTATGCCTTATGTTGTAATTCCACCAGAAGATGATATGGCTTCCCAAACACTAGCCTATATGGCGACATCCCAATTAGTGTTTTGTAAGTCGTCCTGTAGGCCCATAATACATCTTCCAATCTTACGCTCCAATCCTTCTTATTAGGTTGCACTGTTTTCTTCAGGATTAACTTAATTTCTCAATTTGAGACTTCAACTTGCCTGTTGGTTTGGGTGTAACACCCCACTCCTGCTGGATCCGAACCCGATATCGATGGTGATACCCGAATCCGTGCCCCGCGAGAATGGCGT
>JAOQMS010000003.1:15046594-15078685 GCA_027563885.1 Erythroxylum longipes
TTTCATGTGCAAATATTCACTATTTATTATTCATGTGCATATATGAATGCATGAATATATCAGAAACACTTTCAATTATTCTAACCCATTCAAAATGACCAAATTGCCCTTTCCCATAAGTGAGGGGATGTTACATTGGGCATGGTAAGCAGTAGGAACTTTATGCGTGATGTGATATTTTCTAAACATTGCTTCCATCACCCTATTGCAAAAGTGGGTTCCTCTATCACTAACAATGGCTTTTAATTTCCTAAACCTAGAAAAAAATGTTAGCTTTAACAAAATCTACAACAAACCTTGCATCGTTAGTTTTAATAGCTATGGCTTTCACCCATTTAGAAATATAATCAACCGCAAGCAATATATAAGTATAGATAAAAGACGGAGGGAAAATTCCCATAAAATCAATACCCCAAATGTCAAAAAATTTATAGAAAAGCAAAGGACTTTGTGGCAATTGATCCTTACGGGACAAGTTACCTGACTGTTGGCATCTATCATAGGATTCGCAAAAGGTATATGCATCACTGAACAATGTTGGTCGGTAGAAGCCGCTCCAGAACTTTATGAGCTATCCTTTTCACTCCAAAATGTCCTCCACAAACGTGTGATTGGCAGAAGGCTAAAATTGATGATCATTCATTTTCTAGTACACACCTCCTGATAACTTGATATGCGCAGTGCCTCCAAAGATACGAGTCATCCCATACATGATACTTCGCTTCACTTCGTAGCTTATCCCTCTAAGCCTTTGACAAACCAACAGGTAATTCGTTAGTAACTAAAAATTTGACAATGTTTGCATACTATAGTGGTGTCCCATCGGCAGAAAATAATTGCTCATCCAAAAAGGTGTCTCATAGAGGGATATCATCTTCTTCCTTTATCAAACGACTGAGATGGTTCGCCACCCATTTTCTACCCCCTTCTTTTCTTTGATCTCCAAGTCGAATTCCTAAAGGAGGAGAATCCATTTGATCAGCCTCAGTTCTGCTTCTTTCTTTATGAGCAAGTATCGTAAAGCTGTATAGTCAAAATAAACAATCATTTTAGCACCAAGAAAATACAATCAAAATTTTTCCAAAGTAAAAACCACAGATAACAGTTCTTTTTCAGTAGTGGAATAATTCAATTGAGCTGGGTGTAGAGTCTTTGAAGTGTAGTAGATGGCATGCAAAGCTTTTCCCACTCTTTATCCTAGAACTGCCCCTATTGCATAATCGCTCGCATCACATATGATCTCGAAGGGGAGGTTCCAATCTAGTGGTTGAATCACCGGTGAGGATGTTAGAAGCTCCTTAAGTTTGTTGAATGCTTCCTTGCACTTCTCGTCAAACTCAAAGGAGACATCTTGTTACAGAAGCTTGCATAGTGGTGGGACTATCTTTGAAAACTCTTTAATGAACCTTCGATAAAGGCTTGCATACATAAGAAAAGAACGCACTTCCCTCACAGTAGAGGGGTAAGGTAAAGAAGAAATAAGATCAACTTTGGACTTGTATACTTCAATACCCTTAGCAGATATCATATGGCCTAAAACTATACCTTGATCCATTATAAAATGACATTTTTCCTAGTTCAACACAAGGTTAGTTTCTATACATCGTTCCCAAATAATGGCAAGATTCTGAAGACATTCATCAAAAGAAGATCCATATACACTAAAATCATCTATGAATACCTCAATAATCTTCTCAACATATTCGGAAAAAATGCTTACCATACACTTTTGGAATGTGGCAGGTGCGTTACATAATCCGAATGGCATCCTTTGGTAGGCAAACGTACCGAATAGGCAAGTAAATGTAGTTTTCTCCTGATCTTTCGATGCGATCGAGATCTGATGATAGCCTGAAAAGCCATCTAAAAAGCAATTATAGTTATAACTAACCAATCACTCAAGCATCTGATCAATAAAAGGAAGGGGAAAGTGGTCTTTACGAGTAGTAGAATTTAACTTTCTATAATCAATACATACTCGCTACCCAGTTTGCACTTGGGTGGGAACCAACTCACCTTCCTGGTTTGTCACAACGGTGATTCCAAACTTCTTTGGAACCACCTGAACAGGACTTACCCACTTACTATCGAAAATTAGGTAAATAAACCCAGCATTGAGAAGCTTCAACATTTCCTTCTACACAACTTCAATCATTGGAGGATTCAGCCTATGTTGAGCTTGCCTTGTGGATTTTGCATCCTCCTCTAACAAAATGTGGTAAGGGCTTATCCATTAGATATCTACGATAGTCCACCCGATGGCCTTCTTATGCTCTCTCAGTATTCGAACTAGGCTCTCCTCTTTAGTTGAAGTTAACTCCAGCAAAATGATAATTGGGAGAGTCTACTTATCTCCTAAATAGGCATACTTCAAATGTGTTGGGAGTGGCTTCAATTCCATTTCTGGTGCCTGCACATCAGTAGGTAACAACTCCTGATGAGCTTCAGGTAGTCGTATAGAAGCCAAATCATACCTTTTTGGAGTGCTTTCAAATGAGTCTAAAGCGGCTGTCATTTCCATAAGCTCTTCTCCCATATCAATATCAATGTTGGCTTCTAATTCCATATCCTCAGTTAAAATTGTTTCCAAATAATCCTTGCAACTTAATTTAAACATTTCATGCACCAAAAGATCAATTGCATCAACTGAAAAAACACAATGATCATCAGGAGGATGTTTCATGGCATCACAAATATTGAAATGAATAACTTCCCCATCAAATTCCATTGTGAGGGTGCCCTCATGAATATCTCTTTTAGTTTGAGCTGTATTAAGAAACATTCTCCTTAACAAGATAGGTATTGGATTACATGAGGTGTCTTAATTTATATCCACAACATAGAAATCTGCAGGAAACACTAACTTATTGACCTGTACCAAAACATCCTTAACCACTCCATCAGGATAAACATTAGTGAGGTCAGCCAGTTGTAGGATTACACTCATTTCTTTCAATGGATCCAAATTCAAAGAACAATAAATCTAATGAGGCATCACATTAATAGAAGCAACTAAATCTAACATAGCTTTATTAATCACAGTATTACTAATTTTGCAAGGAATGGTAAACATACTTAGATCCCGACATTTTGGAGGCATCTTCTTTCTAAATATCACCGACACATTCTCACCCATCATCACTTTCTCATCACTCCTCAGTCTCCTCTTATATGTACACAGTTCTTTGAGGAATTTGGTGTAACTTGGTACTTGCTTGATTACCTTGAGAAAAGGTATATTGACTTCAACCTTTCGGAAAATTCCAATATCTCTTTGTCCTTCTCCTCCTTATTTGGTCTAGTCAATTTGCTCGAAAAAGCTGGAGGGTTAGTTTTAATAATATTAGGAGTTTCGAAATTTATCTTCATACTCAATGACGGATTTTCTTCCTTTTCCAATTCCTTTTCAATCTCTTCCTCAGTAGCAATCTTTGATGAGGTTCTCTTATGACCCTCAATCTCCTTTCCACTCCTCAAGGTTATTGCACTGACATTCTTCGGGTTCACCTCAGGTTGTGATGGCTATTTTGCTCCAATTTGCAAATCGATATGGTTTATCCTCACTACTGTTGATGTTAAGACCTATATACTTGTTTTACGCTCAAAAACTGCAAGTGAATGGGTCGTGACTTGTAGTAAAATGAGCGGATATAGATCTCATAGGGATTGATGCCTAGACACCGCTTAATTTAGACACAACTTTGTTTAAGAAACTAAATTATGAAATGCAAATAATTTGGAAAATTAAATTAAAATTAAAAGAATAATGTAAACAGTAGACAATACCAAAATTGCAGAAAATCTGATTTCAAGAATCTAAATACTAGAGATTACTTTGTTTCCCTATTTTATCTCCCTCCTATTTTATCGATTGAATTATGACTCATCCTAGATTTCTGAATGTACTAATTACCCTCTCTCAAGGTGTAACTATTTATCCCTAATCGAATTAACAGGAATCAATTGGACGATCTCTCAACCTACCCAATGACACTACTGATTCAATTAGTTATCAAACTATCCTACGGTTGATCAATTGACTAGCCGAGATCTCTCTTCTAACTATTCAATTAACGTGATGTTTGCTAGTCCATAGGTCACCGAATCTTGTTGTACAATCCTACATGAATTTTATCTCACTCACTCTCTCGATTTGTTGTAAGATGACAATTAAAACAACAAGCAACGAAGACAATTGCATTCAATTCAATAAAATAGGAGTTCAACATAATAGTTCCAAAAGCAATCCCTAAAATAAAACCAGCCTAATATGGTCTCAATAACATCATCAACCTTCAAATAATCTATTTTTACAAAGGATATAAGAGATTAAAATGACAGAAAATTGAATAGAAAGACTCCTTCTCTTCTTTGCCAAAATCTAGAATTTTGGTGTTGATGTGCTATTTTGCTCAATCTTGATGATGATCCTTGCCTTCAATACTTCCTCAATGCTCCAAACATGTGTTCTTCACTTAAGGATGGTGTTTCTATAGGGGGTGTTGTCTCCTTTGAAGATGGAGGCTTAATTCTCTTTTTATAGTTCAAAAACCCTAAGTTTAATGAAGCCTCACAGATTGCCTCAGATTATAGTTCCCACGTTAGTGGGAATTTACATAATTACCACGAGCGTGGGAATTTTTCACAGACACATCTCTCATTTTCTTCTATAATTCCCACATGATGTGGGAATTTGCATGATTCCCACGAACATCAGAATTTGTCACAGATGCACTACTCATTTCTTCTCCTCTTTGATCTTTAATTCACCCTCCAAGTTGCTCCTTCCTTCTTCCTACATAAAAATAGTCTATTCTTGCCTTCAATTAACATCAAACATATAATAACAACAATGAAAATCAAACTTAAAAAAAACATACAAAATAAATCCTAAACTAGAACAATAATCAACAATTATGCTAGAAAACACATGTCAATTACCTATAAAAACATATCCTAATGCACACCTATCAGCTGCCATCCGACCAATTTGATGTTCCAAATTTTGTATGGTAAATTTTGTCTCTTGTTGGAACTGTTGCAACTGCTGCTGCAGGTTCTGTTGAAATTGGAGATTGTTAGTAGTAAGAATCTTCATCAATTCTTTCATAGAATTACCTGAACTAGAAGAATGGGCTCCTTGTGCTCCTTATGCCCTTGGTTGAAGTTATTATGCTCCTTATGACTGTTTTGAAAGTAATTTTGCTATTTATTCCCTCGATAACTCAAGTTGGGATGGTCCCTCCAACCTGGGTTATACGTCTGTGAGTATGGGTTATACTGATTCTGGAAGTGTCCTCCTACAGCATTCGCGTACTTTATACTTCCTTTTTGTAGTGTCAAGCACTCCTCAGTTAGATGGCTCGTGTTTGAACATATTCTGTACACTTCCACTTGTGCCTGTCCAACTGTAATCTATCTCATAAAAGATATTAGTTCATCTAAACGATGTTCGATGAGTGAAATGCTTACCTCGTTTAGTCATCGAACGTCATTGCAAGTGCCAAATTGTTGGGTGTTAATGGTCATCTGCTCAAGTAATATCCTGGCTTCAATAGGAGTCTTCTTGCAAAGTGCCCCATCGTTGCTGCATCAACCAAACTCCTCTCTATCGATAACAGTCCTTTATAGAAATATTGGATGAGAAGTTGTTCCGGTATGTTGTGGTGGGGACAACTAGCACATAACTTCTTGAACTGCTCCCAATACTCATAAAGAGATTCTCTATTATATTGTTTGATGCCAAATATCTCCCTCCAAATACTTGTTGTCTTTGAGGCTGGAAAATGTTTCTCTAAGAACAGTCTCTTCATCTCCAACCAAGTATTTATGCTCCCCATTGGTAAATCAAACAGCCAATCTTTTACTGCTTCTTTACATGAGAACGGGAAGGCTCTCAATATGATCTACTCGTCTATCACCTTGGGAGGCTCAAACACACCACATTGAGTTCCTTAATATGCTTATGTGCATCCTCACTTGCAAGACCATGAAAGTTAGGCAATAAATGAATTAATCCAGATTTTAACTCAAAAGTAACATGTTCAGCGAAATTTGGAAATGTTATGCATAATGGTCTTTGAGTTAAATTTGGTGCAGCCAACTCCCTTAAAGTTCTCGAATTTGCCATCGCGTCTTCAGATTCTAGTTCCAATTCATTTACCAAAGTTAACCTTGCTTCCCTACGCAATCTCCGTAATGTTCTTTCGATCTTTGGATCAAGTTGCTCAATTTCTCAATGAGGAGATCTGGTCACTACCATACACCAAAACTAACAAACAATTAAAAATTAAAAAGTAACAAAAATAATGATTATAAACAACTATATTCACAAAACACCAACTAAAATTAATTACAAAAATTAAACTACCACACTCCCTTGCAACGACGCCAAAATTTGACATTGCGCGTCTAGTACGCTGTAAAATTTATCTGACTCTGCACACTAAAATTTGTAGTTAGGGTAGTCAGGATCGAATCCACAGGGATTTTTCAGTTAATTTCTATAAGCAGAGTTAATTGATGCAACGAAAATATAAAAGGCGAGTTTTTGGATTTTTAGCAATTTATAAATTAAAGTAAAAGTAAACTATCAAAAACAAATTAAAACAAGCAATCGAAAATGATTAAATTGTTGAATATTATGTAACGTTCGGTTCTAGGTTCAATCTCAGCCTAAACATGATCAAGCATATTTCATCATCCTAACGTCTTTACAACGCGTTGTGCCATTAATAAGCTTCACCAGCCCGAGCATCACTGGAGATTCACCCAGTCCAGAGTGGTCCAAGAAGCCGCCAGTCAGTCGCTTAAGCGTCTGTGACATCCTGTTACCCATGCTAAGACTAGAATAGTAAATTATGAGAAATGTATGTGAAATTAGGAAAAAGCACATCATGCATAAGTTAATTGTGACATACACATTTATTTTGCACATTCATATGATTGTACATGTATTCATTGGCATTTTCGGGTAAATTGGTTTATAAATGGAAATTGTGGATTAAATTGGAGTTATTAAATGTGATTTGGCAATTTTTGTACATTTCAGGTATTTTGAAATTTTTGATGAATTATTTGAGTTGAAAATTTATTTGGTGATAAGAGTTATTATTTCAAAATTTTTGGTGAATTTTAGAAATTTTCAAAAAATTTGTGGTATTTTGGATCAATTATAGTATGACATGTGGCAGTCTTATATGAGTGACAAATGGCTCACATGCATGGAGCAATGTGTCACTAGTATAAGAATACACAAAAAAAGTTAGAATATCTTCAGAATGGCTTTGGTCTTCACCGAAAATATTCTTCATCAAGTTCTCCCTTGTTTCACTCATCACTGAAATCTTGTTTGTCAGTTTCACTGCTAGAATTTGGTTACAAACTTAAGTAAGTTATGTCTTGAGCTTTGCTGAGTTTTGTAAAATGATTTTGATGATGGGTTAAGTGTTAGAGATGAATACATGCATGAGATGGATTTAGCAGTAGAGTTTCGATGAATAAACTTGAGAAATGAGTTAGATGAAAGATTGGTGAATTGGCAGAAAATATTGACTTTTCATGTTGCTCTGTTGATTTACTGTGTATTGCATGCATGTTTAGAAGTGATGTTATTTGAGTTTAGAGTTTCTGGAAAAGTTTCTGGAAATACAGTGATGTGGGAAATAAAAAGGAAAGTATAAGGTAATGAGAGGGAATCTAAATTTGTATAGTGCAGAAACATTTGGCAGTGCAGAGAAGTTTTAAGATTTACAGTAGATAGATAGTAGAGAGAGACTTGACGATGGTAAAATAGTGTGTGATTGGTTTTGGTGTTTTGAATATAAACTTGAATTTGAATTGTTTTGGGACTAAGTTGAGTTAATATGGAATTGAATAAGAAATGTAAGGGTATAAGTTTGTGATGAGGAATTAAGTAGAAGAGAGGAAGAAGATGGAGGAGTGTTGCTTGCTGCAAAAATGTGAAGAATTACATGCAAAAAACGTGATTCTACAGTAGAGGTTGGTAGTGCAAAAAAAAAATAAAATCAAACTTTCTAATACTGAACAGTTCTGACTCGTTTTGCAATAACTTTGCACTCCAACCTCCAAATGACTTGAAAATTGAACCAATGGACTCCTAAGGTATTTTTCTTTCTTTTCATAAAAATTTAGAGCCATATGAATTGATTAGAAAAATATTGATTGACTCAAAGTGAGGGTATGTACTGGAATGTTATGAATTGGAGTATTTTTAAGAACATGCTTCGGTATTTTAATTATAGATTGACCTGTAGATTTTTAAATGGATTTATTATTTATTCAGATTAAACTAGAGACATAATTATACAACTTTCTTGAAGAAGTAAAATTTTAATTCTATCTCTAAGACTTTCAAATTTGGCATGAAACTGCATCTTAGCTTAGGTTGTAGAATTACCAGGGACAGAAATCATATCCTGTGGTTATTGAATAAACTGTATTGATATAGGACGAATTAGACTTATGTGTCTTCATCAAAGTTGTATTTTATTCTATTATATTTAAATTGGTATAAATTTTGTAATTTTTTTATAACTGAGCTGAAAGATATGAGTTGTACAATTAGAGGGATTGATCATGTACTAGCCAAAAGTTCAAATGTGCACACTATGTGGTTTTTTGTGCATAAATCATTGAATAATAAATCAAATTGGATGATCTTAGAGTAATTAGAAACTTAAGACACTGTAGAACAACTTTCCAGAAGGAAGTTTGGCCTAATTTTTTTTCATTTACCCTATTAGATTAATTATGCAAAGTTGACCTGAAATCATATGGGCAGAAAATCTGAAGTGGTCAATTTAAGTTATGAAATGGATTTCACATTTTTTTATTCTAGTCCCAATTATAAGTACCAAATGATATTAATGAGGGCTTTGATATCTGATCGATTTGATGATGAAAATTACAATAAGATACCAGGAATTGTCACTGAACATACATTGTGCATACTTTCTATACATTGATGTGCATAAAAGAACACTTTTACATTTGTGAAAAAATGTGATATTTGTGAATGTGTTGTGTATGTTTTAAAGGAGAACATCGGACGCTATTCAAACATTGCTGGACCATTTAGGCAATAACTTCTTGGAGCATACTGTGCGTCAACCTAGATGATTTCTTAGGATTGATTTTATTTCAATTTAATTTGATTTGTTAAACTTCCAATATTATTGAATTGTTTGTGAGTTGTTTCTGGATTCCAGACTTGAGGTCCGAGGAGTTTAATAGTTGGGCATGTATTGGGAGTATTTTGATTTGATATGAATTTGACATTTGATTCTCAATGAAAGTTGAATGCCCGACTTAGGTCCGATGACTATGAAATCTTGTCTGAGCATTTGTATAAGATTGTGATATATGAGATAATCAGAATTTGTTGCATTTCATAAAATGCATGCTCAGATAAAGGCATTGTGTCTTGAGTTGCCAGTATGAAGCGCTTCTACGTAGAGCTTTGCTCCATGATATATGTTCTGCACGTAGAGCTATGCTCCGTGATTCTATTCTGACTGAGCCTATGGGCCAATATTTGTATAAGTATGTGATAGGCACTCAGTCACAACAATAAGAACGAATGTGAGTCTCATGCGTATAACATTATAAGACTGAAATTTATTGAATGATTTGCAAAGCTGAATGAGTGATAAATTGATGTGATTTTTTTTGCTATGTTTAGCAATGTGAATTGAGTGATCTTATGATATCCCATGTTATGTGAACATCTGGAATGTGTTTATGATCTGAATGAGTGTCTGTAAAATATGTATTATGTTTATGTGACTCGATGAAATCATCAATGATGATTTACTCATTGAGTTCGCAAAACTCATAAAATTGCAATGTGGTTTTTTAGGTACGAGACAGGAGACCTAGTTCTTTAGACAGGACTAAAGAACCCTTTGGATTTTGTTATGGCTTAGAGGTCTGTCAACTGGCTCCAGGAGTGTTATGTCTTGTATTTTGTTGTTTTTGTTAGAACCTGTAAGAGGTTATGCAACTATTTGTCTAAAGGAAATAGTGTAAATTTTGTGGATTAATGCAATGAATGGTTTTTAAAACTTGCTGACTTTTAAATGATGTTAGTTGATGCCATGTGTAATTGTTTTGCTCTAACACACCATTATCATAGGTTATGTTCCTGAAAGTTTTGGTATGTACCCTAAGGTAGTGGGATGTTACAGCGTCACCTTCAATTAGTCTGCCAGTTAGTCGCCTTCTGTCAACAAGCGGTAATTCTTAAAGAAAAATTACAAGGATTTGATATTTTTCAAGTTAAGTCATATAGAACTCTATTTTTATAACCCTATCTAAAAATAGTTATATTACAATTGTTTTAGGGGACTTCAAGCAGACTTATATTAGATTTCTCTTAGATATATAACTAACCTTATGAGATTTCTCTTACATTTTCTCTTGGATAATTTTAGCTTACTTTTCATAGTTTTTGTTCTTCATTCATTAGAGGAAGATTTGGCGCAAGAATTTAAGAAATTAGTGAAAATTTATGTCAACTATTTCTTCTACTACTTTCTTCTATAATGAGATTAATTAATTTATATGTTGTTTAGTAAACAAAAGGCCTTATTAAGGGTTAGGAATATAGCTTGTAGAGATTCATTCAATTATTATACATTATGAATATTTTGATTATTTTATTAGTTAATTTATTCTCTTTAATCTTAATTGTTAGATTTGTAGTTGACCATCATAGATTAAATCATAGGGATTGTATGATGGATTGAAAGATGAAGTGTGATTTGTGCATTAGGAGTATAAAGACTTTAGCACTAGAAAACAACGATATCCTAGACTTTAGTGATAATTATGAAGATTCATTATGCTGAATATGTTTGATTAGGTTAATGAGTTTGACTAACTATGCTTAATGAGTTTTATTAGGTCAACTTAAATATTCAAATTGTATATGATAATTGGATATCCACATAAGTATACCTTAATTCCCTAAATTCTGACTTATTCATATATTTTATTAGTTTATTAGTTTTATTATCATTAGTTATTAGTTTAATTATCTTAAGTAAACTATTTTTGGTTTGATTTAGTTTGTTTATCTAACTAAGATTAATATATTTGGTACTAGTTCTTTACGGGGTTGATATTTTGGAAAATTTATATTTTTATTTAGCAATCTATGATTAAATCTTTACACTTGTAGACTAAAAAGTAGATCAAGTTTTGAGCATCATTACCAGAGAACTAGGTTTATTATTTTTGTTAATCTTGTTTTGCTTATATTTTATTTATATTTATATCTTTTAATTTGATTTTTCATTTATTTCAGTTAATTGATGCAAGACAGGAGACCTAAGAGTGATAGCTTGATTTCTTAGTTCAATTTGATCTTCAAATGGAACCAAATTGTAGAAAAAAAAATGTAATGTTAAGAAGAGAAGAAATGGCTACACAATAAGATAAGTTAATAGTAGACATGGAGCAGTAGCCACAAAAGGTCACATAAGGGATGTATAATTACTAATAGTTAATGCCAATCCCTCATGTATGAAACTAAGTCAAAGTGCGAAGAACTACAAGCTAAAGCAAGTACACTACACTTGCTCCTGATGTTTATTGGATCATTTGATGCAGACATAATTACATTCATAAAGGACTTTTATTCGATGATCCAATCAATTACACTTAATAGCCTCATAGAAGATAAGCTAAGAATGAGGTGCTTCCTATGTTGTATGAGAGGTTGAGCAAAGATATGACTGATCTTAATAAAGTTCCCTTTAAAGGAGCAAGACCACGTGCATGATGCATTTATGTTGAGGTTTTTTACCATATAACACCATTGAGCTTAGGATGTAAATACAAAGCTTCATACAGAGGAATGGAAAATTTTCATAAAATTGGGAGCAATGTAGGGCTCTACTTAGTCAGTCCCTTATCAATAGTACTCCTCACTAATGATTCAAATTTTTTTACTAGGGCTTAACATTGACATATCAAACTTTGTTAGACACATGGCATAAAGAACTATCTATTTAAAGATTGTTGAGGAGGTGAAGGAGATTATAGAGACCTTGGCAAAAAAACTCATCGAGTATAGCGGTATCAGAGAAATCAAAGGCATCCTTTTATAAGATGTAAACATTTTCCAATTTAGAAACATAAATTGCATATCTATTAGATTAGATGAAGATTATCTTAAATTATGATATGGCCAATAAGAAGATGTGCTACCAATGTGGCAGGTATGGGTACCTATCCAATACATGCATAAATGTTAAACCACCATCAAATCTTAATGAGAAAGCAAAATAAATGGTTACTTATGGAGGAATTTGGGCATAAGAAAGGACTCTTTCTCCAACATATCTAATATGAGATGGAGGAATTATTTAAAATTTTTATGGAAGGAGCAAGTAGATAATGGAGCAGGTAAACCAATAAGATCACCTAGGTTCTAAAGGAGACCTCAATTTTAATAACAACCACCATAATACAAAGGAATGGAGGAGATATTAAAGCAATTTATGTATTTTATTAATGCTTATTTAAAACAAGTACTATAGACATAAAGAGCAAGCATATATAACTTTAACGATAAATTGGTCAAAGTTATGTAGACAACTAATGCACCCATTTTTAATTTAGAGGTACAAGTCATCCAATTAACTTGGTGATGTGTTCTTGATTGTTTATACATTTACTCCATGACACTTAGTGATTAATACTTTGAAATTCTTAAGACATTCCTTTTAGTCCATATTTGGTTTTAGGTACAATTTGGAAGCATAAGAGCTAAAGTGAGTTAAAAGCACATTCTTTAAGTCATTCTCTTAATGTTCACACTCAATTTTCATTGTGGAACAAGAGAAGGATTAAAGTGAAGACGGATAAGAAAATGTCATAAAAAGAAGAATATATCATGCAATGTATATTCAAGAATTTGGCATTCTAATTGGTTTGCACAGTTGGATGCACGGTTGTGCATTCAACTGTGCATCTTCCTAGAAGCATAGTTTTTTATATAAAGTGAAATTTAAGAGGTTAAGAGGGGCATGAATCACTTTCGAGTGAAGAGGAGGGGTAGAGCATACACTCTTTAGGGACCCCATAAAGGGCTAGCCTCCTTCTTTCCAGTTTCAAGGTGAAACTGAAGCTTAGGAACACTTTTGAGCATATATTCATTATGTATAGTTGTTCTTTCTCTCTTTAAGGATTGTTTATGTTATCCTATGGTTATTGATTTATGTATTCATGTATAAATGATCGTTACTACTGTTCTTGTTAGATTGTTACCCATTAATAGAATCTCGAATACAATACATAATAGTTTTATTTTGGATTCATTTGTGGCAATAAATGGTGTTAAATCATTAAGGATAACGTGACATTGGTTAAATAACCTAAGCTTATGTGGTTGTTGACTTGATTAATCTGTTTTCCTAACCTATAATGCAGTTTTACTATTAAATCTAGAGAACTCTAGGTTGTTCGATAGCTAGGTTTAGTTAAAGAGTTTGCTTTAACTAAAGACAAATTAAGAGAAAACCAGGGTTAATAGAGCTTATTGTTAATCTACAATTAATAGTTTTTATAAGAGATATGAGAATAACAAGAAGGTTTAGTTAAAAAGCTTATTTTAACTAAACACAGCTTAAGGGAAAACCAGGGTTAACAGAGCTTATTGTTAACCTATGATTAATAGTTTCTAGGAGAGGTATGAGAATAACAAGAAACTAAAGTATGCTTATTCGTGTGTAGGCTAAGATTGAACTGAGAACAAGATTCCAAATCCATTCCTTAATTTTATCACTTTTTGATTGTTTTCTTTAATTTTCTTTTGTTAGTTTAATTTGATGAAGACATTTTAATTGCTACTTCCTAGTCTTTTGAGTCGCATTCTTATTTTTAGGAGTAATCTCTGGCCTGGGGTACAGAGCAAATCACTGTCTTGCGGTCGTTAATAAAAAAATCCATTTCATTCATGATACGTCTTAGTTACTACTCTTTGTGTAAATGCTCTGGGTTTCCTTCCCCTACATTTACTTTAATTTTCTATCGTTAGTTTAATTTGACTTTATTTTCTTCTTCGAAACCAAGCCAAACCAAACCCCTTAACCTAAACACTAATTTCTTTCATTGCAAAAGATAGATGAGCACTCCTTGTGAATATGATCCTTATTCACTGCTACTATAAATCTTAGTGTATAGAGTTAGGTTTTGTTTTCTGGTCCATTTGACAGGCGTCAAGAATTTTGAAATCGTTGTCGAGTAGTATGGTATTTTAGTTTTTGTTATTGATTTTAATTAGTGTTTTGTGCATATATTTTTTTCCAATCAGTTTTTGGAATTACCTCTTAATCTTTTCATGTTTATCAGTGTTGGAGTATGGTAATACCAAGATCTCCTCATAGAGAACATGTACAATTTGACCCAGAAATCGAAAAGACATTGCAGATATTACGAAGGGAAGCTATAAGAACTCTAGAAGTACACCAAGAGCTTGAATTTGAAGAAACAATGGTTAATCCGAGAACATTAAAGGAGTTGTCTGCACCAGACTTGACTCGAACTCCTTTATGCATTACTTTTCCTAATTTTGCTGACTGTGTAAATTTTGAACTTAATTCTGGACTAGTTCATTTGTTTCCTAACTTTCATGGAATTTCAAGTGAGGATGCACATAAGCATCTCAAAGAACTTGATGCGGTCTATCTAAGTATAAAACCTCTAGGGGTGACTGATGAGTAGATCATATTGAGGCTTTCCCATTCTTATTGAAAGATGCAGCCAAAGATTGGCTATTTAATTTGTCTACTATGAGTGTGAACACTTGAATTGAGATGAAGAGGTTGTTTTTGAAAAAATATTTTCCAGCATCGAAGACAACGAGTATATAGAAAGAAATATATGGCATAAAGCAACATAATAGAGAATCCTTTTATGAATATTGGGAGTGCTTTAAGAAGCTTTATGTCAACTGTCCCCCAACATAACATATCAGAACAACTCCTTATCTAGTATGTCTATGAGGGATTATTACCTATGGAAAGGAGTTTGATAGATGTTGCAAGCGGTGGGACACTATGTGAGAAAATTCCCATAGAGGCCAGGATTCTAATTGAGCATATGGTAGTAAACACCCAAGAATTTGGCACTCGTAATAATGTTATTCGCATAAGCGAGGTAAGTACTTCATCTATTGAACATCGTTTAAATGAGCTAAAGTCTTTTGTTAGAAAATTTGCAGTCAAACAGGAACAGCTATAGGCATAGAGAATATATGCAACTACAAGTCATCCGATTGATGGGTGCCTAACATTACAAGATGGAAGTGTGGAATATATAAATGCTACGGGAGAGAATTTTCCCAACTATTTTCCCAGATGTATAACCTAGATTAAAGCCTTGAGTTATAGGGAAAGTAAGTAGCATAATCACTTTTAGAATAGGCTGCAAGGAGCATAACCATTCAAATCAAGGCCACAATCCTCCTGTACCTCAGGTACGTCATTAAAAGATATAGCTAAGTATGTTAACTAACACTTTGGAATTCCAACAGGTGTGCAGTAGTTTCATTAGGAGACCAGATCTAAATTTCATGAGGTGAATTCTAGCATTCGTAATTTGTAAAATCAAGTGAACCAAATGGCAGTGGTGATACATCATCTAAAAGCTCAAAGAAGAGGAAAGCTGACATCACAACCTAAGACAAATATGAAGAATGTTAGTGCAATCACCTTGAAGAGTGGTAGGAAGCTTAAAGACCCTGAAAGAATTACTCATAGGATGGCTACTGAAGAAGACATTGAGAAGGAGCTCGAAGAAAAGGGATATACCATCAAACTTAAAGGTAAATGTTAAATTCCCGATTGTTCTAAAGACTAATCATCCACCTTTCCCTAGCAGGTTAGCAAAGTCAAATAAGGAGGATAAGGATAAGGAGATCTAGAAGACCTTTCGAAAGGTTAAGGTGAATATCCCACTATTAGATGTGATTAAGCAAGTGTCAAGATATGCAAAATTCCTCAAGAAATTATGTACAAAAAATTAGAAATTAAAAGGAAACGAAATCATTAGGATGGGTGAAACTATTTCTACAATTTTTAAAAAGAAATTACCTCATAAGTGTAAAGAAAATACCTCCTAAGTGTAAAGACCCAGACATGTTTACTATTCCTTACAAAATTGGCAACATTAAGATTAAACAGGCTATATTAGATTTAGGAGCATTGATTAATATTATGCCTCGTTCCATGTATGCTTCTTTAAGTTTACGACCATTAAAAGAAACTAATGTTACCATACAATTCATTGATTGTATTAATGCTTACCCAGGTGGGGTGATTCAGGATATGCTTATGCAAGTAAATGAATTATGTTTCTTGGTGATTTTTATGCGATTAACATGAATGATGAAATTTCCTATAACTCAATACCTATAAATTTCCTATAACTCAATACTTATCTTACTAGGGAGCTCGTTTCTAAACATGGCCTAACTAATTTTTTCGTGAGTGTACCCTTACGATGGAATTTGATAGGGAAGTTACTAATTTCAATATTTTTGGTATTAATAAGCAATCCCATAATGACCACTCTATTTTTGCAATTAATGTGATTGACTTTTCAGTACAAGAAGGTTGTAAGTGAAAGCATACAAGTAAACAAGAAGTGATTTCAATAAATACGAAGACTAAAGTTTTTAATGTCTAATCGAAAAGCTTTATCATTAGTTAAAATTTTCCTTTTTATTGCGTTAAATATAAATTGTTTCCGTATAAATTTCATCCTTATTAGGTCGATTCTTCTGTGATAACTAATGTACTTCCTTATGGTGCAGTAGAGATTAAAAGTTTGAAAATAAGGAAGACATTTCATGTAAGTGGTCATTGACTCAAACCTTATCCTGATGAAGGTCAAGTGGAAAATGCAAAAGTTGTGATTCCTGGAGATCAAAATTTTATGACTTGATAAGGGAAACATGGAGTCGAGCCAACGACAATAAATGAAGGCGTTGTTTGGGAGGCAACCTAAGGGAAGATTATTTCTTTTTATTTACAATCTAGCATTTTTTGCTTCTGTTAAATGCTTCATTTCTTACATTTGATGTTACATTAGGGACAATGTAATTTTTAAGTTTGGGGGTGGAGATCTTAGTTTTCATTCATGTTTTAAGCCTGTTTATCAGTTATGTGTGTTTCTTTGCCTATGTGTATTTCTTATGTGTTTTAAAAAATCAATCAAACAAACAAATGTTTTCTCTTTTTCTATTGTTTTTAAGACTATATACTCAAAATTAGAGAGTGAATTGATTAGAAAAAATTAATGGAAAATTGAGCATGTACTTTTACTCTTATGATTGTTCAATATGCATTATCTTTAGAAGAGTAGTGACTAGTGGTTGAAGCAAGACATTGAGATTTTAAGCCTTTATAGATTGACACATTCATATCAGTCTTATTATCTTTTGATCATGTGTAACCGTCATGACACGTACATCCTGACTTTGCTTTGAATTTCTATTTAAGACCACATTTTTATCACTTGCATTAACATGAAAATGATATAGGCACTCTTTGTCTTTTAAGCTACATTATCCAAATAGCTTACCTACTAAAATTATTTTTCCTTTTGTTAAGCCACTTTGAGCTTTATTAAATTTATTTTTGTCTTAACCACATTACATGCTTTTAACCTAACTAAATTTCCTACCCAACCTTAAAGCTAGTGAAGCATTTGTTGATTGTTGATGATTGTGGATGCACAAAAGTATAAGTGTGGGGGTGTACATATATTTGGGTTAGTTATAATTATTATGATGTCATTTTATGTCTTATCAATGACTTTCAATGTTAATGTAGCTTCTTTCAATTTTTTTTGAAAAAAAGAAAAGAGAAAAAATTAAGAAAATTATAAAAAATGTTTAAATAAAATTATTAAGGAGGAAACGCATTTTTTGTGCAAAGTTATTCATGATTAGTCTTTCATCTTAAAGTTGTATGGAAAGGGTTATTTGATTACGATATGAATGAGGGACATGTAGTTTTCAAGGATCACTCCTTATGGTTACAAAGTATTGTTTATGATCATCTTTCATAAGTGATTTATACTTTATGTGGTTTATAGTGTGACGGCTTAACTTTGATCTATGAAACATAGTTTTCGTATTCATCATAGCTGATGTACACAGTTTTAAGTGAATGTTAGTTTTTGCGCTTGATGTTATGTTGAGTGTGTTTGACCCCAAAACTTTTCTTGGAAGTTAGAATTATTAAATGAGAATCTGTTAGTTTTTAGTCTCAGCGAAATAAGAACTGAGACTCGGGGCCAACATCTTTGGTATTAGAGCCGAGATCTTTGGTATCAGAGCCAACATCTTTGGTAATGTGCGATAAAGTGTTTATATTGCTAAATTACTTGTTTGCATTGTTGAGTTTATTGAATGCATTAAGTGACATTCATATCATGCATACATGTAGGAAATAAGATTAAAATGAAAAGTTAGATTAAGGATAATGTTTAAATTAAAGGAGTAAAATGTCACCTCGTGGAAGAACATGAGAAGTTTTGTAAGGATCTGCTACATCTGATTCCCCACCATTAGAGAAGGGTATTGATAAGTATAGAATCCCAGTAATGCAAACATATGAGTCACACGTATGACTTTTTTAAAGAGTTTGAGCTATTAGAAAAAATGAGAAGAATGGTGATTTGTCAGAGTGTAAGACAATAAAAGTTTGTGGATATCTAGAAATAAGAAATACTATGTAGTCTGATATGTTAGACATAGATTCAGTATTTGTGGTTATGTCAACGAATATGGTAATAGAATTTTGTTATGGATATGTACTTAAATTGATATGGATATGAATATATTTTCATAAACTGACTGAGAAAGAAATAGGGACATAGGTATAAATGACAAGATTTAAAGTGAACAAGCAAGTGGAATTGAAAGGTTGAACTTGGAATTTAAAATGATTGTTTAATTAACGTTATAAGAGTTATGATCTGGTATAAGATTGTGTTAGTGGATTTGAGATCAGAATTTCAAGATGGTTATGTGTTTATAATTCTGAATTGATTAAGAATGTACGTATGGAAGTTGAAATAAATGATAGTGATATATGTAGAAGTTCTTAAGGTTATGATAACCAGTTATTATGAGTTCATATCCAATAATGTGGTTACATTGGTAGATAATGTGATTGAGCATATATGAAATCTATATTTGGATATGAGATAGGAGGTAATCTATGATCTTTATAGTTAAAATCATAAGATAAATCAGAGTAACGCAATGGAAGTATGGGATTAGGTGGTTATGTTGAAAAGGTAACTACAATGGAGAAGTAACTTTTGAATAGTCGTAGAATATTCAGAGGTTGCTCAGAATCAATTGCGATTGAAATATCTTTAGCATGAGATATTAATTGGTGATCTGTCGAAAACACATTTCTATATAAGATGTAATGATCAAGATGGTACATACCCAAATATAAGAGTAAATGAATATGCCTCTTGTTTCATTGAGCTTTATTATAAAGAATATTATGATCATGTAAAGTGTGACAGTAATTGAATTTATTGAAATATTATGACCAGTTGAAATTGATCTTATTAAGGTATTAAGAATGACTGAAACAACAATGATGAATATAATTGATTGATAAAGATTATGGAAACCGTGTAGTTGATTGAGGTGAGACACCTTTTTATGATAGAGATTTTTTATCGAATCATATCGCGTAAATTAAATGTTCCATTTCTAGGAATGAATGACTATTAAACAAATCAGAAGTGACTATTGAACTCAGTTACAAATAGGACTCAGGCATAAGAAGTTGAATATGCTATAGAGCATGAATTTTGTTTAATGTAAAGTAGCCTACCTATATTATTAGGTTCATGAATTTGAGGTGATGTTGTTGTTATAGTTAAAGGAACTTAGGTCTGATAAAATTGAAATGTGAAAGCGATTGTATATGATAAATGCAAGTGAATGATTGCATATGATGTGAAATTTGATCTTTAGTAGAATCTTTGCGACTCAAGAAAAACAGAAGAGTTAAGTGGATCAATACTGAAGAGATATGGAATAGCAAGTAGAAGATAAAAGTGTTTTGAGAGTATCGTATCGCTTTGATGAGTTGTGTGGAAGTTTGGTAAAAAGGGTAGTGAATTTGCGAGAAACCTGATAGATATTGAGGAACTAATTAAGATAGTAGGGTATTTGAATAAGCAACTAAATTGAGCGATTCTGTTGGATATAGTCATTTGGAAGAAATCATTCAAGTGAAGGAGCTACTTAGGAGACTAAGGAAAACATAAGCATTCATTTTAGTTCAATTTTGGTTTTAGGTATAATTTCGAAGCTTAATAGCTAAACTGAGTTAAAATCACATTCTTTAAGCCATTCTCTTGATGTTCACACTCAATTGTCATTGCAAAACAAGAAGGAGAAGGATTAAAGTGAAGATAAGACAAGAAAATTCCTTAAAAAGAAGATTATATCATGCATTATAAGATGCATGCACGACCGTGCACATTCAAGAATTGGGCATTTTAATTGGTTTGCATAGTTGGATGCACGGTTGCATAGTAAAACTCCTAGATCTTTCAACTATAATGGCATATGGTTGGTTATTATGGAGCTGTAACTTTCCATCATGGAGACTATTTGATTATCATCCCAATTCAGTGTGCTTGATAAGATGTCTCTAAGAAATTTTATTTATTTAGGTATGCTCTCTAATTCTTACACGAAGGGTAAGGTGATTTGTAATTTCTTCAACTTTTCCACGAACTTTGTGAATCATATATCTGATTTTTTCTTCTGAACTCTTGGTAGGAATGGTATTTCAATGGAGATGGAGGAGGAAGACCATAGGGAGGATCTTGATTCTTATCTTCATCATTTTTCTTCTTCTTTTGGTCTTTTATAAAGTAGTCAGCTTGTTTTTCTACTAGTTTTCTAGCTTTTTGTCACTCTTCAATGTGATAGCCTTAAATTTCCCTCTTAGATTTACTTCCATTTTGCTCTAAAGGCTTCCCAAACTCCTTTTAGATAATGCATCAGCTAACTGGCCCCCTTGAACCTCTAGATTGTGAATAAAAGATGCATGAATATTTTCTACTTGCTCAATTTGCCCTTCCATCCTCTTTTGGCCCTCTTCCATACTCGTGAGCTTGTCCATAAGCTTGTCCAATTTTGAATCATTTGAACTGGATTTTTCTTGTTGAGATCTTAGTTGACCTTGATTTCTCAATTTGAGTCTCTACGTTATTAGACCAAGAGAAATTGGAGTAATTCTGCCACCTATGATTTTACATGTTCAAGTAAGGATTATTACTTCCTCAACCAAATTATGCTCCTGTGAAGTTGAATTACTGCATATTGTTATTTTCCACTATGAAGCAATCAGCTATGATATGGTTATCTTGTCCACATAGCTCCCATTCGTGTAGAACTACTTTGAGTAGGAGAAAAGAGGTGGCTATCGAGCTATTTAATTGCTTAGTTAGGTTAGCGATTTTATCCTACAATGTTATCATTAAATCTAAAATAATCATTTTGATCCTGAAATTTAAACTACTGTTTAATTTAATCTGATACCACAAACAACTATTGTTTGTCATCTCTTCCAACAAATTGTATGTCGCTTACACTGGTGGTCATGTAAGCCTTTGATGATCGGCATTGAACCCTGACCTCATAAAGACCATTTGCTATTCTCTGTGATTCAATTCCTTTGCCATCTTTCTTTCTATCGCTTTTTGGCATTTAGCTCTTCGAATATTTCATTCTCGCTTTGGGATGTCTAGAGTTTATGTATCTTCAACATCCTTTGCAAATTTTTTTTATTTTTATATTTTTTTCAGGCACCTATGCTCACATAAGAAAATTATTAAATCCTTAAATAAAAGGAATTCAAATCATACAAGATGTTAAAAGTCCCCAAAAATGGTACCAAAAACTTTTTGAATAAGTTTTTTTATATATAATAAAACTCTCGATACCGTAAGTATAAAAATCATATGTTGTAGTATCAAAAGGTATCATCCCACTAGGACTATAGACACATAACAATTTGAATAAGAACTTTGACTAAGGCACTTAGAATTGATTTGAATTAAAATAAACAATCGAAATTTAAAAATAACAAAAGTAAACAATAACAAAAGTAGACTTAGGAACTTTTATATCCTTATTTTGTTTCCCTTAATCTTGTTTATTCAATTTATGTTTGATCTAAGATATCCTAAAGTTTTGATTACTCTCTCTCAAGATCTAATCAAGTAACCCTAATTGAATTCGATATTTATAGATTTGTAATCTCTCGATTCACAAACTACTCCTAACTTGTTCAATTACATTTGAAGTAATCCTATAGATAATTAATTTCACAATTATGATCTATCTTCAGTTGATCATTAATATGGTAATTTTAGGTTTATTAAATTGCTAACTCTCATTGAACAACCTAACACTAATTACTTTAACCCACTCTCTTGATTTATTATCAAGTGTATGTATGACAATTATCACAAACGTCCATCATTATATTGAATTAAACAATAATAAAGTTCAGAAAACAATTCAAGAACAATTCCTAATAGGGATCTAGAAACCCATAATCATGTTAAACATCTTATAAATCCAAATAAATATCCAAAACAATAAAAGAATTAAAGGAAAAAGAAAGAAAAACTATTCTGTGTCTTGAGCTGGAAATCTGGAATTTCTTTAAAGCTCTTCTTGATGTCTCTTATTGATCTTTTTTAATGTATTAGCTGTAGACTTTTTTGTGTTTTCCTTGTTCTTAAATAGTTATTGATGGATCTAGGGTTCTTTTTAGGATTAACTCACTTAATTTGGTTCCAAAAATAGCCCCGAATTATCAAAACATGAAAAAGCTTGCACCTAGAAAAGCCTCTATCATGATTGTGACCTTGGAGTCACGACCGTGCTCCTGCTATTTCCCTCTCTACCATAATAACGCTTAATTGTGCAAGATCAGTGACACCTTCAAGCGTCCTCCATCTTCTTCATTCTTTCATTTTTTGATTTCCAACACTCACAAGCACATCAAACAACTTTTAAAAAATAAAATTAAGATCCAATTCTTACTCTAAACTAAACAAACACTTAAAGTACATATAAACACTAACAATAACACAATTATATGTCTATACATATATGATAATCATCTAATAAATACTTACAAACACAATTAAACATCTAGCAAAACATAATATAATTTACACCTATCACCTACCAATATTTTATTATAATTAAAGAACCATTCTGTCAAGCATCTAGTACGTACATTATAAGATATATCCATCAAAAGTAGTAATATTTTAATTCTCATAGAATTTATATCTTAGATTTGTAGGAACACAAAGACATACCCTTGATTTTAGGAAAACCCATTCTAATTACTTTCAAGGCCTTAATAGATGTGTATAGAGGGAAGTTGATTTTAAGGGCCAAGAATAAGGAAATAGATTTTAAGAAATATAAAACCAAAGGTCCTATTATTAGTAAGCACAAAGATTATATCTAGTTTGTTGTGGTTGACATTAAATATCTTATTTTGTGAAGGAATTAAATGCACCAAATGTCAAAGAGGAAGGAATCATACATGAAGAGGTGAAAGCGAAGGACATTCTCATTCTTAGAGAACATATAGCACACTAGAAGGTAAATGACCTTATCAAGAAAAAGAAGATGAAGGTGGTGCATAAACATTGAAATGGCAACATACACCTTATAAGTAGGGGACTACCAGATTGAAGTTTGAATATTAAAAGGGTTAAACTCATAACAAAAAACGAGCACTTATTAGGAGGCAGCCTAATATTTATCGCTTTTCATGTTTTTTACTTTTATGTTTGTAGTTATTTTAGTTAGTAATTATCTATTTTGCTTATTATTGATATTATGGTATTATTTTATCTTATTAAATCATGATTAATTTCTCAAGCTAAGTGTTTTGGGTATTGCATTTTTTGTTTTGTATGTTTATAGGTCAACATAGTAAGAACATGCCCCTTTGTCTCTGCCCATATTCACATGTGCTTAATTCTGTTGGAGAATTCGAGAGCAACACGTTTAAATAGAGTCAATACATATCCATGTATACTTGTCATGTTTCAAGACACCCTACCATCTTTCTCCTTACACTAGACTAATGTTCACCTGCAAAATAAGGCAAAAAGAAGAAGAATGCACCACTTTTAGACTCGGAACATATATGGCAACGTATAGTGCTTGTGTCTAATGAATAACCTAGCATACTGGACCTATTTTGACCATCAAGTTTTCATATATAGAAGCAAAATAGGTCAGACTTAAGCATGGGAGTAATGTAACACCATGTACTCCTCATGTTCTAAAACACACTTTAAGTAGAATATGCCTGAAGACATACCCCTACGTTAAGACAAAATTTTCCAATCTTTCCATTATATAATATAGGTATAACACAACACCATGATGAGACCATGTCTAGGTGTCAAATAGAAATATAATAGACAAATTTTTAACATATCTCACACACACCCATGTGTACCCATCATGTTAACAATATTGCTCCATGTAACATCCTTATCCTCCCTTTGTTTCAAACCCGATGATTTTATTTTTTTTAACGTGATTAATTTGAATAACATGGTCTCATTTCCATTATCATGTATAAACCATATTCCTTCAACTTCCCTTCATGTAATTCCCATGTTACCATATTTTTTAGACCTACCTTTGTGTTACACATGTGTTTACCTCATATAGGGAAAAGTATGCCTCATACACAATATTATATATAAGTTGTGTTCCAGCCTTATAAAAGGTATTTCTAGGTTGTTTCCCTCATCTTTCATTGCCTCTTCTATTAGTTTCCTCTAAAATTTTAGCTTCTTTAGAGTTTTTTATAGAACTTTCCTCTCACACAAACCTCTTCTTACCCTATTTCATAGCCTATAACCACATATATAGAGATTAGGGATTTTGGAGCACTTAACAACTATTTTTGTAACATCTTCATCAATTTTGATCATCATCCAGGTATTCATGCTACTTTACTTTTAATTTGAATATTTCAATGCATTTTGGATTATTAAAATTATGAATCATATTTTATGCTTTTAATCATCCATTATGAATGACCTTTGGGCTATTATAAGAATAATTGGATAAATTATGAATTATGTGTGCATTTCATAGCTAAAGGTGGTTAATGTACATTATATTTATTGCTATGGTGATATTTAGTCATTATATTGGTTTGTAGAGTTTCTACATTAGGCTAAAGGATACATGAATTTACAGTAATTTACTTATGCTTGTTTGAATTCATTTATCAAGTCCCCCTATGTATTTATACATATGTAAGGTATGTGGTTTGATAAATAGCTATCTTTTTAGAATTTACGATACTTTAAGAGCATTAATGATATAAATGAAGCATGTATGCATATTAAAATTACTCACATTTTTAAGTGAATTAGTTCATATTGTTGCATTAATAATCTCATTTTACTCTCTTTTACTTAAGTAGTGTCCTCATATGTGATTTCTAGTGTTCCATATCTCAGGGGTGTATTCACTTATAAATACTCTCTTGAATTCATTCTTATCAAGAGTAGAAGAAATATGCACCATTTCAATATCTAACACAATGAGTCTCTTATCATTATTAATATACTTGCTTCTAGACTTTGGTGCCTTAGTTTTAACTTTATCTACAACTATGATTGTCATTAAGACCTAAGAACCATTCTCTACAATTCCTAAAGAATATAACTTTTTAAGGTAAACCAAAATGTTCCATTATAGTTTTCGAATATGTGTAAGTCACCTTCAAATAAAGTGGGTATACCTATATATTGACTATCTTAGTTAAAAAGTGAATCAAAATTGTGCCATAATAATCTTTACTTAAATTTTGCTAAAAATATAAAAGAAATAATAAGACATGCTTTAGTGTCATTCTTTAGTCTCTATAAGGCACATAGAGGGGGAGAACTATTTGTGTTCATTTTTTATATTTAAAACTCTAATAAATTATCATGTAAGATTCATATAAAATAACTACGCATAATGGTGAAAAATAATAGAGAAAGAGAGAAAAAGGTAATTTATAATGGTTCTATTAAAAAATCTTCACCTAATTTTATTGTCCAAGCTCTACTTAAAAATTCAGTATCTTCTTCTTTTATAAGTGAAAAGCAACCGTGTATACAATATCTTCTTTGTTATGAGTGGAGATGAATCCTTAAAATTACCTTGCTTTTATATGGGTGAAGAGTAACCTTTTACAAATCTTGTCAAAGATCAAGAGGAACCTTCATAATTTGTATCTCAAGCAATTTCCTAAATTGCAATAATTATATAACTAAAAAACCACCTCTTGCTTACACAAATGAAAAAAATGGCTTAATATGTTTTGTGTAATTTACATATGAATTCTTTAGCCTCTCAAAGCTCGTAAAAACTCTCTAGTATACCCAAGATACTTCTTATAACTCATATGCAATTTCTTTATTCTTAAATCAACTTAAAATAGTCATTAGAAACAAACTTTAGTCGTTACAATAAATAGTAACAATACTATTGGTCGACTATTCTAGTATATTGGTCAACCAATGTTGTTATAAGTCTCAACATATGTTTTTAAAAGACATTGGCCAATCACTATATTACATTATTTGACCATTCTATCCAAAATCCTTAACATTATTCACCCAAATCCCCATATTGGTCAATGAAACTTCCTTAATCAAAATTTTCAAAATTTCTCAAGTTATTTAAAAACACATTCTTTGATAAAAACTTCATTCAAAACCAATTCAAAATCTTGCCAATATTTTTTTTAAGATGAAGATTTTTTTGAAAGAATAAAACAAATTTACTCTTGATTATGAACGAAATATATGCATTATGCTCTATATACAAATGATCATGGAATCATTGAGCCTCTAATTCATTAATATGGTTCAGATAAGATTACAAGAAGAATTAGAATGATTTGGTTAAGTCTTGATATGTTTGATTCCTTCTTGTTTTTAGTTTTTCACTTGAATTGCATATATAGTCCTTATGCTCATTTGATTGCTCAATTGATTCAATTGACTCTTTTCCTCGCTTTACCTTCATTGAGCTTGATCTTTCTCATATAACTTTCTACTATCACCAAAGATTATTTAAAAAAAAAACAACTAGTGCTAACATGTTTTGTTGTCATAAAAACTATGTTAGAACGTCACGTGTGTTATCATAAAAATTGTGTTAGAACATCACTTGATCTAATAAGGAAGTTAACATATATACTATCTTCAACTAGTTGTAAAAAATGATTGAGTTTTATGGATTAGGGGGAAACATAATATAGATGATGTGCAAAATTTTCAAATGACAAACAATTGATATTTTCAACACAAAAATTATGTTTAGATTTATAAAGTTAATATTCACCAAGTAAAATCATTTTAAAACTCTTTTAACCAATTGTAGTTACTAACTAAATTACAAAATATAATTCATAAATTGAAGGGACAACATTGCATTTACTCTTTCTATTATCTTAGGTTTCCCAATCCAAATCGTTTACTTAGAGTTTTTTCTTTTTCAAGTCATCTTACTTTTCAGAATCTTTTAATTGAGTAATTTAAGTTAAGAGAATTAAGAGAAGTACAAACATGATGTGCCATTTCAGTATGATGTGGCTGTGGTTGTCGGGACATTTTCACATATTAATGCGTAGTATTATAGGACGTACTAAGGCACATGGACATTCTACGCCAACATTTCCATATTACCTAAATTGAGAAATTATCAACTTAATTCAGTACCTATCATACCGTTCTACATTATTCTTAGTATTAAAGGGGTGTGTCAATAATGGTAATAGCAATAACTGAAATTTTTGTGTTGACTAAATTATTAAAGATAAAAAAAATTATTTGTTAAGTAACAAAAGTTTAACGCAAGTTTCTTGATAGGGAACCTCAGAAACATAGCACGTGGGACATGTAGATAGGATGTTCAGAAAACGTAATACGTACGTGGAACTTGTAGATAGAATGGTTAAAACATATATAATACGTGGAACAGGGATTATGGATACTTAGGATGTTTAGAAAACATAATACGTGGAACATGTAGAGAGAAATGGAGTTTCGATGTTCTTCGCGGGATTTATCTTCAGAAGAATAGAGAAAGTTCCGTGAGATACTATAGTACTTGATAGTTAGGATATTTGCACAAAAACAGGTTTTGTGAGATAATTATTGATACTTATTATTATTGCTATCAGTACCATATCAATGATAGGTAATTATCATATACCCAAAAATTAATGATTTCTTAATTAGGACTTTATTAAATAAGACACGTGAGTTTTAGTTAAAGTTAAATTGGCTGTCCCCATAAGCCATGTATGGTTTCATTATATCTTTGAAATATCAATGTGTTATCCATGTAGACAATACGTCGATAGTATGATGATTGTAGCCTGTTTATATGCGTCGCGGACTCTATAGTACTACGTGTGTCATGACATGCTAACGTATCCTCTTCAAATAATAGGAACTAAATCAGAATTAACACATCCTTTTTTCTTTAGCCATGAAAATATATGGATTAACCTATTTTTGAACTCCTATAGGACACAATGATGTTCCTATTATTTGAAACCCTTTACGGGGACTCTTTAAGTTACATAAGAGACTCTTCAATCAATTCTTATAATTGTGAAGTTGATTCTTGCGTGTCTTTATCCTCTCCTAAACATATTACTGAAACATGAATTACAAGAAGTCTCCGATCACTTGAATCTCCTGTAAAAGACATTCCATCAGGATTGCATCTCATAAAAGAAGTTGCACAACCACTTCAAAAAGTTTTTCAGTTTTTTCAATCTGAATTTTTATTTAGAGTGCCCGCTGTCATTTTTGAATGGTTATAAATAATTAAGACACTTTTGAATAATTTCTCACAATCATAATTATATATTTAGATGCCACACTTAAAATTCTTTAAGTAATGATTTTTGATATATTATAAGTTTATCGGCAAGCAAAAGCAACATATACTTAGCAAAACAAAACTTTTTTAGACAAAAAAATGGATACGTCAAAATGCTCTAAGTCTGGAAGGGGAGACTTGGACTCCTTTGGCCAAGATGGCCACATGGCTAAAAATGTTGGTATACGCAGTAGAGAGGAAGACCCGCCACCACGATCTAAACCATTTTATAGTGTTGCTGTAGGTGGTAAACCGGTGGTGGAAGAAGAGGAAGAGGAAATTGAATGGTCAAATGAGGATCCGGTTGAGATTGAAGAAGGTGATATTACGATAATTAAAGGGGATATAGGAAGTAGAATTGAATTATCCCACACTTTTAAATCGAGACTGTACAAGCCGTGGTTGTGAAATTGCTTGGTAGACGTGTGGGATATAAGATGTTATGTTCTCGATTAAAGACAATGTGGAAACCGATTGGCCCTATGAAGGTGGTGGAGTTAGATTATGATTATTTCCTCGTGAATTTCTTTGAAGAAGAGGATTTTTTTCAATGCCTTAACCAAAGGTCCTTGGGTAATCCTAGGACATGCTCTTTCAGTCCAATGATGGCATACTAATTTTCTCCCATCGCAAGGTAAAGTTTTAAGGGCTGTGTTCTGGATTCGATTTCCTGAGTTGTTTGTTTCTCGATATCATCCAATTATACTCTCCGCACTTGGTGATCTTGTTAGCCAAACCATAAAGATTAATGATGCTACAAAGAATGCTCAAAGGGGAAAATTTGCAAAAGTAGCATTGGACGTTGATCTCAGTGTTCCTTTACATTCTAGAGTGGAGCTAGATGGAGAAATATTAAAGGTGGCATACGAGGGACTACCACAGATTTGCTTCCAATGTGGAATAATGGGACAAGAATCAGTGAATTGTCGGACTAGACAAAATGATCAAGCAGACAAGCAGTAGCCTAAGCACAACGAGGAAGCAAAAATGATGGAAGGGGAGGTTAGTGCTACCGTTGCACCAGTAGCTCCGATGAAGGAAGCGTCTATAGAAGTCTATAGGCCATAGATTTAGTACAACGGAAAATTCAACGAAGTAAGGAGAGATTTCAGGATTAGCATGATTCACGCAATCAAGGAGATGCTAATCGAGTGAGAGGATTTCAATATTCAATTCTATCAGATAATGAAATCTTGGAGATAATTAATAACAATCTGTCAGTTTCACATGAAGCTGGTCACTCTTCATGGTCAGTTCAATGAGTTGATTTGGTCTTATTATTGGAGGAAGCTAGGAAGAAGTCTAATGGGCTGGGGTCAGCTGCTAATGGATCCGAAATGAATTTGAGTGTTGCTTCTAAGGGGAAGATGGTGGCCAAAAAGGATAAGAAGCTAGTTGAACGAAAGAATACCAGAGCAGAAGCTGAGCAAGGTTTGAGCCCTTTTACTAGCATACAACCAATGCAAATTTCAAACAACAAGCACATTGCCATCAATATAGGCTCTTAGAAAGAAATGTTATGTGATAGAAAAGATTTATTGTTAAGAGATGAGGACGACATGGAGTGTGGTTACCCTATGGACGGTATTGAGGGAATTGAGGGTTCTCGCAGAATCATTGGGGGCAATCACATTCTTCCTCCTTCCAAACCACTAGATCTTATGGAAGGAGAGACATGGATGGAGGAAGATTCAGGTGAACAAGGCCCAGTAGAAGAGAGTACCGCAGACTCCGAAAGACAGCATTGGTGATGCTCGTGAGGGGATTAAGGAATACACTCAGACCTAGGAGTGTGCTATTTCGTTCATCAATATTTAAAATATGTCTATTATCATCTGGAATTATCAAGGGGCTAGAGGGGATAGGTTCCAACCTATTTTGAGGAATTATATTAGAATATATAAACCAAGAATGTTGGTGTTAGTAGAAACCAGAATTAGTGGAAGGAGAGCTAATGAAGTTGTGTGTAAACTGAGTTTTGATCATTCTTTCCGAATAGAAGAAAAAGGTTCTACTAGAAGGATTTTGTTGTTATGGAATACGGATTTTGAAATCTCGGTGGTAGTAGCTCATCAATAATTTATTCCCACTTTGATCAAGTATGGGAACTCAACTTTTGATTTTACTGCAGTTTGTGCTAGTCCTCATTTTTCTGTTCAAAAATTCTTATGGCCAATTTTTAGATGGGTTGGAAGACAAGTTACCATACCTTAGATTGTTGGAGGAGATTTTAATGCTAAATTAGATATTACGGACAAACAGGGTGGGTCTCTCTGAATACCGGTAGTAAATAAAATTTTCAAGGAATGTGTGCATTATTGTGGTCTCCATAATTTGGGTTATGTAGGGTTGAAGTTTACATGGTGGCGAGGGAATGGCCAGGTTAGACTAGATAGAGTATTATGTTCTTCGAAATGGATGGAAGAATTCCCACATACGATCAGTCAGCACCTACCCTTTCTTGGATCAGATCATCGTCCTTTGTTGGTTCAATTTGTAAGGCCAATTTTGAGCACTTTTGGCCAACCAATGTTTCATTTCCAATCAACCTGGTTAGCTCATGAAGATTTTGATAATGTGGTCATAGAGAATTGGCACCCAGAAGGGCCAGGTTTTTGTGATTCATTAGCCAAGTTCTTTAACTAACTCACGAGATGGAATAAGTCTATTTTTGGCAATATATTCCATCAGAAAAAAGGCTTTTAGCTTGTTTGGATGGTATCCAGAGGGCACTGGAGATTGGTAATTCTGATTTGCTTTTGGATTTAAAGGATAAGACTCACGGAGAGTTAATCCAAGTCCTTTGTGAGGAGGAGATTTTTTGGAATCAACAATCCCAATTTGCATGGTCGTCTCAAGGTGATCACAATACCAAATATTACCACACAGTCACTATGAATAAAAGGAAGAAAATGAAAATAGAGAGGTTAAATGAAAATAATGGAAACATGATATCTGATCCAATGCAACTGTGACATTTGGCCAAGAAATATTTTGAAAGATTGTTTTCTATTGAAGATGTTACTGCATATCAATTTCCTATTTCCGGTGCCTTTCCT
>JAOQMS010000003.1:15078785-15105696 GCA_027563885.1 Erythroxylum longipes
CCAAGAAATATTTTGAAAGATTGTTTTCTATTGAAGATGTTACTGCATATCAATTTCCTATTTCCGGTGCCTTTCCTACATTAATAGAACAGATTGTACATGATCTTGATGGTCCAGTCTAAGCTGCAGAAATCAGGAATGTTGTTTTTGAGATGAATCCAAATAAAGCTCCTGGGTTAGATGGTTTCAATGCTTTATTTTTCCGAAACCAATAGGGAAAGGTTGGACAAGCAGTAATGGATTTTATTCAAAAGGTGTTCATGCATGAGCGATGGGAGCTGGAGATGAATCAAACCATTCTTGAACTGCTTCCTAAAGTTTCTTCTCCGACTGTTATTACTTAGTTTAGGCCTATTAGTCTCTGCTCTGTGATATATAAGGCTATTTCTAAAGTGATAATGAATCGACTGAAGAATCATTTTGATTATCTGGAGGCACATAATCAATGCAGCTTTGTTCCTAGAAGGCATATAACTAATAATAAAATCATTGCTCAGGAAGTTATTCACTCGATGATAAAGATGAAGGGGAAAACTGGATTCTTTGCTATCAAAGTGGATTTAGAAAAAAACATACGATCGAATTCAATAGGATTTTATTAAAGAAACTCTAGTGGACATTGGGTTACCATATGATTTAACCGGCCTCATTATAAAGTATGTGTTCACGGTATCAATGAAGGTTTCTTGGAATGGCAACCTATTTGATCCTATTACTCCTTCAAGGGGTATTAGGCAAGGAGATCTTTTATCTCCTTATCTCTTCGTGCTATGCATGGAACGATTAAGCCATCTAATCTCCTATAAGGTAGGCCAAGGGACTTGGAAACTGATTAGGATGAGCAAAAAAGGGCCTTACGTATCCCATCTTTTCTTTACAGACGATCTTGTTCTGTTTGCTAAACGTTCGGAAGTCTAGGTTCAGGTGGTATCGAGGGTGTTGGGAACTTTTTGCATGGCTTCAGGACAGAAAGTGAGCAACGATAAAACTTGAGTTTTTTTTCTAGGAATGTTTCTCGGGATAAAGCTCGAATTCTCATTTAAGCCTTATAGTTTAAATGTACAAAAATCTTGGAAAATATCTAGAAGTGCCTTTGATTCATGAGCGAACAATGGAGAACACATATTAGTACATCCTAGATAAAGCTTGTAGAAGCTTGTAGGGTGGAGTGCTCGAGTTTTATCTCTAGCTGGATGAGTAACTTTAACTCAATTGGTGATCTTTTCCCTTTTAATATATACGATGTAAACAGTGAGGCTGTCAAGGCAATTATATGATGACTTGGAGAAGACAATGAGGGATTTCATCTGGGGCTCAAAGGAAGGACAAAGGAAAAGAAACTTAGTTGGGAGGTAGTATGTCAGCCTAAAAAAGTAGGGAGTCTTAGGATCAAAAGAATCCGTTCATCTAATGATGAGCTACTTACTAAGTTGGGTTGGGGTTTGCTTACCAAGCCAAACTCATTATGGGTCCAGCTCTTTCGAGCTAAATATCGAGTTGATTGTCATCATATCCCTCAAACGTTGTAAAGGAAAGGAGCTTCGGTAATTTGGAGAGGGATAGCTGCTATATGGCGGTTTGTGCGTCAAGGAATCAAATGGAATATACGTAATGAAGGCTGAACATGTTTCTGGTTTGATGCTTAGGTGGGTGATTGGGGTCCTCTTTTGCTTGTGATGACCTCTCAAATTCCTGAGAGCTTGATGTATACCAAAGTAACGGACTTTGTCGACAATTATGGCAATTGGAGTTGGACTATGTTCCAACAATATCTTCCCTCAACAGTATGTATGGCTATTGCGGCTATTATGCCCCCTAAAGATGGAAAAGAATGGTTGTTTTATGGTGGCTTCTGCTTACGATTTAATTGAAGACAATGCCGCAGAAGACAATAACAGGATTTGGGATTTAATATGGAAATGGACAGAGCTCCAGGGGATTAGATCATTTTTTTGGCTTCTGGTTAAAAGAAAGTTGTTGACTAATCAACAATGAGTTGCTCGGCATATATCAACAAAAAATAATAGTTGTCATTTTGTAGCTAAGTAGAGTCAATCGTGCATGCAGTTTGGGATTGTTCCAGGGTGAAATCATTTTGGACTCAATTTGCTCCTAAGGTGATCGGTAATGCTTTCCTTCAACAGGATGCAGAGACGTGGTTGAAATCCAATCTTAGCAACCAGTTGCAAGTGCAAAAGTTTGCGTGGGCTACAATTTATGGAGTCTCTTGTTGGTTTTTATAGCAGTGGCAAAATAGGAGTATCTTTGAGAAAGACTTTAGTTGGCTTGAAGCAGGAAATAGTGTTGCTATGGATTATGTTGCTTGGATTGATAAGGCAAGTGTTGTGCCTGACCAAGTTATTAAGGGACAGGGATTGCCACTGGGTAAGCTTGTTGGATCGACTAAACTGAGTGAGGAATGGGTAAAATTAAATACAGATGGTGTGGTTAAAAAGGTCCTAGCATTGCTACTACTAGAGGTTTAATTCGGGATTGTACAGGACATTAATGTGGTGGTTTCATGCAGAATATTAGAGTGTGCTCGCCTTTAATTGCTAAACTTTGGGGAGTTTATTTTGGTCTAAACTTAGCATGGGACCTTGGATATCAAACAGTGGTGTTAAAAGTGGATTCTTTTGAGGTAATCAACATTTTATCTTCTTCTGAGATGATGGTCTAAAGTTAGCATGGGACCTTGGATATCAAGAGTGGTGTTAAAAGTGGATTCTTTTGAGGTAATCAACATTTTATCTTCCTCTAAGATGATGTTGATTGATGGTAATTCTTTGGTCTTGGGTATCTGTGATTTGTTGTGTAGAGATTGAGATACTCAGGTTCAACATGTATATCAGGATGGGAATAAGTGCGCCGACAAGCTAGCAACTTTAACTACGTTTTTAGGCCCTGGATTTCATTTTCTTCAGGGTTCTCTGTCAGAGTGTATTTCAAATGTTCGTAAGGATTTGCATGGGGTTTCATTTCGTAGAGTTTTGTACTTGTTTTTTTTTTAGTATTATCCTTTGTAAACAAAAAAAGAAAAGAAAAGCAACATATACTATCCTATACGATTGTCCTCATTATATAATAGCTCATGCTTCAAATTTTCTTAAAATTGATGTCTCCAAGCAATTGTTCAAGTGTACTTTTTTTCAAACTTAAATTCTATTTGATAATCTTCTTTTGTTAGAAATTTTGTTTAATCAACTATTATTTCATAAAACTCATATCATCCAAGACGCCACTGTCATGTCTTAAATCTATCAAAATAAACTGAGTGATTTAAACAATTGCAGATAACCTTAAATATGTGGATGTAATTGATGGGGTATATAAAATATGAGATTTAAGGTGGCAGGCAATGTGAACCAAGGACATTAACTTTGGTATTTCGTCTTTTTTATAAAAAGTTGTTCGGCTCAGGCATAGAAAACTAAATGGATTAATTTTGATGTTGAACTTTTTAGTTTAAATAATGCCTAACCTCATTATTTGCCAAAGGTCGGCAATCAAGATTTTAGATAGTGGTCTGCGTCAAAATTATATGGTTGCATAATGCACCAACCAAAGTGGAAAATATCATTACCCACCTTAACCAGGAGTTATGAGTTCAAAGAGTGACAAGGAACCATTGAGTTGCATCCTAAATGTAGACCCAGTCCGATTGTCGTTATGTAGTAGTAGTAGTAGGTTTAAGTCTGCAGCAATGAATTTTTTAAAGAAAAAGGAAGAAAGAGTGAAAAGTAAAGTAATAAGTAATTTCCTAGGTACCAGCAGCAGAAAAGCTGTCCTTATTCCGACCAAACCATAAAACTGGATCCGTCTGATGGAAAAAGCAATGAACTTTGAATTCCAGTTCCAGCAAACGTTGAATGATGATATTAGTACAGTAGCTAGGCCTTGGAGGCCTAAAAGCAGGAAGACGAACAAGCTATTCACTAGTATTATTGTGATTGTGTAAGAAGCCAACTGTGGTTTTGTAGTTTGTGGACCCAAAATCTCCGAAAACCGAAGAACTATGTGATTGGTCATGGACTGATAAGATCGTGCCCATGCTACATCCATAGCACCGGCCATTAGGTGCAGACCACCTCCTTTTCTTTGCATGAACCTCTGACATGGGACAGGGCGGGTCTTTTGCAGACAATTTTATCCGGTTTTGGATAAAAGTAAAAACCATTTGGAAATAAAACGTAAAACTTTTCCCATTTGCGAGATAGGTACGAGTTAAATCAAATTGATTTTTTATTGTATTCATCAAAAGTTAAGGTCTTCGTTTCATTCACATCAATTTGATATTGGTTTTCTTTCTACACCAGAGTTCTCCCATTCATGGGTGTTTCTGTGTTCGTGTCAGCACCCAATGTCTCATCCTTTTTCGTCAATGACTTTTGACTTCCAAGTCCAATGCTTATCTTAAAGTGGCTTTTGCGGGACACACGTGTTAAACTTTGTGCGAAGTAATTTAACTTTTCTGGAGCCACGTACGCACTTTGAATGGTCAAGCGCCAATTGCCACATAGCTTAGCTTACCCTTTTGACTTCCTTCCACAATCCACACCGATTATCCTTGTTTTCGATTTATATTGGCTTCATGTCTTTATAAAGAGTAAATCGATTTATTCTCTTTTTTCCCTTCGTTCCCAGTTGAAGTTGATTAGAGTTCAAACTTAGTCTAAATGGAATTGAATTGTCAATTTTAACGATTATGTTATGATACAATTTTTTTAAGATAGGCAAAATTTTGATCATAGGTTTACATAGGTAACAATGCTATAATTTATTCATTATAGGTAACGTTGATATCTCAAATTTTGGTCATTTTCGTTCCATCTCCATCAAAGCTCATGAGCTACTTTAGTTGTATGCATACGTCATCAAATTTTAGAGATTTGCAAATATATCTGACAAGATAATTCAATTTTTTATATCAATAATTTGAAAATATAATGTTAAATATTGTTAGAAAATAGAGAAATAGGTCTTATTTGACAATCAATGAATTGCATCAACTGTTAGCTGATTTTATAAACAATTAGTTGATAGTGAATTATATCAACTAATTTGACCAACGGATAACATTAGTTGCTTATTTAAAGATATTTGGAAAAATTAGTTGTTTAGTATTAGATGTTTATTTGTAAAATGACTTATGAAGATATCACTTTAGACATAAGTATTATATCTTAGTATTTCTTTGAATATTCTTATAAGAATTTAGATTTTTATATTTAATTTCATAAAATTAAACTTATAACTTTAGTAAAAAAATGTATAACATATAATAATAATAATAATAATAATAATAATAATAATAATAATAATAATAATAATAATAATTGTTGTTGTTGTTGTTGTTGTTGTTATTGTTGTTGTTGTTGTTGTTTTTGTTGTTATTATTATTGTTGTTGTTGTTGTTGTTGTTATTGTTATTGTTGTTGTTGTTGTTGTTATTGTTATTATTATTATTATTAGTAGTAGTAGTAGTAGTAGTAGAGTACTACTACTACTACTACTACTACTACAAGTTTCTTTCTCCACGCTAATCAAGTTGAAGTTCATTTTTCTAGTATACTGGTGTTTGGTGAAGGCAAAGCAATAATAAAACATGGCAACTTGATTCTATCAAGTTAGTGATGGACACTCTCATTGTGTTCTCAAAGCTGTCAGATCTTAAGGTGAATCTTAAAAAAAGTCATTTTGTTCTCTTTATCTACGGCATAACCACTCTAAGACACTATGTCCTCCCTGACTGGTATGAATAGGAAATTCCATCCTCGGCATTATTTGGGTCTACCTATTTCCAACAAAAGGTTATCTTTCAATGATTGCCTACCCCTTACTAAAAAAATTCAAAGGAGACTATGTAAATGGACTAATAGATTTCTTTCCTTTAGTGGAAGAGTTCAATTAATTATGTCTTATGTTCTCTCCATTTATATTAGAGTACTCATTTCCCCTTGTCAAAGAAATTGGTTAAAGCCATAGAAAAGATGATGAGAGATTTCTTATGGTGTAAAGCAAATGGAAGTTTAGGCTTTCCTAAAGCCAAACAAGCAGAATTATGTAAACCAAAAGAGAAGGGGGGATTAGGAATCATTTTTGTAAGAGTTGCTAATAATGTTTTTTTGATAAAGAGACTTTGGAGAATGATTCAAAAAAAGCATGAGATGGCTTCATAGTTACTTTTTAAAAAGGAATAATATATAGTCCCTCTCAACTAGATCATCCTATTCTTGGTTCCTTAATCAAATTTAAAAAAAAAGATGAAGTAGTTAATGATGTTTGTTGCAAAATTGGGAGTGGAAGGGTTGCTTTCTTATGGTATGACAATTGGACTGGATTTGGTCCTCTTTCCCTAAACCCTAATTCGGTATCTGCTTTTCCAGGGCTTGATCACAAAACTAAGGTGGTTGTTCTTATTAAACAAAATGATTAGCTACAATTTCCTGGTGCAATCCAGCACCTTAAACCACCTTATTCTCTTAACCCTAGCTCTTAGTATTGTTATCTATAACATGGAACTCCTATTGAGAGCTTTTTCAGCAAAACCTATAAGAAATGGGTTTACCATTCAGATCAAGATGATCCCTGGGATAAGGTTATCTTAAATAATATACTTAGACCAAGTACAACTTTCCTTCTATGGCTAGTAGTTAGGAGCAGAGTAGCAACAATGGACAGACTTCAATTTATCCAGAAGCTGGATCAAATCTGTTGTGTAAGTAAGGAAGGAACAGAAACAAGGGATCATTTTTTCTTTCTCTGCCCTTTTTCCACTGCTATTTGGAACGGGATCAAAGATTTTCTCTCATAGCGTGGGTCCTCTAATTCGCTCATTGAGATAGTTAAGTTCATAGTTGAAGCACAAGCTTCCACTCCACTGTGGAAGAGCAAGGTGCAATTTCTAGGCATATCTACTCAAGAGATATGGAAAGAAAGAAATAAGTGAAAGTTCCAAAATAAGGAACGTTCCATGGATTTAGTACTACAATCAATTATTCAGAATGGTAGAGAATAATATTTATATTGGGAAATGGAACAAATTTAATTGAGATAAAGAAACGGGTGTTTAGCGCTTACCTAGGAACGCTTGATAGTGCATGTTGCCCTGCGAGATCTTTAAGCTCTCTCAAGCTCTCTACAGAAACATGGAACTGCTGATTAAAAGTAGCTTCAATAAACAGAAACACGAAGTTTGGCTTTTACCTATGAATGGCAATGACGATAGTCAAAGGAAGACACCAACCCTAATTTGGAAAATTCTCGAAAAGATATGAAGGAAAGATGTGAAGCCTTAACTCCTTTTGCACTAAACCTTGGTCTGATGTTGTTTTACTTGATCGGTACTCATACAGTGTCATCCAACTTCTTCAGTGGGAAATGCACTATTGTTCGATCTCTTTTAGAAGCCTAATGTCCCGATGATTGTCTCCTTATTATAGTGTATTGTTTACTCATATTATAATAGGAGAGTATGTTGCTCTCCAATAAACTTATTGTCCTTCACTTTCTTTAATACAATTAACTTTAATTTTTCAAAAAAATGATAGCTTGAGTAATTTGTAATAACTTTTGGACACAATCGTCTTTTTATTCCTTAATTTTTAAACTTTTTCAAGCACGTGTCAAAGTCAAGTGGAACCTAAACTATAGCATCTTGTCTCTCAAATTGTTGAGAGATTTAAAGAGTTAGACTAATGAGTTATATGATTGCCAACATATAGAACAAAATTGGCACAATTACGACATGGTTTTCATAATTATGTTCAAATGCATAGTATTAGCATACACACATAAATTGTGAATTAGATAAATTACACTCAATTGACATATTCTGGGGTATGAAACTAAGATGAATGTGATAAATGACTAAGCATAATGAATGAGATATGAATGTGTATTTCCAATGTCTTGTACTTTGGTTTACCAATGACAATAATTGATGGATCATAATTAGTAATTTGGAATTAATTGGTACGATTGAGAGATTTATAAATAAATGTGTATTTTTGGATTAGGAAAAATGTCAAGTGGCAAGACAATTGAGAAATGGTAGTAGAAATAATTGACATATGGTAATAGAAATAAGTGACCAGTGGCATTAGGATTTATTGACTCTTGGCATAGGAAATTGGGTAACAATTGGTTTAGAAATTGGGAGACAAATGGACTAGTTATTAAAGGACTTTGGGTACCATAATTAGAAGATTTTACTTGGTTATTTATGTGGTGAGTGTCATGACACTTACTAAGCAATTAAACCCACTAAACCTATATGAAAGACCATCTTTCATCTTAGTCTTTCATTTCCCTGCTACTTGCTCTCTTCTTCTTTTCTTCTCTCCACTCACGATCTTCATAACCCACCTTCACCACGTGAGTTTGCTATCATCTAACACTAACCACTCCAAGATACTTCGTTGCCTTCATCTAGTTGTTGAAGAACCCAACCTATTTCTCCTTGAAAGATGATAATTGTGTGGTATGAAGAAGCTAAGGTTACTTAAATATTTGAGAAGGGTTTGAGTTAAAAAAGTAAATTAAACATTGTTCTTTATGGTTTGTTTTAAATGAAACCTATATGATGATAGTTCAAGGATAAATTGATGGTGAAAATGGTGTTGGATGTATACTGAACATTGATGAATGTATGGATAAATTTGATGTTTTATTTTTGTATGATTGATGAACAATAATGTGTGATTTGTTTGATGGATGACTTTGAGTCAAAATGGAGATGAAAAATGAAGAGAATTAAGGTATAAATGATAAACTATGCATAAGATATGTTTGATATAGTTTGTAGAGGTTTAAATCTTGAAAATTAGAAGGAGAAAGCGGCCGGAATTGCGGATAACATAACCCACGATTGTGGGAATGCTTCCACAATCGTGGGAATTGCAAGATGTTCAAATGACACGTCCCACGATTATGGTAAATCCTCCATGATTGTGGGAATTGCTTGGTCGTGAGTTCTTTTTCTTTTAAGTGATGTTTGAAACAATTAATGATAAGGCACTTTCCTATTGTGCAATTAGACTTGAATGAGACTTGAAATGAACCTAATTTAATGTTGGAATAGGTGATTAAATGTTTGATAAGTTAAGTTGATAATAATAACATAAGAATGAATTGATGATATCATGTATCCAAATCTGGAAATTTATAAGTATTATATGAATGAAAATGTTCTTAGGAAAGTACATGAGATCCAACAAAAGAGAGTAAGTGTATTAAGTAAAATTGAATGAGAATTTGGATATTATATGATCATTACAATGCTATAAAAAGGATTAGAGACTATGTGAGTGATGAACGTATGAATTATGAAATTAGAGTAATCAAGTATATTTGAGGTATTTAACCTGAATGTAAACTAGTTATATCTAAGTGACAATGATAGAATGATCAAAACTTGTGATTTAAGGATACATACCCAAAAATAGTCATTTGAGCATACATTGTACATAACACATATACATACATGTATGATTAATTACTTATGTTAATGATCAACATAATGATGTATTAAATACCTGTGTATTGCATGAAGATAGATACGCAAGTTAATCGTCAACATCTAGACATTGCCAGATCATGTAGGCAATAGCTAATCTGGAGTGTACTGTGAGTAACCTAAATGTTTCTCACTAGGATTGAATTGCTTCTGTTTAAATTGCAATTATTGAACTAAAATTTATATGATGGATAATTCTGGACAACAATAGTTCTAGCAGTTTGATAATTTTGAATATATTGGGACTGCTCTGGTTGTATGTGAATATGAAAGAAATATGTGTTCTCAACAAATATGTTGAATGCTGGACTTAGGTCCGATAAAAATGTGAAAAGTGAACGTGTATACTGAATGAAAGTGATTGATTGCATACGATATGAAATGAAGCATCTCATTACATTGAAATGCATGATTAGATAAAGGAATTTGTGACTGGAGTGGCCAATGAAAAAGAGCTTAAAGCTCAGAAACGTGCGTAAGAGCCACAGGCTCAATATGTAAAATGAACTTGGTATCCTTAACAGATACAGGACAATCATTAATGAGCCCAATTTTCACAACGAATATGGGACAGTTAAAAAGGCACTCAGTCAATGAAAGTGGAATCTCATGAACAACTGCATATCCAATTTGATATGTGTTATATGATTGGTTGAAATGCATTGTATGGATTGTTTTGAAATAGAAACGTGAAATAGTGTATACAATGGTATTTGTCGAAATATGATGAAATGTGAAGTGATGTTCAATATGTGATATAACTTATTTACAAATTGAATGTGAATTGTGAATTGTTCTGTGTTTGATATGAGTGAGCGCATCAAGAATGATTTACTCACTGAGCTCACAAAACTCATCAAAATTACAACTTTGTCTTTCAAGTTCAGAGGATGTCCAGTGAAACTAATTGGAAATATAGCCTCTACAATTGGACAGGAGTTAATGGTTGGGATCAGTTTGCATCTGCACATGTCTTCAATGATTTTTGTATTTGAATTATATTCGCACAACTATTGTTCAACGTATATGTGAATTGTGAAATGTAATGATATTTATGATTGAATATGTCTGACAAATGAAATGGGCTGAAAATGACTATTGGTTGCTGAAAATGTGTTTGATCTGTCAAAATTCACAATAAATTGATTTTACTGTCTTAACATACTATTCTCGTAAAGTATGTTCTCGAATAATAGTCAATACTTTTGAGCATATGCTCTATGATAGTAGTGTGTTATATAAACAATTTTTATCACAAGTAATTTTTCTTATTTCAATAATTAAAACATAAAACTCAAAACTTCCTTTTCTTGCTCACATTAACTAATAAAGGCTCAATATCTGTTATGCAATAGACACATGTACTCTAAAGTTGCTCAGGACTCTTATCAACTTTTTAGTATGATTAAACTGTACATAACCCATATATGGTTTATTTATACTCAAATCAACCTCAAATAGTCATTAAAAATAAAAATTAGCCATTATAGCTATTATTAGTGGCATCATTGGTTGACTATTATAGCATATTGATTGAGTTACATAGTCATAACGTCACAATACATGAATCAAAAGATATTAACTGACCATACTACCACACTAGTCTACTAGTCTATCAAAAACCTTAGCACACCCTAATCCTATATTGGTCAACCAAACTAGCTAGGATAAGTTTTTTCAAAGATTAAAACAAATTCTTTAACAAATTAAAAACCATTGCATAAGTTTCCAAAACTTTGTTTTAAGATAAAGAGGATTTCATTAAAGATTAAAACAAAATTGCTTTTGAATATGCAAAAGTCTGTGCAATATCCCTTAAGTGCAAATGATTATGCAACAGTTGATCCCTTAATTCATTGTTGTAGTTGCCGACAGAAGAAAACATCTTACTAAATTAGTTTACCTTAATTTAGGAAAATTTTCAACTTTAGGAGTGTTATTAATTTTATGATTTTTAATTAATCTCTAAACTTTGTTTTACTGTTTTGGTAAATCTTTTATTTAAATAAGTATTGTTTTCCTTAACTAATTTTCTTCTTTAGATCAAGATTTGTGGTTGAGCTTTATAAGTTTGAAGAAGGTACGTCTTTATCTTATTCTTTTTTTTTTTTTACACCAAGATTTGTGATCTTTCTAACTTAAAAGACATAGGGTCTAAAAATGAAAATGTGATTTGCGGCCCTCCAGCGACCCCACCTGAGCAAGTCAAAGACTATAAAATTTGAAGATGGAGAACCAGAAAGAGTAACAAGCTTGAAGCACACCTAACGTAAGAACAAGTATGTTGACCATGGGGAGAACAGCAACTTTGTCTTGGTATAAGTGGTGAATTCAACATTCACGGGCCAAGGGATTTGATATTAATTTGGAATGTAAACTCCAGGGGATAGAAATTAAATTTACACACATCTCATGTATCTATGTTATTTGTTTAGGAATATTAAAAAAAGTAATAATCAATCTTTATATATAAATGGAGGAGTTGTTATATTTCTTTATTCCAAAATTTCACATAGATGCTACTTACAGTATTGTTTTAGTATCTGAATTAGTGGTCTATTATAGTTCCGGATAAGGATTTGTCTTACAATAATGTTGTTGCTTGTTTGATCTATATTTCAATTAAATCAGCTTTAGGAAAGAGTTTTAATATCCGATTTCAGCATGACCATAGATATCGAGATATTCATCAAAATTCCTCGCCTATTATTGACTTCTTTCTTTACACCAAACCAAGTCAGGCGCAGTTCTTACCCAAAGTAGAGGCCACGGGAATACAATATAGACTTAAGAAAATGTTAGGAAAGAACATTCCACAGTGTTCCGACTCTTAGATGGGGTACTATGGATAGGGTTATTAGGGGGAAGTTAAGGTTATATTTTGTATTCAAACAAAATTTTGTTTTAAAGTTTTTATTATATATGATATATACTAAAGTCTTAAACAAAAAAAAAAAAGAAAAAGAAAGATAAAATGCTTTAACAAAAAATAACAAAGATCCTTTAAATGTGGACAAATTAGAAATAAAAAACTTGGAAGACATTGCATGCCTGCCTTAACAGTAAAGTGATTTTTTTGTTTATTGAAAAAAAGCAACTGGACCGGATAGGTCGGTCCGACCAAGTGAGGTGCAAACCAGATTGATTTCCGGTGAGTGAAAAACGGCCGGTTATTTGTCTGAACCTTTAAGAACCGGAAATAAGGATTTGACCACAGTGCTCCAGTCGCCTCGACGGTTCTTCGGGTGTATAACAGTCCACTACCTGGACCTTCATTGGAAGAAGCTTCAGCGAGCGTTGAACCAAAAAAAAACCTCACACCCAACTTTCACGCTCACCGTTATTCCTCATATTTTCAAGGGGAGCTTCGTCGGTGACAATGGAGGATAAAGATTGAAAGAAAAACAAGGAGAGAAACTGAGGCAATAACATTATAGACATGTAGTTAGAAAGAGCTAGCACAAAGAAGAAGACAAATGAGATAGACTGAAGTTAGAGAGAAAGACAAATGAGATAGACTTTTGGTCTTCTGCATTCATTGAAAATATTAATATATTATTATAACTACAGAGGTTGACACATTTTTTCTAACAATGCATTTAAAACTGTGCTATCACTATACCTTCCTCCTTTAGAAGTTGGAAGTTTACCGAGTGAGACTTCTTTTTTTGGGTGTAGGCCATACATGGAGCACAATTGATGGAGTGCGATTGAGAGATGAAGTTTCAATATGTTTATAGGGAAAGAAACTAAAGTATAGATAGTTTGACTGCTAAAACTATATGAGTATAATTAGGATTGTTTGTTCTTTCAGAACCTCCAACAAATTCGATGTATTTTCTATTAGTAGATAGGCAAAGAATTTTTTATTACTAGAGTATGACTGAAGGTTGACTTGAAGTGTTTTTGAGTTTTCAAAAACTGTGCGATGTGTGTGACTTGTTAAAGGCTCACTGAACTCTGGGGACACTGGATTTACCATTAGAGATAAAATAAATTGAAAGGGTGGTGTCTACTTTGGAGTAAAAATTTGACACCAAATTATGAATTTAACGTGTTCTGTTTATAATGGTTTACCCATAAAGTTTTGTTCTTATCCTTTTTTTATTATTAAAATTAATAATTTATTTAGGATAATTTAATAATGTATTAAGGAGTGATAATGAAAATTTTAAAAATATTTTTAAAGAAATTACTAAAAAACTTATTAATTAATAATTTAATATAGAAAAAAATTTTGTTTAGAATAATTTAAGAGTACAAAGAGAAGTCATATTTAAGTTTGAAAGAAGCATGTTTAGAAAAGAAACTAAAATTTAAACATAGTGCAACCTCATTTATAAGTATAATTTTAATTTTAAATTTTTTATTATTTTAAAATTTACATTAGACTTAAATTTAGTTTGAGATTTAATGTTTATTAATTTATTATATAATAATAGATATTAATTTTTTATTTTAATAAAATAATTTATTTTTACTTATTTTTATAATTTTTATTTCTTATTTACTACAATAGAAAAAAAAAAAGAAAAAGGATGCAAGGCGGGGATATGTACCAAAATCCAAGGCAGGTGATGGAGAAAGGAATATCATTTTCAAAAAGCGTTCAGCTAATTTTCCAATAGTTATATGTATCGCTACTTAAATGGCCATAAATAGATAATTTTAACAATAAAATAGGTCATACGGAAACTGACTTTTCATTCATAGTGTTTTAACAAACAATACAATTATAAAACCCATTGTTTAGTTAGTGAACTCCAGTCTCCAGTACTCAGTCGTCCCAATTCCTTCTCACCACTTCTCCTTTCTGAGTTGAGAGAGAAAGAGATAGGTGTAAATTAATGGAGCAGAGCAATGGGTCCTCTTTCTCAAGCGTTAGGTCCTACCTTGGAGCTCTGGTCCAGACTCCCGTTCGTCTGGCCAGGCGGGCCACTTCAATATCCACTTCTTACGAAGAAATGAGCCAAGCGCGGTCCCGTTCCGGCTCTAACATGCGCAAGACTCTCCGATGGTACGACCTCGTCGGATTTGGCATCGGCGGCATGGTTGGCGCAGGCGTATTCGTCACCACCGGTCGTGCCAGCCGAATCTACGCGGGCCCCGCTGTCGTACTCTCCTACGCCATTGCTGGCCTCTGCGCCCTCCTCTCCGCTTTCTGTTACACTGAGTTCGCCGTTGATATGCCCGTTGCTGGTGGCGCTTTTAGCTACCTCAGAGTCACCTTTGGTCAGTTTTATATTTATTTTAATGATATAAAAAACCTACCCAATCAACACCACCAACACAAAGCGGATTTGTTATTTTTCTAAAACAGGAGAGTTTGCTGCTTTTATAACCGGAGCCAATCTCATAATGGAGTACGTAACGTCTAACGCAGCCGTTGCGAGAGGTTTCACTGCATATTTTGGTACAGCAATCGGCGTCTCCACTTCAAAATGGAGAGTCCACGTTGATGGGCTGCCCAAAGGGTTTAGTCAAATTGATCCGGTTGCTGTTCTCGTTGTGTTGCTCATTACACTCATCATTTGTTACAGGTACGTACCTTGCTTTGCCTCCCATCTAAGTATGATGTCATATTCCTATCTAACAACTCTTTCACGTTGCTTTAAAGTATGCGGGAGAGCTCGTTGTTGAACATGACATTAACAGCTCTGCACATTCTGTTCATTGGGTTTATGATAGCCATGGGGTTCTTGAAAGGAGATTGGAAGAACTTCACACAACCGGCAAACCCAGAAAATCCATCTGGGTTTTTTCCTTACGGAGTTCCAGGAGTGATCAATGGAGCAGCTATGGTTTATTTGAGTTATATAGGTTACGACGCCGTGTCCACCATGGCTGAAGAGGTTCGGGACCCAGTCAAAGATATTCCCATCGGAGTTTCAGGATCAGTTGTTATTGTAACGGTTCTTTATTGCCTCATGGCTGCTTCAATGTCCATGCTTCTTCCTTATGACAGGGTAAGAAACTAAAAGCATAGCTTATTTTTATTTAACAATAATAATAATAATAATGAAAAAGAATGTTTGGATTTGTTGCTATTAATGATAATAAATAATCGGGGAGAGCGGGTGATGAGCATGTAGATTGATACGGAAGCGCCGTTCTCTGCAGCGTTCATTGGGGAATCAGTGGTGGGGTGGAAGTGGGTGTCAAACGTGATAGGGGCTGGGGCCAGTTTTGGAATTCTGACGTCACTTTTGGTTTCGATGTTGGGCCAAGCGCGTTACATGTGCGTGATCGGACGGTCAAGAGTGGTCCCCATGTGGTTTGCTAGGGTCCACCCCAAGACGTCCACTCCTGTCAACGCCTCCGTGTTTCTGGGTACGTGTGTCAATATTAAGGATTAGTTCTTGATTAGTTCATATTAAGATCACTGTTTTTTTGTTGTTGAGTTGTGTGGTACTCACTAGGCTTTGTAATACATTGATTTATGCGAGGGAGAAACTCGTGTGCAATTTTTTATGTTTAGAGTTTGTTCACGAAGATAGGCAGTTGGATGATGGGTCCACTTCAACCGTTTCGGTTGTGGTAATTTAATGCTTTTGTTATGGTGCATTGTCTACGTTTACTAGTTTTTCTTTTCTTTTTTTTCCTGAGCAAATTATGCCTACTTAATTCGTCAACAACACTAATTAGGCTAAAGTACTAATATGGTTATGGAGGAGGTTTAAGCTTCAATTAAATTGTGATCAAGAAAGAAAAAGATAGGAACGTGATTGCTTTATTTTTTTTTTTAAATTTTTGTTTACTGACTCTCTTTGTCGATGATAGATCAGCATTGTTCAGAACAGTACCACATTGTTATCTCTAGAACAATAATTTGTCACGAGTAAGGTGTTCTATGTAGAAGCAGTCGGTGGATTGGTTACATAAGGCTGGCTTGTTAAAATTGTGTGGAGAATTCGAAATATTGGTAGAAATTGGTGAGGATAGTTTGACAGAGATCAATTAAGCGTGACAGATAGCAATTTCTAAATCTCATATTTCTGAAAATTGTATCCGCCTTCTCACGTTCTACTTGTAATTTTCTTTCCAGGAATCTTCACTGCTGCAATTGCCCTTTTCACAGATCTGAACGTCCTACTCAACCTTGTGTCTATTGGCACACTCTTTGTGTTTTACATGGTGGCTAATGCTGTAATTTACAGGCGTTACGTCGCAGTAGGGACAACTAGTTCATGCCCTACAGTATCTTTTCTGTGCACCTTTTCTTTCACCTCAATCTTGTTCACTCTGATTTGGCATTTCATGCCTCTAGGCAAGCCAAAAGCCTTTATTCTCGGTTCATGCATTTTGGTGGCCGTTGTAATTGTTCAACTCTTTCACTGCATGGTTCCACAAGCTAGAAAACCAGAGTTCTGGTGTGTCCCATTAATGCCATGGACACCATGTGTATCAATTTTCTTGAACATATTCCTCTTGGGATCTCTGGACGGTCCATCATTTCAGCGTTTCGGGTATTTCTCAGCTCTTGCTGTGCTCGTTTATGTCTTCTACAGTGTTCATGCTAGCTTTGATGCTGAAGAACAAGGTTACCTGAGTCAGCAGGACGGTGAAATTATGAGGGAATCAGGGAACACTGAGGACCATGATACTCTTAATAAAGTGTAAAAAGTTCTCCATGTTTATTTCTGTAATAACTTTGAGTGGTTGACGGATACTTTTAGGGAAACTTGAAAAGAGAAGAAGATAAGGATATTAATATATCGGAATAGACAATGCCTCCCCTCCCTTTTCTATCAGAAGTGGCTAATTGTATAGTTGGTAAATGTGAATTTGGCTTGCATTGTGATCCAGTGAATACCATCAATGTCGTGTGGTCCTTCCAACTTCTTTACAGAATGGATGAGAACCTCATCTTCGGTTCCATGTGCATCAAATTTCATTTCATTATTTTCGTATTTTTGTTTGACTTTGATGATTGGAATAACAACTTCCATTTTCATATCAAAAATATTGTTTTAACAATTGAATCGCATCTTGTTTTCCAGGAAAGATATCAGATCAGATGTTAACCAATCGGAAGAAAAGGCGAGAATAAATCAAAAGTTTGAAAAGAATTTGATATAAAATGAAAATGCGATGTCAACTTGCTTTACAGTCTAATGATCAGTCGGTGTGTAAGTGATTATGCTAAGTTTTGACTGGAAGACGGTTTTGCACATCAACAGTATTTTTGAGCTTTTGAAGCCAAATCAAATCTATGGCGACTTTTAACTCACAGGAAAGGGCAACGATAGCACCTAAGCATCAAGCTAAGGTTTCAGATTGTTTTCCTTACTACTTCGAAAACGTATGGACTTTTCACTTTAGCGCTAAACGCTAGGAACAGTTAAAGAAGCATGGGACTTTTCGTTCCCTTCTCTTGTCAGAACATTTGACCTCATTTTGGTCAGATACTGAAACAAGATCCTTACTGCTAAACCCAATCTCCTGTTCATTATATTTCATCTCGGTTAAATGGTTGTACAAAACTTTTGTCATGACAAGTAATATACTTATTGTGATGAGCTCGAATTAAATTTGAACCATACTCTAAATAAAAGGAATTGATTGAATAATTACTTTTATGATTAAAGAGACTTACCTTGTCTATTTTAAGAAAATATAAAAATTTAAAATTTTAAACTTAATTAAAATTATAAAATAAGAGAACGATTAAGTCTCTTATTCTACTCACCTAATAAATTATCCAGGTTTATGATGATTTTGTGTTTTATGAAGAGTTTAAAAGAAAATTTCGATTTTAAATTTGGAATCTAGCCTCTTATTCAATAAAAGTAAGGTAAAATATATGACTAAAGGATAATTAAGTTTTTGAATTGCATTTCTAAAAAAAAAAAGCTTTTGACTTGTAGGAGAATTTGCAAATCATTTATACGAAAAGATTAACCTAGATTTTTGAATTGATTAAAAATGTTGAGAAAATGATTAAATTTAATAATTTGGATATTAAAAAGAAAGGAAATATGCTTTGAATAAATGAGATGAATTGCATTAAAGAAAACTTAACCGAATGATTTGATTATATAATACAATTGATTAAAAGAAACGAATTTAAGCTAAAGAATATGAATTTCAAAATGCATTTGGCTAAATGAACTGAGTAAAATAAATGTAAATTCTAAGATGAATGAAAAACCTAGTAAATAATATTACATGTTATTATTCTCTCGTGATGAATCAATTTACTTCCAATAGAAACTTTATCATTAATAATGTCATTCTTAACATACATTAATTGACCCTTACGAGGATGCATTTTCTTTATAAAAATACCCTTATAATGATATTGTAAGTCTTTTCCAGATATGGTAAACCATTATAGCCAGGCAGCTTCATATGTAAATCTTTAATAATGTAGCTTCTTTTAGCAATTGAGTCTTCTTTTGCCTTCATAAGTTTTCTCTTCCTCTTCTTCGAAGCTGGTTCTTATTCTCAACTCTTCCTGACAAGCTTTTCTTCTGTTTTGGTTTATTCAACTTGGCTTCTTCATTACATTGCCTTCTGCACCTTCAAATGTAAATTTTAACTTCTTGTCTTCATCCCTCTCTTGTCTCCATTATAGTTCATCCCTTCTTCTGTGCACTCCCTTTACCACTTGCCTATTATCTTTTAGTTCTTGCTTTTAACTATAATGACTATATTTTCAAAACATTTTGCTGCCTCTGATAAACTCTTTCCCTTCTTCCCTCTACCCAGCAAACACTCTCTATTCTTCTCTTGCTAATCCTACACTTGCTTCCACCTCATAACCTCCTGCAACCTTAGCTTCCACTGTTAAACGCTCCTGGGTTTAGGTTACAGGGAGTCAATCTTAAAGCTAAGTTGTCCTTCTGTCCATTTAGTGCCACTTTAGATCACCAAGTTGTCTCTCTAACTATGTCCATTCTCTAAGCTGGAGTTTAGAAATTGAAATCCACCATTGTTGGTTTCTTACTCGACAAGTGAGTGCCAGTCTTTGTAACGAAAACCTGGGATACTAATAACTAGAAACATTTTCTCCCTCTTGATATAATTCTAAAAAAAAGTGTCAAATAAATCACTATTCTGCTGACTTTCGGGTTATGAGTAGAGCTAGTAGCCAGTTGAAAACATGAATAGCTTGGTAATTGGATCGACATGCATCACAAATGTGTGCCTTCACGTCAAAATGCTATAATGACATTTCAACCAAGCTGTTTAATAAAAATATGACTTAGTCGAGTAACAAGATCGATATTCATTACCAATGTTTGCCTCCGCATAAAAAGACTAAGTCTATATTCACTAATTAAAAAAAATCCTACCAGACTTGTAATAAGCTTGACTTTTCATGAAAATATACTTAGGAATAGTTACAGAGTTTGAATGACCAAATAACTATTAATGTGTGTGTACAATTGAAAAGGGTAAACAAATTATTACTGAGATCTCGATTAATTTGTATATTTAGTTTGAAGCCCCGAGACATAGATTTTGAATGTTAATGATTAGATATAACTTGGATGATTATGTTTAAGATTAAATTTATTTCATGAAGTTAAAGCCATTGCCTCATTATCGCATTGTGTGTTATGTGTTTGTTGTTTTGGTTGCTTAAGGACAAGCAAATGTTTAAGCGTGGGGATGTTGATAGTTATGATTTGCATTATATTTTAGGGTTTAAGTTGTTAGGTATTTAGTGCTAATTTGAGTGTTTAGTGGGTATTTAGGTTTCAATTGTGTTAGTTTATGTGTTTAATTGTCTTTTTTATGGGTTAGTATGAATCTTTGAGCTTCAATGTTATGTTTTTGAAGTACCTTGATGTGTTTGTTAGTGTTTCAGGGTAAAAAGTAAAGAACGGAGAAGTTTCGAAGAGTTTCGGGCCAAAAATATGGTCCACAATTGTGGCACAATAGGCCATGATTGTGACATATTTTCATGAAAAATCAAGCTTCTGTAACTATTCTTAAGCCACTAACTTCTGCTTTGTACATAATAAATGTGTTTGTAAGATTTCCATTCCATTGCTATATTATCCAACCACTTTTGTACTATTTAAAGAAGTGTTCTCACTTTCTTATCCTACCACCTCGATATTCTTGGCACGTGTCACACCAAATCATCACCTTTTAAAGACAAGTGCCCTAATGAGCATCTGGGTTAACTATCTTGAGGCAAATTTGTGCATAGTCTAAGCAACCACTTTCATGGTATAGTCACTTTGCTTTATGAACTAAGTTAGCATTAATCTAAGTCATTTTATAATAAACCTTGCAGATTTATAAACCTTCAAACCTCTTCATCAAAGTTAAGTGTCTTCGTGCACTCTTAGACTTAGCACAACTTAGTTAAGCCTTTCATATTTGGTCTTCAATCCAAATCTTACCTTTTGTTAAGGAATTTTGCCAATAATGAATGCAAGTCTTGCCTAATCTTAAGATTTCATAAAAAAAATGCCCATTTTGTCTTACATAGTTTCAAATCTTTGCCTTATTTCATTGTCAATATGCCATCTTAATGTCAACCTGAATGTCAAGTATTGGTCAAGGCTCTCCAGCATTTGTACGATCCTACAATTTAGACTTAAGGGTCTAATAGTAGGCATAAGATCACCTTCTAATAAAGGATGCTTTTGTGTTGATTTTATATAATTATGAATTATTTTTAGGAAACATAAAATTTAAATGGGTTAGTCCATAAATAAAACTTAAGATCATGTAATATAATGACCTATTATAAGCCACAAATCCATAAAAATATAAAACCATATTTAAAAAATTTTTTCCTTAAAAAATAAAATAGAACCTCTTGAAGTTGGAAAAATTAAATAAATGTTAAAAAATAAAACATTGAGATAAATTTTTGTTAAATGATTTTTTTAAAGATGATACATTATGATGCAAATACCATAATGTTGATATGCTAGGCCTATAAAATGATTTTTGCACTATGATGCAAATGTACCATAAATGGAATTCGTTACACCTTCTTTAAACTTTATCTTTTGTTTTTCTTTGTTTAACATGTGTTTTCCAAACAAGTTTGGGAAACTGTACTACGATGCAAATGTATCATAATGTCAATACATGATGTTTAATAAATAACTTATTTTTAGAGATAAGTAGAAACTTAGTGAAAGGATGGGTGGAGATAACTAGCTTTGATTCAAATATTCTATCCATTTTCTCAATGTTGTAATCCAATAGTAGGAAGGCATGTATGGTGATAACTACTTTGTTAGATACCATCTTAACCTCAAATCTAATAATTAATTATGTGAAGTTTTAACAAAAAAAGTGAAGTATATGAACATAAAGATACACAGACACACACAGACACAGGCACACACAGGCAGACACACACAGACATAGACACAGACGTAAACACACGCACACACACACACACACACACACATAGACACACACAGACACACAACATATGATTATGAAAATAAACTAGCTTAAAAAAGGTATTACAAATTTTTTTTCTAAAATTTCTTTTCCTGTGCTACCTTGTATACACTAGTTAAAATATAAAGCTAAAAAAAAGTAGTATATTATAAGAAAGTAAATGCATAATCAAGCAATTATAGAACTCAATATGTTATGCAATTCAAGATTAAAAAAAGATAACTCCCCAAAACTGCAAAAGAAGACATAAATTGTCTAAATATACCGAGCAGAATTGCTATAGTTATCGTTGAATTACCATGACTAGTTTAGAGCATGCCTTAAATAAAAAGGATGACTAAGAAATGATTAAAGATAAATGAAGTTTCCACTATATCTTATTAAAGAAAGATTAAAAAACCTAAGTTTAAAGAGACTTACATAGTTTCTATTCACGGTCGTGAAGGTCCAAGTTGCTTCAAATCTTCTTTCAATGCCACGATTTTATATGAATTCTTCTCTTTTTTTGTCTATGAAGGCAAATATTTCCTATAAATGCACTTTAAGAGAAATAAGTACCTGATCGAGACGTTTTACATATGCTAAGTTTTAATATTTATAACCTCGATATTTCTGCAAGCGCACAAGTCGTTTACATAGTACCTAAAGTATCGATCCCACAAGGAGGGTTAATCTAATCCTAAAGTCTAAGGTTTGAATCAATTTTGCAAATAATTGAAATAACAACTAATGCAGAACATTGATCAATCAAATAATTAATCTTTAGAATTAAATTTCAAAAATATAAACAAGATAGCAATTTTGCATAACCCACTCAAGAATCAACCTAGGAACTACCAATTGAGAGAAAGGGGGTTTTAATCTGACTTTAATGAAAATCTAATTGATTGTGAAATTATCAAATTACCAGATCTAGATGTTTAAAGGTGGATTACTCTTTCTCAAGTTATAATCTTTAACCTTAATTAATAATCCCTAATTTAAATTATGGAATTATAATCTCTCGATTTCCAATTAACCCAAAACCTAAATTAGTTTTAAAATTATCCAATAACTTACCGAAAACCTATGCTCGATCTCTCGTTACATGATTTTACCGGTTTGATTCAATTCTTAATCTATCAAATTACCTAACTCTTGTTATCCCAATTTGATAATATTCACTCGGTCCACCCTTTCAGTTTATTACCGAATTATTAAGAATAGAAATTGAATCATAAATAACTCAATAAAAACACAATAAATCAAACTTCATTAATATTAAAGATAAAAATCTCGAAGGTGAGTTTAGACAATAAATCAACATTTAACAATACCTATTCTCAATGACTATCCCAATTCTATACATCAATAAAATTGAAATAAAATCAGAAAATGCTATTGGAGTGGATCAGTGGAGGCAGAGACAACGGGAAACCACCTATTTCGAGAAGTGCTTTGCGTCAAGCTTCTTCTCCGCGTCTCTCTTCCTTCGTCTCCTTCCTTAAATCTCTCGATATGCTCTCTAAGGTTTTAGAATTTGGATACTGCAAAAAACTTATTCTTCTGTTCTTTAATGTTCTATTTATATCTTGGAAGCCCTAGGGTTGATTCCGGGTCAAAATGGTCTGAAAAGTCCCATAGAACTTGACGTTTTCAACTATTTTTGTGTCCTACCCATGATCGTGGCCAGCACCTAACCCTCTCTGTTACGATCGTGGCCCAAAGTGCATGATTGTGGCCTAGTTCAAAGCTCTCTATCACGATCTTCGGAACCTAGGTCCTGGTTGCTCGCCTCTTTCTATCATGATCGTGGCCTATTGTGCCATGATCGTGGGCCATGGTTTTGGCCCAAAACTCTCCGAAACTTCACCGTTGACCCTGAAACACTAACAAACACATCAAGGTACCTCAACAACATAAATTTAAGCTCAAAGACTTATTCTATCCCACAAAAAACACTTAAACACATAAACTAACACAATTAAAACCTAAATACACACTAATCACTCAACTTAACACTAAATACCTAACAAATTAAACCTTAAAACATAATGTAAATCACAATTATCAACATCCCCACACTTAAACTTTTGCTTGTCCTCAAGCAAACAAAACAACAAACACACAAGAAACAATGCAATAATGAGGCAATGGTTTCAACTTCATGAAATAAATTTAATCTTAAACACAGTCATATAAGTTATATCTAATCATTAACATGAAAATTCTGAGTCTAGGGGCTTTGAACTAAATACATAAATTAATCGATATCTAAGTGTTAATTTATTTACCGTTTTCAATTGTACACACACATTAATAATTTGTTGGTCATTCAAACTCTGTAACTATTCCTAAGTATATTTTCATGAAAAGTCAAGCTTATTACAAGTCCAGTAGGTTTTTATTAAAAAAACAAATTTATTTATTTAGTAAACATAGACTTAGTATTTTTATGTGGAGGCAAACATTGGTAATGAATGTTGATCTGGTTACTCAACTAAGTCATGTTTTTATTAAACTGTTTGGTTAAAACGTCATTATAGCTTTTTGACATGAAGACACGTATTTGTGATGCGTGTTGATCCGGTTACTTAGCTATATCACATTTTCAACTAGCTACTAGCTCTATTCATAACCCGAAGGTTAGTAGAATAGTGATTTATTTAATAAAACATACATTTTTTAATTATTGCCTACCTTGTTGTGTTAGCTACTCATTTCCATGAAAAATACTAGTTAAGTTATGTTGAAAGGCCTCAAATTATGAATGAATGGGACAACCTATTGGGTGCTAAATTTACACTAAATCCTAATTAAGTTGTATATTTATTCAAAGACTCCTAATTCACTAATTTTGCGAGCTAATGATTATTTACAACCTAATAGACTATGTTCAAAATTAAATAAATTTCATTCCATCTAAGCCATTGACACATTCAAACAGTTCACAAAATGCAACCTAATAACTATAACACAATATGCAAAATCAAATTCAAAAGAAAAACACATAACCCTCCCCACACTTGAACAACACATTGTCCTCAATATGAGAAGGGAACAAATAACACATGAAAGAAAAGAAAAGACAAAATCAAGTAGATAGAAAAATAAAATAAAATAGAAATAAACATAAAAGAAATATAGAACTGAAGGCTAATTAAAAAAAATGGTTAGACACAAATCCTATGGAGATGAAGGTGGTGATGGTGTCGAAGGTGGCAATTGAACGCACTGAGCCTCAAAATATTTGTGGATCTGACGAATATCCCGGCTCTGGCATCTTTGTGTCTGGGTTATCTTCTTCATCATTCTGGTGTTCTCTGCAAGTGTCTTGCTAGTTTCGAAGATCGTATCCAGAACTTCCTTCTAGCCTTGCTCTTCTTCCTCTTCTTCGGATTCTTCATTGGACTCTTTTGCCTGCCGAGGCGGCACTGAGCTCGAACTTGCCTGACTAGCCCTGATTTTGACATGTGTCTTCTGACTGATATCCCTAAGTTTCATGTTGTGGGACTTAAGGATTTCAGCCTGCCATAAGTGGTGATGGTTTAGGAATTTAGGTAAGTAGAAAGTTAGCCCTCTACGATCCACTCCAAAATATTCCGCAATGGTAGATACTATGTACTCCATTCCTAGATTGTTGCTCCTCTTGCGCAACTCTAGCCTATCGAGTGTGTCAAAATCAAAGTATTTTAGAACTAAAATTTGTCTAGCATTAAGAGATCGGAAATGAGTACCTTCATCTTCTGTATAGATTAGGAAGGGCGCACCAAAGTCTGCTGCTCAGTTTCTTCTCCCACGTCCTGCAACTTGCTGTCATCCATATGGCTCCCATTAGGCTGATTGTTTAATGCGCGGTATAATTGGGTAGAATTTAGAAGAAAATTGGAAGGTTGAAATTATTAGAGAGATGTGAGAGCTTTTGTGGACTTGAAGTCTAAGGAGATAAAGTTAAAATGAAAGTGAATGTAAAAGTGAAGTTAGAACTGAATATATAGGAGGTTAAAAGGGGTAATTTTTTTAAAGAACTCGTGTTGGAACCCGTTTCCGGAGTCTAACTCGTTTTCTGATACTTTAGGTGTTGGGACCCCACCCCTTGCGAGACACGTGGCCGACGTCCTAAGTGACATATGGACACGCATCCCACAAGGGTGGAGTGCCCTCACCAGGACAGTCCTTGATCAAGACGGATTTTCATCTTGACATCTTCTTAACATCTTTTCCCTTGACTGATACTAAAAACCTAAATCCTTAACTACTTCTTAATCCTTAATAACTACTTCTTGTTGAAACCATTTATTTAATTGAATTCTATAACTAACTTCAGCTAAACAACCGTTCAATGTATTGGCCTTAACTTCTTCTTTGTATCGTTTGTGGTTGGTCCATCATCTGAATTTGCTTATGGTCTGTGTTCTATCGTTTGTGTTTTATCTTCTGTCTTTGACTTTTATCGTCTCGGTTGACCACCTATCGTCTGCCTTATGACATGTCATCACAGACGATTCCTTGCATCTGTGTGTTGATGTGTCGTCTATGTGCTGACGTGTCGTCTGTGCGATGTCAGCACAAATGATACACTTCGTCTGTGTTTTCCTTTGCCTCTGTACGTGACGTCAGCATAGACGATACGCTTCGTCTGTGTTTTTCCTTGCCTCTGTGTTATAACGTCAACACAGATGATACACTTCGTCTGTGTTTTTCCTTTGCATTTACCTTACTTAATGCAACATAATTCTTCTCAACCACTCTCATTTGTTCAAATCCAAGGTCAAAATACGCAAACATAAACATCAACTGCTTCTCAAAGCCTCAAAGTCATTTGATCAACACATGCAACGTGAAACTTAGCAGTGGTCATAATCATGAGCAGAATATACATATATTTCATTCATCCTCAAACAAATATTAGTTTTACAACACTTTAGTGGGCATTTCGAGCCCCCTTTACAATATAGTCCAAATACAAGGTTCCAAGGACTGGAATTTGCTCAAATGCATCTAAAGCATTGTTCTGCAGAACTAACTTCA
>JAOQMS010000003.1:15105796-15126401 GCA_027563885.1 Erythroxylum longipes
CAAGTATATGTGTAAAGTGAGGACTCACCCACGCTGATCATTGAGGGATTTAGGTTGAAAGGTAGGAATGGACTAGTTAACTATTCTAAGAGCTGAGCTGAGACTTTAAAAGGGGAGTCTGAGAAGATAATCCGATAATGGTCAAGGTGTTCTCCTTGGGAGATAACTTACGTATTAAGATTTTCTGCATGCGAGTTGGACTCCGAACCCGGGGTCCGACGAGGATTTGGTGAGATCTTGATATAGAGAGGAGTTAGATGAAGTGAAAGTGTTGTTAAAGATGGAAGAAACAAAAAATGAAAATGCAGAAAAGTTTGTAATTTGCGTGAATGATATACGGTTTTTGATGTTTAATTTTGAATCTTATATTTTTGAATTGTTTGTGTTGAGATAAGTTGTTAATGGTAGAAAGAAGTGAAAAATAGGTTAAGAATTGTTGAAAAAACAATTGCAGTAGAGAGAGGAAGAAGAAGGTGATGGTTTACGTATTTGATTTTAGTGTTTGGAGTTTGCATATGCACTAGTGTCTTTTTACTGAACATCTTTAAATCTTTTGGCTATAACTTTTTCATCCAACCTCTAAATGATTTGAAACTTAAACCAATAGATTCCTAACACATTGTTCTTCCTATCTATGAAAATTTATGAAAATTGGAATTCATTCAGAAAAGATTTAGTGATAAATTTAGGATGAAATGGTGAGCATGTTGGAATAATAATAACTGGAATGATTTCACTGATCATGCTTCGGTATTTTGGATATATTTTATTCTGTAGATTCCTAAATGAGTTGATTATTGATTCAGATTAAACTAGAGACATATAGATACATTTTTAATGAAGGAATTGAATTTTAAATCTATCTTTAATATTCTTGAAATTTGTCTTGAAATTGAGAGTTATGTTTTGTTGAGGAATAAGAAATAGTATGGAGTATTTTGATTATAACTTTCATGATACTGAATCAAAATGTCTGATTTTGATTTCATTAGAAACTCAAGACATAGAGGAACTTTTTATTATAAGAAAGTGTTGCCTAAAAAGGTCTAATTATAGGTCAAAATGGAAAGAAAGAAGGAAGAAAACACAGCAGGTCACGATCGTGCATTTGCATGATCGCAACTTTGCTGATGAAGGAAGAAAGTCACGATCGTGCACCCGAGAGGCTTTATCAAAGAGTGATTTTTTGGATGTTTTTCAACCTAATTCAAGTAATAATGTTACTATATGAAGTATGTAGGTTTAAATGAGCTCTTAAATGAATTTAATTGATGTTGATTGAAGGGATTAAAGTGAATAAAAGGGTATTAAGGATTAGAAGAATGTTTGGAAGGTGTTAAAATTGATTATAAAGAGTATTAAAGAAACATACCTGAGAAATTTGTCATTGAACATGCATGTTACATTCATAAATGTATTTATGACTGATTATTCTCATGAAAATACAAATGAGTGATATAAATGTATTTGATTGTGTATAGAAGAGGAAGTAGAGTGACCACTTTTTGATATTGCTGGAACCTCAAGGCATTAAACAAAAATGGAACAATTGTGAGTAACCTAGACGATCTCACTCAATTAATTGTTTGTTTTGATTATGCTTGAATTATCTTATGAATGTGCAATTGATTATACTAATTCTGGACATGAAGATATGAAGATTTTGATTTGATGAATGTGATATTGAAGTGCTCCTTGTATGTGAATTGAATGAAATAAATGTTACTCAAGAATCTTGTTGAATACCAAACTAGGGTCTGATGATAAATCTGTTCTGAATGTGAATGTAAAATCATGTCATTGATTGAGAATATGAAAATCTGAAGCATTCCATTACATAAATGCATTAAACATAAAGGTAGTTGTGACCGGAGTCGCCAGTGTAAAGAGCTTAAAGCTCATACTTTGATCAGGGACTCAGGCTCAGTTGTTAAGTATTCATTAAGGGATATGGGACATTATCTAATACAACTTGGTATCCATGAAGGATATGGGTTAGTAAAAGACACTTGGTCCTAACAACAACAATAATAAGTGAAAGTGAGTTTCACGAGCATTGCATATATATTTTAATACGTGTGTTTGACTGCTTGAAATGTTTGTACCTTGTATTTGATTGAAAATGTGATATGTGATGTTTCTTGTAAAATGCAAAGATGTGAATTATATGTTACGTGTGATGAGGTGTTGTATGAATTGAGTGAATCATCGATGATAGCTACCTCATTGAGTTCGCAAAACTCACCAAAATTGCACCATTTATTTTTTAGGACCAAGAGAGGACATTAGATACTGAGAGACCCTATAAGAAACATAATTTTGTAATTTTGTGAAGAAGAAATAGTTCAAAGGTTGGTCAGTTAAGACTGAAGGAGTAATTAGTAGTTTTGTTCAATTCCTTTTTCAAGTAGTATGTTATGTATAGGGTTTTGATATTGTATATATTCGGATGGTTTTGTAAAGCTATAATGTAAGTTTGGTTTTATACAATGAAATGAGGAATGCGGTTTGTTTTTTTTTCAATTTGGTGACTTGCATATATACTAGTTGATGCCATGACTAAGTTGGATAAGTTGCTATGTTATAAAGTGAAGGTGAGATAGCTAACTAGCCATTATTATAGATTATATACTAGAATGTTCACAGGGTCTTTCGGTATGTAATTTATAATATTGGAGTGTTACATTTTGGTATCAGAGAATGGTTGGCATCTATAGGGATATGTAGGAATGTTAGGTATGAAATGTTGTGAAAATTTCAGATGGTAATCGAAGTTATTGTGTATTATAGGTTATCTGACGTAGGCAATCAAATAGAATACTTAGCTGACCTAGGATTAAAAGGAGCCAACAGAGAGTCTTCTGTACCTCGACCAGATGTGTTGCCTCCAAGAATTTCCAAGATAAGGGAAAGGAGGTATGACAAACTGCGAAAGCAGGGGTTGTAGACTTCTATTGAAGTATAGACCCTGCAGAGGCCGAGGGATTGTTAGAGAGAACTGAAAGAGTGTTTAATCAAATGGAATATGAGGTAGATGAAAGATTTGATTATGCAGTCTCACTACTGTAAGGTCTAGCATATCAATGGTGGAAGACTATTCCAGGCGGTGCCACCAAACCTTGCAATCTAAATTAGGGAGACTTTCTGAGGGCTTTCAGGGAGAATTACATTCCCAAGATCTACTTGGACAGAAAGATGAAGGAGTTCCTAGATCTGAAATAAGGCAGAATGTTTGTAGTAGAGTATGAGATCAGGTTCAATGAATTTTTGGGGTACTGCTTTGATTCCTACAGAAGAAGACAAGTGTAGGAGATTTGAAGATGCGTTGAATATGGAGATTATAACAAGGTTAGCAGTCACTATCCTGAATAGTTTTACTTAGTTAAGGGCTGCCTCGATCAGATGAGCAGTTACTAAGAGAGGGGCAAGTGGAGTCGAGACAGAGGTCTAGAATGAATATATCGAGTGAAATTCAGAGTGGTTCGGGAAGAAGATTTAATAAACGATAGAACCGAGCTTTTAGATCACCAACTGAATCAAGACAGTCGGGATTCAGACAGAGGGATGGCTTTGTACAGTCTAGCAATGGAAGAGGTACAATGAAGAGCCAGTCTCCCCCTTGTGAGCACTGTGGGAAAAAGCACGGTGGAGAGTGCTGGACTTTATCAGGATCATGTTTTTGATGTGGCTCTCTAGATCATAGAATTAGAGATTGTCCTGTTATTGTTAGAGCCCAGTCTAGTATGAGAGGTGGATCTAGAAGTGAAGCTACTATCTAGCAAAGCTGAGCTAGTGGGGTTGGACAGAGAGGCTGAGGCTGAGGTAGTTCTGGAAGTCCTTCTGTCATGATTGAGGTTCGGAGCAACAGTCCCCAGTCTCAGGCCCGAGTATACGCTATGACCAGACAGGAGGCTCAGGACTCTCTAGATGTCGTTGTAGGTGCGTTGCTTATCTTTGATTATGAAGCATTTGCATTGTTAGATCCTAGATCTACGCATTAATTTATTGCACCGCATCTAGTATGTAAGTTACATTGCGATAGAGAGCAATTGAAACGTAGATTGGAGGTGAGTACACCGATAGGTAGTGCTACCGTGATTGGGGAAGACTACAAGAGGTGTTTGATTAGAGTTGATCAGGCATAATTGGAAGCATGCTTGATTATATTCCAGCTAAGAGAGATCGATGTCATTCTAGGCATGGATTAGCTTATTGCTCATAGGGCTATCATGAACTGCTATAATAAGGAGGTGGTGTTGAAATCTCCTAATTAGCCGAGAGCAGTTTTCAGAGGTATTAGTCAAGCAGTGCCAGCCGGACTGATCTCATTCATGAGTGCCTTGAGGTTGATGCAAGGTGGATGTGAGGCTTATCTGGACCACATTATTGATACTAGAGCTAAGCAGAATATACAGGACAATCTTGTGGTTAAGGAATGTCTGGATGTGTTTCCTGTAGAGTTACCTAGTTTACCTCTAGACCGGGAAATATAGTTTACAATTGACTTAGTTCTAGGTGTTGCTCTTATATCTATTCCTCCATATAGGATGACACCTGTAGAGCTAAAGGAGTTGAAGGATTAGTTACAAGAATAGCTTGAAAAGAGATTCATTAGACCCAGTGTTTCATCCTGGGGAGCTCCAGTTCTATTTGTGATGAAGAAAGATGGCACTTTGAGACTGTGTATTGACTATAGGCAATTGAATCAGGTTACAGTGAAGAACAAGTACCCGTTGCCTAGAATTGATGATTTATTTGATCAGCTGCAGGGAGCTTAAGTGTTCACTAAATTAGATTTGATGTTTGGGTATTATCCGCTAAAGATAGCGGAGGCTGATGTACCAAAGACTATTTTCAGGAGCAGGTATGGGCATTTTGAGTTTTTAGTAATGCCGTTTGGGTTAACTAATTCCCCAGCTGCATTTATGGCATTAATTAATAAGGTGTTTCATCCCTACCTGGATTTCTTTGTGATAATGTTTATCGATGACATTTTAGTGTGTTCAAAGACTAGAGAAGAACATGCTGAACATCTAAGAGTAATCTTACAGCTTATGAGAGAAAAACAACTATATGTTAAATTCAGCAAATGTGAATTTTGACTGAATCAAGTGATGTTTTTAGGTCATATCGTAAATGAGCAAGGTATTCAAGTGGATCCCATGAAGATTCAGGTATTAATGAAATGGGAGGCTCTAAAGAATGTGTCTAAAATTTGAAGTTACCTCGGATAGGCTGGATATTACCGGAGATTTGTCGAGGGGTTTTCTTTGATCTTGACCCCTCTGACTAAACTTCTGAGGAAGAATGTAGCATTCAGATGGGATAATGATTTTCAGAAGAGCTTTGAGGAGTTGAAACATCAGTTGACTACAGCACTAGTGTTGATAATTCCATCAGGAACTGCTGGATATGTAGTATACATTGATGCTTCGCATCAGGGATTAGGATGTATGTCCATGCAGAATGACAAGGTGATAGCCTATGCATCGAGACAATTAAGGTCTCTTGAGATGAATTATCCGATACATGACTTAGAACTTGATGTAGTTATCTTTGCTCTTAAGTTATGGAGACATTATTTATATGGGGAGACATTTTAAATACACACTGATCATAAAAGTTTAAAATATTTGCTGAGTTAGAAAGAGCTAATCATGAGACAGAGGAGGTGGATAGAGTTGTTGAAAGATTATGACTGCATGATTGAGTATCATCAGGGAAAAGCTAATATAGTGGTTGATGCATTGAGTAGAAAGTCATATAGCAGTATAGCTCAGATTCAGTTATCGAGATTAAAAAAATTTGATTCAGTTGAGAGCTTTAAATGTGGAGTTGAATCTATAGCATAATGAAGCATTGACAGCTACACTAAAGTTAAGACCGATGTTACATGATCGAATTAGAAGAGTTCAGAGTAAAGATCCTGAAATGGTGAAACTAATTGAGAAAGTTAAGATGAATCCCGATTTTGAATTTGAATTGCAAGATGAGACATTATGGTCAAAACAGAGATTATGTGTGCCTAATATGGATGAATTGACTAAGGAAATTTTAGAGGAAGCTCATATAGTCACTTATGCAATGCATCTTACATGACCAAGATGTATAATACGCTGAAACAACATTTCTGGTGGCCAGGAATGAAGAAGCAAGTAGCGGAATATGTTTCTAAATGTATAACATGTCAGTAGGTTAAAGCTGAGCATTAGGCTCCAATTGGGAAGCTACATTCGTTGCCTATTCTGGAGTAGAAATGAGAACGAATCACTATGGATTTTATTATAGGTTCGCCTAAGACTCTAAGGAAGAATGATGATATATGGGTTGTAGTGGACTGATTAACTAAGTCAGCCCATTTCTTACTAGTGAGGGAGAATAACTCACTAGACCAGTTGGGTCAGAAGTATGTGAATGAAGTGGTTAGACTGCATGGGGTTCCAGTGTCCGTTGTATCATACTAGGATCCCAGATTTACTTCAAGATTTTGGAAGAGTTTGCAGTCAGCTATGGGAACTAAATTGAACTTTAGTACTGCATTTCATCCTCAAACAGATGGACAGAGTGACAGGACAATCAAAACTGTAGAGGACATGCTCAGGGCTTGTATATTGGAGTTTCAAGGAATGTGAGATTAATATATTACATTAATTGAGTTTGTTTATAACAATCACTATCACAATAGTATCGGAATGGCACCTTATGAGGCATTGTACGGTAAAGTATGTTGATCGCCTCTATATTGGGATGAAGAAGGTTTGAGAATGATAGAAGGCCCTGAGTTGATACCAGACATTGTAGATAAGGTGAAATTGATCAGGAGTTGAATAAAAGCGGTTCAGGATAGACAGAAGAGTTATGTGGACCAGCATCGACAGGATATGGAATACAGTATAGGAGACAGAGTGTTTCTGAGAGTGTCGCCTTACTGAGGTGCTAAGGTTTGGTAAGAAGGGCAAGTTAAGCCCTAGGTACATTGGTCCTTATGAGATTATTGAGAGGATAGGACCTTTGGCATATAAGTTAGCTTTGCGTAAGGAAATGTCTTAGTTGAATAATATGTTTCATGTAAGCATGTTAAGAAGATACAGATCTGATATTGGCTCAAGAAATTGAAGTTGCTAGTAATTTGAATTATGTTGAGGAGCCAGTTCAGATAGTGGTATATTAAATAAAAACTGAGGAATCGGGAAATTCCAATGGTGAAAGTTCTATGGAGAAATCATTCAAGTGAGGAAGCAACTTGGGAAACAGAGGAGCATATGAAAAAGCAATATCCCACCTGTTTCATCAATCAGGTAAGAATTTCGAGGATGAAATTTCTTATAGAGGGGAGAATTGTAATGTCCGAATATCCCATGTTAGGGGCTAGGACCCCGAAAAAGTGTATACTGAGCAATTAAAAGTGCATTTTATGCATCATATGACATATTTCAACATGTGAATTGGGTTGAAATTGATGAAATAATTGTACATGCATTCATTGACATTTTCGGGTATAATTGAGTTATAAATGCGATTAAATGTGAATTGTGATTTTTATGTGTTGAAAATTGATTTAAAGACTATTAATATTATTTCGAAATTTTTGGTGAATTTTAGAGAATTTTAAAAAATTTGGAGTATTTTTTTGAACTAAAAAAATATTAAATTATGGACCAATGATAGTGTGACATGTGGAATAGTGAAATAGTGACAAATACAATACATGCAATGGGGACACGTGGCAGTGAAAAGTAATACACCTAGTTATGTGTTTAAGAAGGAAGATTCTATAGCTAGAGTTTACTCTTCATTTGGTTTTGTTCATTACCGAAAACACTAAAATTATCTTCATTTGTTGTACACACCGAATAGCTTGTGATTTATGTTTGAGAACTTGGCTATTGATTCTTACATCACAATAAGAATTGTAGCCCATAGAGAGAGTTTGATTGTTGTTAAATCTTATTGTTCATCCATTTACCAAAGTTAGCATTGCTGGAAATTTAGATAAATCAAGTAAGTTGAGTTTTAAGCTTTCTGATACCTTGAATGGATTTTTGATAATGTCTGAATCGAGCTGAAATTCTTGTGATATTGGAGTAAAATGAAAGTGCAGAAATTCAGGCAAGTTGATATATAAATATACTCTGTTTTCACTGTTAACGTACGCAAATCACTTGGGTGTTTTGAGATGAACTGAAATGAGTATTTATGAATGAATGCATGCATGAGTGGAATGAGGATTTGGTGAGATATTGATATATAGAGGAGTTAGATGAAGTGAAAGTGTTGATGAAGATGGAAGAAAGATACAGAAAATGAAAATGCAGAAAAGTTGTAATTTGCGTGAATGATATATGGTTTTTGAGTTTAATTTTGAATCTTGGATTTTTGAGTTGTTTGTTTTGAGATAAGTTGTTAATGGTAGAAAGACGTGAAAAATAGGTTAAGAATTATTGAAAACAAAATTTCATTAGAGAGACGAAGAAGAAGGTGAAGGTTTACGTATCTGATTTTGATGTTTGGAGTCTGCATATGCACTAGTGTCGTTTTACTGAACATCTTTGAATCTTTTGGCTATAACGTTTTCATCTAACCTCCGAATGATTTGAAACTTAAGCAATAGATTCATAACGTATTATTCTTCCTCTCTATGAAAATTTATGAACATTGGAATTCATTAAGAAAAGATTGAGTGATAAATTTAGGATGAAATGGTGAGTGTGCTGGAAAATTGATAACTGGAATGATTTCACTGATCATGCTTCGGTATTTTGGCTATATTTTGATCTGTAGATTTACAAATGAGTTGATTCCTGATTCAGATTAAACTAGAGACATATAGATACTTTTTTTAAGAAGGAATTGAATTTGAAATCTGTCCATAAGAATCTTGAAATTTGGCTTGAAGTTGAGAGTTATGTTCTGTTGAGGTATAAGAAATAGTTAGGAGTATTTTTATTATAACTTACACGATACTGAACCAAAATGTTTGATTTTGATGCTATTAGAAACTTAAGACATAGAGGAACTTTTGATTAGAAGAAAGTGTTGCCTAAAAAGGTCTAATTCTAGGTAAAAAATGGTTGGAAAGAAGGAAGAAAAAAAAGGAAGAAAACATAACAAGTCATCTGCACGATTGTGACTCTGTTGACGAAGGAAGAAAGTCACGATCGTGCACAATCACGATTGTGACCCAAGAGGCTTTATCAAAGAGTGATTTTGTGGATGTTTTTCAACCTAATTCAAGTAAGAATGTTACCATATGAAGTATGTAGGTTTAAATGAGCTCTTAAATGATTTTAATTTATGTTGACAGAAGGGATTAAAATGAATAAAAGGGTATTAAGGATTAAAAGAATGTTTGGAAGGTGTTGAAAATGATTATAAAGAGTATTAAAGAAACATATATGAGAAATTATCATTGAACATGCATGTTACATGATACATTCATAAATGTATTTATGACTCATTATTCTCACAAAAATACACATGAGTGACATAAATGTATTTGATTGTATATACAAGAGCAAGTAGAGTGACCACTTCCAGATATTGCTGGAACCTTAAGGCATTAAGCAAAAAGGGAACAATTGTGAGTAAACTAGATGGTCCCACTTAATTAGTTGTTTGTTTAGGTTATGCTTGAATTATCTTATGAATGTGTGATTGATTATACTGATTCTGGACATGAAGGTCTGAAGATTCTGATTTGATAAATGTGATATTGAAGTGCTCTTTGTATGTGAATTAGATGAAATAAATGTCACTCAACAATCTTGTTGAATGTCGAACCAGGGTTCAATGATAAATGTGTTCTGAATGTGAGTGTGAAACCATGTCATTGATTAAGAATATGAAAATGTGAAGCATTCCATTACATGAATGCATGAAAGATAAAGGCAGTTGTGACTGGAGTTGCTAGTGTAAAGAGCTTAAAGCTCATACTGTGATCAGGGCCTCAGGCTCAGCTGTTAAAGTATCCGGTATCCACTAAGGGATATGGGACATTATCTGATACAACTCGGTATCCACGAGGGATATGGGTTAGTAAAAAGGCACTTAGTCATAACAATAACAATAATAAGTGAAAGTGAGTCTCACGAGCATTGTATATACATTTTAATATGTATGTTTGACTGATTGAAATGTTGGTACCTTATATTTGATTGAAAATGTGATATGTGATGTTTCTTGTAAAATGCAACGATGTTAAATATATGTTTGTATGAATTGAGTGAATTATCTATGATGTTTACTTCATTGAGTTCATAAAACTCACCAAAATTGCACCGTTGATTTTTCAGGGCCAAGAGAGGACATTAGATACTGAGAGACCCTACAAGAAACATAATTTTGTACTTTTGTGAAGAATAAATAGTTCAAAGGTTGGTCAGTTGAGACTGAGGGAGTAATTAGTAGTTTTGTTCAATTCCTTTTTCAAGTAGTATGTTATGTATAGGTTTATGACATTTTATATATTCAAATGGTTCTGTAAACCTATAATGTAAGTTTGGTTTTATACAATGAAATGAGGAATGCAGTTTTTTTTTTTAAAATTTGGTGACATTTATGTATACTAGTTGATACCATGACTAAGTTGGATAAGTTGCCATGTTATAAAGTGAAGGTGATATAGCTAACTCGCCATTATTATAGATTATATACTAGAATGTCCATAGGATGTTCCGGTATGTAATTTATAATATTGGGGTGTTACATTTTGGTATCAGAGCATGGTTGGCATCCATAGGGATATGTAGGAATGTTACGTATGAAATGTTGTGAAAATTTTAGACAGTAATCGAAGTTATTGTGTATTATAGGTTATTTGACGTAGGCAATCAAATGGAACACTCAGCTGACCTAGGATCTGAGAGAGCCATCGGAGAGTCTTCTAAACCTCGACCAGATATGATGCCTCCAAGAATTTCAGAGAGAAGGGAAAGGAGGTATGAAAAACGGAGAAAGTAGGGGGATGTAGACTTCTATAGAAGTACAGCCATTATAGAGGCCGAGGGATGGTTAGAGAGAACTGAAAGAGTGTTTGATCAAATGGACTATAAGGCAAATGAGAGATTTGATTATGTGGTCTCACTACTGCAAGGTCCAACATATCAATGGTGGAAGATTATTCCAGGCAGTGCCACCAGACCTTGCAATCTAAATTGGGGAGACTTCCTGAGGGCTTTCAGGGAGAATTACGTGCCCAAGATCTACTTAGACAGAAAGATGAACAAGTTCCTAGATCTGAAACAAGGCAGAATGTCTGTAGTAGAGTATGAGATCAGGTTCAATGAAGTGATAGGGTATGCTACTGCTTTGATTCCTACAGAAAAAAACAAGTATAGGAGATTTGAAGATAGGTTGAATATGGAGATTAGAACAAGGTTAGCAATCACTAACCTGAGTAGTTTTACTGAGTTAACGGCTGCCTCGATCAGAATTAAGCAGTTGCTGAGAGAGGAACAAGTAGATTTGGGATAAGGGTCTAGAATGAAAAGACTGAGCGAAATTCAGAGTGGTTCGGGTAAAAGATTTAACAAGTGACAGAACCGAGCTTTCAGATCACCGGTTAGATCATGACAGTTGGGATTTAGACAGAGGGGTGGCTTTGTACAATCTGGAAAAGGAAGAGGTACAATGCAGAGCCAATTTCCCCCTTATAAGCACTGTGGGAAGAAGCACAGTGGTGAGTGCTGGAATTTATCAGGAGCATATTTTCAACGTGGCTCTCTAGAGCACAGAATTAGAGATTGCCCTATTGTTATTGGAGCCCAGTCTAGTATGAGAGGGGGATCTGGAAGTGAAGCTATTGTCCAGCAGAGTCGAGCTAGTGGGGTTGGACAGAGAGGCCGAGGCTAAGGCAGAGTGAGTTCTGGAAGTCCTTTTGTCAGGACTGAGGTTCGGAGCAATAGACCCCAGTCTTAGGCCCAAGTATACGCTATGACCAGACATGAGGCTCATGTCTCTCCGGATGCCGTTGCAGTTGTGCTGCTTATCTTTGATTATAAATCATTTGCATTGTTAGATCCTGGATCTACGTATTTATTATTTGCACCGCATCTAGCATGTAAGTTACATTGCGATAGAGAGCAACTGAAATGTGGATTGGAGGTGAGTACACCGATAGATAACACCACCGTGATTGGGGAAGTCTGTAAGAGGTGTTTGATTAGAGTTGATCAGGCATAATTGGAAGCAGACTTGATTATAATATAGCTAAGAGAGATTGATGTCATTCTAGGCATAGATTGGCTTGCTGCTTATAGGGCTATCATGAGCTACTATACTAAGGAGGTGGTATTGGAATCTCCTAATAAGGCGAGAGCAGTTTTCAGAGGTATTAGTTAAGCAGTGTCAGCCAGGCTGATCTCATTCATGAGTGCCTTGAGGTTGATGCAAGGTGGATGTGAGGCTTATCTTGCCCACATTATTGATACTAGAGCTGAGCAGAATATACAGGACATTTATGTATTTGAGGAATTCCTGGATGTGTTTCCTATAGAGTTACCTGGTTTACCTCTAGATCGGGAAACATAGTTTACAATTGACTTTGTTCCAGGTATATCTATTCCTATATCTATTCCTCCATATAGGATGGCACCTGTGGAACTAAAGGAGTTGAAGGCTCAGTTATAGGAATTGCTTGAAAAGGGATTCATTAGACCCAGTGTTTCACTCTGGGGAGCTCCAATTTTATTTGCGAAGAAAAAAGATGGCACTTTGAGACTGTGTATTAACTATAGGCAATTGAATCGGGTTACAGTGAAGAACTAGAACGAATTGCCTAGAATTGATTATTTATTTGATCAGCTGCAAGGAGCTCAGGTGTTCATTAAATTAGATTTGAGGTCTAGGTATTATCAGCTAAAGATAGCAGAGGTTGATGTACCAAAGAGTGCTTTTAGGAGCAGGTATGGGCAATTTGAGTTTTTAGTAATGCCGTTTGGGTTAACTAATTCCCCAGCTGCATTTAAGGCATTGATGAATAAGGTGTTTTAGCCTACCTGGATCGCTTTATGATAGTGTTTATAGATGACATTTTGGTGTTCAAAGAGTAGAGAAGAACATGCTGAACATTTGAGAGCGATCTTATAGCTTGTGAGAGAAAAACAACTATATGCTAAATTCAGTAAATGTGAATTTTGGCTAAATCAAGTTGTGTTTTTGGGTCATATCATAAACGGGCAAGGTATTCAAGTGGATTCCATGAAGATTCAGGCAGTAATGCAATGGGAGGCTCCAAAGAATGTGTCTAAAATTCGAAGTTTCCTTGGATTGGCTGGATATTACCGGAGATTTATTGAGGGGTTTTCTTTGATCTCAACCCTCTAACTAAACTTCTGAGGAAGAATGTAGCATTCAGATGGGATGATGATTGTAAAAAGAGCTTTAAGGAGTTGAAACATCGGTTGACTACATCACCAGTGTTGACAATTCCATTACAAACTGGTAGATATGTAGTATACAGTGATGCTTCGCATCAGGGATTGGGATATGTGTTGATGCAGAATGGCAAGGTGATAGCCTATACATCAAGATAATTAAGGTCTAACGAGATGAATTATTTGGTACATGACTTAGAACTTGCTGCAGTTGTCGTTGCTCTAAAGATATGGAGACATTATTTATATGGAGAGACATTTCAAATATACATTGATCACAAGAGTTTAAAATATTTGCTGAGTTAGAAAGAGCTAAACATGAGATAGGAGGTGGATAGATTTGTTGAAAGATTATGACTGCACGATTGAGTATCATTCGGGAAAAGCTAATATAGTGGTTAATGCATTGAGTAGAAAGTCACATAGCAGCGTAGCTCAGATTCAGTTATCGAGATTACCAAATTTGATTCAGTTGAGAGCTTTGAATGTGGAGTTAAATCTTGAGCATAATGAAGCATTGAAAGCTACACTAAAGTGGAGATCGATGTTACATAATCGAATTAGAAGAGTTCAGAGTAAAGATCCTGAAATGGTGAAACTGATCGAGAAAGTTAAGATGAATCCTGATTCTGAATTTGAATTACGAGATGAGACATTATGGTTAAAACATAGATTATGTGTGCCTAATATGGATGAATTGAGAAAGAAAATTTTAGAGGAAGCTCATATGGCTGCTTATGCTATGCATCCTACATGACCAAGATGTATAATACGCTGAAGAAACATTTCTGGTGGCCAGGAATGAAGAACTAAGTAGCAGAATATATTTCTAAATGTATAACATGCCACCAAGTTAAAGCTGAGCATCAGGCTCCAGTTAGGAAGCTACATTCGTTGCCTATTCTGGAGTGGAAATGAGAACGAATCACTATAGATTTTATTATAGGTTTGCCTAAGACTCTGAGTAAGAATGTTGGCGTATAAGTTGTAGTGGACCGATTAACTAAGTCGGCCCATTTCTTACCAGTGAGGGGGAATAACTCACTAGACTAATTGGCTCGGAAGTATATGAATGAAGTGGTTAGATTGCATAGGTTCCAGTGTCCATTGTATCAGACAGGGATCTCAGATTTACTTCGAGATTTTGGAAGAGTTTGCAGTCAGCTATGGATACTAAGTTGAACTTTAGTATTGCATTTCATCCTCAAACAGAAGGGCAGAGTGAGAGGACAATCAAAACTATAGAGGATATGCTCAGGGCATGTGTATTGGAGTTTCAAGGAACTCAGGATTAGTATATTGCATTAACTATCACAGTAGCACTGTAATGGCACCTTATGAGGCATTGTACGGTAGAGTATGTCGATCACCTCTATATTGGGATGAAGAAGGTTTGAGAATGATAGAAGGCCTTGAGTTGATACAAGATACTGTGGATAAGGTGAAATTGATCAGAAGTCAAATAAAAGCATCTCAGGATAGACAGAAGAGTTTTGTGGACTAGCATTGATGGGACATATAGGAGACTGAGTGTTTCTGAGAGTGTTGCCTTGGCAAGGTGTGCTAAGGTTTGGTAAAAAGGACAAGTTGAGCCCTAGGTACATTGGTCATTATGAGATTATTGAGAGGATAGGACCTTTGGCATATAAGTTAGCTTTGCCTAATGAAATGTCTCAATTGCATAATGTGTTTCATGTAAGCATGTTAAGAAGATACAGATCTGATCCAACACATATATTACCAGCTCAAGAAATTGAAGTTACTAGTAATTTGATTTATGTTGAGGAGCCAGTTCAGATAGTGGGATATCGAATAAAACAACTGAGGAATAAGGAAATTCCAATGGTGAAAGTTCTATGGAGAAAAAATTCAAATGAGGAAGCAACTTGGGAAACAGGGGAGCATATGAAAAAGCAATATCCCTACCTGTTTCATCAATCAGGTAAGAATTTTGAGGACAAAATTTCTTAAGGAGGAGAGAATTGTAATGTCCCAATATCCAATGTTAGGGGCTAGGACACCGGAAAAGTGTATACTGAGCAATTAGAAGTGCATTTCATGCAACATATGGCATATTTCAATATGTGAATTGTGTTGAAATTCACGAAATAATTGTACATGCATTCATTGACATTTTCGGCTATAATTAAGTTATAAATGTGATTAAATGTGAATTTTGGTTTTTTATGTGTTGAAAATTGATTTAGAGACTATTAATATTATTTCAGAATTTTTGGTGAATTTTAGAAAATTTCTGAAAATTTGGAGTACTTTTTAATAAAAAAATATTGAATTATGGACCAATGATAGTGTGACTAGTGGACTAGTGAAATAGTGACAAATACACTACATGCAATGGGGACACGTGGTAGTGAAAAAGTAATACATGTAGTTACATGTTTAGGAAGGAAGATTCTGCAGTTGGAGTTTACTCTTCATTTGGTTTTGTTCATTACCGAAAACACTGAAATTATCTTCCTTTGTCATACACACCGAACAACTTGTGATTTATGTTTGAAAACTTGGCTATTGATTCTTGTATCACAGTAAGAATTGCAGCCCTTAGAGAGGGTTTAATTGCTGTTAAAATCTCACTGTTCATCCATTTACTGAAGTTTGCATTGCTGAAAATTTAGCTAAATCAAGTAAGTTGAGTTTTAATCTTTCTGATACCGTGAATGGCTTTTTGATAATGTTTGAATCGTACTGAAATGCTTGTGATATTGGAGTAAAATGAAAGTGTAGAAATTTAGGCAAGTTGATATATAAATATACTCTGTTTTCACTGTTGATGTACGTAAATCACTTGGGTGTTTTGAGATGAACTGAAATGAGTATTTATGAATGAATGCATGCATAAGTGGAATGAGGATTTTGTGAGATCTTGATATAGAGAGGAGTTAGAGGAAGTGAAAGTGTTGTTGAAGATGGAAGAAAGATATAGAAAATGAAAATGCAGAAAAGTTTGTAATTTGCGGGAATGATATACGGTTTTTGATGTTTAATTTTGAATCTTGGATTTTTGAATTGTTTGTGTTGAGATAAGTTATTAATGGCAAAAAGATGTGAAAAATAGCTTAAGAATTATTGAAAACAAAATTGCAGTAGAGAGAGGAAGAAGAAGGCGATGGTTTACGTGTCTGATTTTGGTGTTTGGAGTTTGCATATGCACTGGTGTCTTTTTACTGAACATCTTTGAATCTTTTGGCTATAACTTTTTCATCCAACCTCCAAATGATTTGAAACTTTGAACCAATAGATTCCTAACACATTGTTCTTTCCCTCCATGAAAATTTATGAGCATTGGAATTCATTAAGAAAAGATTGAGTGATAAATTTAGGATGAAATGGTGGCTGTGCTGGAATATTGATAACTGGAATGATTTCACTGATTATGCTTTGGTTTTTTGGCTATATTTTGATCTTTAGATTTCTAAATGAGTTGATTCTTAATTTAGATTAAACTAGATACATATGGATACATTTTTCATGAAGGAATTGAATTTGAAATATATCCTTAATAGTCTTGAACTTTGGCTTGAAGTTGAGAGTTGTGTTTTATTGAGGAACAAGAAACAGTATGGAGTATTTTGATTATAACTTGCACTATACTGAACCAAAATTTCTGATTTTCATGTCATTAGAAACTCAATACATAGAGGAACTTTTGATTAGAAGAAAGTGTTGCCCAAAAACGTTTAATTCTAGGTCAAAAATGGCAAGAAATAAGGAAGAAAAAGAAGGAAGAAAAAACAACAGGTCATCGGCACGATCGTGACTCTACTGATGAAGGAAGAAAGTCACGATCGTGCACAATCACGATTGTGACCCAAGAGGCTTTATCAAAGAGTGATTTTGTGGATGTTTTTCAACCTAATTCAAGTAAGAATGTTACCATATGAAGTATGTAGGTTTAAATGAGCTCTTAAATGATTTTAATTTATGTTGACTGAAGGGATTAAAGTGAATAAGAAGGTTATTAAGGATTAAAAGAATGTTTGGAAGGTGTTGAAATTGATTATAAAGAGTATTAAAGAAATATACCTAAGAAATTGTCATTGAACATGTATGTTACATAATACATTCATAAATGTATTTATGATTATTCTCATAAAAATACACATGAGTGACATAAATGTATTTGATTGTATATAGAAGAGCAAGTAGAGCGACCATTTCCAGATATTTCTAAAACCTCAAGGCATTAAGGAAAAAGGGAGCAATTGTGAGTAACTTAGACGGTCTCACTCAATTAATTGTTTGCTTTGATTATGTTTGAATTATCTTATGAACGTGTGATTGATTATACTGATTCCGGACATGAAGGTCCAAAGATTCTGATTTGATGAATGTGATATTGAAGTGCTCCTTGTTTCTGAATTGGATGAAATAAATGTTATTCAACAATTTTGTTGAATGCTGGACTAGGGTCTAATGATAAATGTACCTTATTGAGTTCGCAAAACTCGCCAAAATTGCACTATTGATTTTTCAGGACGAAGAGAGGACATTAGCTACTGAGAGACCCTACAAGAAACGTAATTTTGTACTTTGTGAAGAAGAAATAGTTCAGAGTTCGGTCAGTTGAGACTGTTGGAGTGATTAGTAGTTTTGTTTAATTCCTCTTTCAAACAGTATGTTATGTATAGGGTTTTGACATTGTATATATTCGGATGGTTTTGTAAAGCTATAATGTAAGTTTGGTTTTATACAATGAAATGAGGAATGTAGTTTGTTTTTTTTTTTAAATTTGGTGACTTTTATGTATTCTAGTTGATGCCATTACTAAGTTGGATAAGTTGCCATGTTATAAAGCAAAGGTGAGATAGTTAACTCACCATTATTATAGTTATATACTACAATGTCCACAGGGTGTTCCGATATGTAATTTATAATATTGGGGTGTTACAATTCATCAAGCTACTTCAATCACAGTCGTGTCTCTGTTTTCCTGTCTCCATTGTTAACTTGGCAGATGGAGATGGAGAAGAGCTCATGGGACTAGTGGGTAGAGGAAGCACTTGTAAGGCTTGATTCACTCAGAGTTCTTTGTTCTCTAAGACCCATTTACCTCTCTAACCCACACCAGTCTAGAAGCTCTTGAAGGAGATTATGAGGTGTTTGATGAAATGCAGTCGTAGGATCGATCCTTAGTTGAAATCTTTGGGTAATTTTGACTTGTTTCCCTTTTGCCCTTTTGTGTGCAAGTTTGGCCGTGAATTATTGGTGGGCATTACATTGGTTTCTTATGCCTTGCTTGCAGGAATGTGGTGGTTTTCTTTCAAATTTCTTGTCTTTCTTTATCCTTCACATTCTTTTTGTGGGTGAATGGTTTGGTTTCTGTTGTTGAGAAGTTGAATTATATGTAGGAGATGGTGAACAATGAAAAATTGAAAATGGGTAAAGAACAGAGAGAGAGAGATGAAAATGGGTGATCTGGTCCATGAGTGCATGGGTTTGTTCTATGATTTTTTTTTTGCAATTTAGTCCTTGGAGATTTAAAAATATATGGCTTATATTTGTTAAGCAAGTTTTACCTCTAATAAAACTCTTAATAACCGCAAGTATATGGATCGTAAACTTATAGTATTGAAGGTATCAATCCTACAAGGAAATAGTTAAAATAAGTGAACCTAACTTTTTCCAAGGTATTGAAATATGAATTGAATGAAAATAAATAACATAAATCAAAGCACACAAATAAAATTAAGCAAATCACCAACTAATAATAGAGCTGCCATAATTATGTAAGGATGATTAATGATAAAGGCTTAGGATTTATTCTTTCAGTGTTTTTTTCCCCTTAACCACTATTGATTTCATTAGGTGAGGATCCTAGATTTTCTAAGGAATTGATTACTATCTCTCAAGACCTATTCATTTAACCCTAATTAATTATGAAATTCCAGATTTTGCAACCTCTCAATTCATAAAAAATTCCTAAAGTTTCCTACTAGTTCTGAAGTAATCTATTGAATAATTGAGTTCTCACACAAGATCTCTCTTCGTATGATTACCAATCTGACAATTGCTTGATTTATTAAATTGCCAACTCTTAATGCACAACCTAATTTGATTATTTTTGACTCAATCTCTCGATTTATTGTCAAAGTATTGACTTGCACAATTATCACCACATCATAATATTATATTGAATTTAATAATAATTAAGTCACAAAACAACTTAAGAACAAACCCTAATTTGGAAATCTAGAAAATTGTAAATGTAAATAACATCTTAGATTCTAGTTTACACATCAAGTTTAACGATAACAAAAGGAAAGAAAAAAACTTGATCTTGAAATCTTCGATGTTCTTCTTGATCCTCCTTATTTGATTTAATTTTGCAAGATGGTGGCTGCATTTTTAGAGTGCTTTCACATTCTTAAATATTCCTAGATGGTATTAGTGCAACTAAGGTTTTCTACCTTTATTTAGTTCCAAAAATGCCCTTGAGCCCTAAAACAAATGGAAAAAGTTGCACCCAGGAAGCCTCTGACACGATTGTGCATATGGTGTCATGATCATTACTTTATGAAATTTCTCTCTATCATGATGGTGAATATGGAGTTGCGATCATGACTCTAGATATTTCTCTTCTATCACAATCGTCAAATGGGAGTCATGATCGTGACTTTGCATATACAACTCTATGTAGGTCTAAATTTGTTGTTCTTCACCTATATAAGTTCCAAAACTATTAAACATATCAAACACCTCAAGAATTATATAATTACGAATGAAAACATGCTCTAAACTACACAAACACTTAGAATATAAATAAACACACACATTAACATAATTTTAAGCCTATACATGTAACAATCATCTAAAAACCATCTATAAACACACTCAAACACCTATTAAAACATAGTCTAAACTACACTTATCAATATTCATTTTTAGTTCTTGATAGGTGAAGTAGGTGATCTAATGCTCTCTTCTGGATATATGGGGATTAGAAGTTATATTTGTATGATAGTGAGGCCTAATAAATGATTTAACATTGACATGCTCTTTTCATGAAAATATGACCTAAGTTTATTTTGATCAAATATCATGATTTGTTGTTTCCTCATAAGACTTATGTTGAATGGGAGAAAATATCATGCCTTTATACTTATAATGAAACCTATAATGATTGTACTTATTTCATATTCTTTTAGGATGACCTTATATAAAAAATTATATGTAACACCCCACTCCCGCAGGACCCGAACCCGATTTCGACG
>JAOQMS010000003.1:15142753-15163085 GCA_027563885.1 Erythroxylum longipes
TCAAAAATTCCAGTGTCATTGGACAGTCAGTTCCACTACCGGTACACAATCAGCCTGTCACTTGGCATTTTCCCAGTTCAGAAATTACCCCAAAAATTTTCAGAAAAATTTCTAAAATTCTCTAAAATTCTCTAAAATTCTCAAACCTCATTAACCATCTCCAATTAAATTTTTACACAACAAAATCACATTTTTCAAAACAATCACATTTAGTCACAATATACCGGGAAATGTCATGAATGCATGTACAGTCATTTTTCATGTGCAAAAATTACTGTTCACGTGTATATGTATATTATATAATGCATGATCATGAGATGTGTTTTTCTAATTTCTTTGATTGATCTCACGTGTACTAGTTTCTATGGTTCAACCCTTTGTATGGAAACGGGATGTTACACATGATGGGTAGCAATTATGAGCTTGTGACGTAGACGTTGGAATGTTGAAGAGGATAAAGACTTGGTCATAACATCAGCAATTTAATGGTCATAACATGAGCAATTTGAAGAGCAGATGCGATGTGTCTGACGGAGAGTGCTTTGTTAGCCACCAAGTCATTAACAAAATATATATCAAATTTAATATTCCTAGTATGAGCATGAGTGATCGAATCAGAAGCAAGGAATGTAGCACCAAGATTATCACAACAACGAGTGGGTGTAACATTAAAAAATCCAATTTCCCCGGTAAGAAAAATGATCCAACAAAGTCTCGTTGTGGTTAGAGCAATGCTTTGATATTCAACTTCAATAATAGATCTGGTAACGGTAGGTTGTTTCTTAGCACTCTAAGAGATTACATTAGGCTCAAGATAAATGCAATATCCAGAAGTAGAGAGATGATCACCAAGGCAACCAACCTAGTCAGCATCACAGTAAGCATGTAATTGAAAGTGAGGAGGATCTAAAAAAGTAAATGTCGTGAGATGATGTGGAACGAAGATAATGGAGAATCCATTTAACTACAGTCTAATGCACATCAGTGGGGTAATGTATAAACTAGAGACCTTATTCACAGCAAATTGAATGCCAAAGTAAGGCATATATATTCAAGAGCACCAATAATGCTTTGATACTCAAAGGGATCAGAAAGTGGTTTGCCATGATTTTAGGATAAAGGGAGAGACAAAGTGATCAAAGTGTGGCCAGGTTTATAATGATCAAGACATGTCCAAAGAAGAAGATCATTGGTGTATTTGGTTTAGGTAAGAAGAATATTGGTGGATGTTAATGTGGCTTCAAGACTAAGAAAATGATATAGCAGGCTTAAGTCTTTAATGGAGAAAGTAGTATGAAGATTTTGGATAAGGGTGGAAATAATGGATGGAGACAAACTAGTAACCAAAATATCATCCACATAAACTAAGATAGATGTGATTTGAGATGAAGTAGTATTAATGAAGAGAGAAAGATTAGATTTGGAGGAAGTAAAGTATAGGTCAAGAAGTTTCTGACTCAGACGATAAAACCAAGCACTAGTAGCTTGTTTAAGACCACACAGGGGCTTTGAAAAAATGACAGACATGATGAGGATAATGAGGATCTTGAAAACCAAAAGGTTGAGACATGAATACTTGTTCATAAAGATGACCATTAAGGAAGGCGTTATTAACATAAAGTTGGCAGGCTGACCAATTTTTACAAAGAGAAATGGTAAGGATGAGACGAATGGTAGTGAGTTTAACAATAAGGCTGGAGGTGTCAGTGTAGTCAATACTAGAAGCTTGGTGCAAACCTTTGGTAACCAGACGAGCTTTATAGCATTGAATAGTGCCATCGGGATTATGCTTGGTATGGAACACCTATTAACAAATGTTAGCATTTGGTAGAGAAGGAACAAGAGTCCAAGTATCATTACGATGGAGAGTAGTGAACTCATCAAGCATAGCCTGATGCCAGTAAGGAAATTTATTTGCCTGGGTACAGGATATAGGGTTAAAAGAAGATTTGGTAAGCATGAAGTAGGTGATGTAGTTAGAAAATGATCAAGGAGTATAGGTTTGGTCATAAGTCTGTGTGACTGATGGATGGGAATATTATGTTTGATAAGGTGGTGGAGGGGGTATAGAAGTTAGTGGTAAAGGAGATGGAGGGGCTAGAGTGAAAGGTAAGGGAAGTGAGTGGAATGTGGTGGGTAAGGATGTAGATGGTGTTGGTGGAGAGTGAGCATAAAGAATATCATTTTTAAGGAAACGAACATGGCAAGAAATATAAAGTTTGGATGTTTAAGGATCAAAGAAGTGGTAGCCTTTTATACTAAGAACAGTAGCCATGGAAGACACATGGAGTGGATTTGGGTGTGAGTTTATCAAGGTAAGTGAAACCAAGAAGGGAAAACAGGTACATCCAAAAACTCGTAAATTAGAGAGATTTGGTGGGACGGTGAATAGTAATTCATGAGGGGAGTTTTATTGAGGATAGGAGTGGGTAAGACATTGATAAGGTAAACAACAGTGAAGAAAACTTCAAACCAGAAGACTTTAGGAAGAGAAGCATGAAAAAGAAGGGTTAGACATGTTTTAGTGATATGACTAATTTTGGGTTCAATAGAACCATTTTGTTGAGGGGTGTAGGGACAACAAATGCGGTAAATGATGCCATTGGTGGTAAGATATTAGGCAAAGGTTTCTTTGATGAGTTCAAGGGCTCCATCGAATTAAAATTGCTTTATATAGGTGGAGAATAAATTTTCAATTATGGTTTTGAAAGTTTGAGAAATATGCATAGTATGAGATTTATGAACAAGGATAAAAATCTAGGTATATATACTAAATTCATCGATGAAAAGAATAAAGTAACGATAACCAAAAAATGAATAGGATGGGTAAGGTCCCCAAATATCATAGTGAATGAGTTGTAAAGGGGTGGTAGAAAGGTAAGAAAAATGTGAAAAGAGAAGATGAATACTTTTTCTTTAAAAACAAGAAGTATAAGGAGTTATGACATTTGAACTAATACTTAAAGACCTAGATAACTTAAAAAGTGTTAAATGACATAGGTGACCAAGATGTTAATGCCAAAGATTGTGGGAAGCTGGAGTGATTGTGTAAGTAACAGGATTTTGGTGGTGTAGTAGAATCTTTATTGGATCGAGATTATTCTGGATGGAACTTGTGAGGAGCGGTATCTTGTTTTGAAGATCCTTTACATCATAACCAAAGGGATTCAATTCAATAAGACATGAATTATCAGTAACAAATTTAGCAACAGATAACATATTTGTAGTGAGATGTGGAATTACTAAAACATTACAAAGACAACGTGGCAAATTTGTGTGGGGAGTGTAACAAAATCGATAGAGGAGATAGGAAGAATGTTACCATTTCCAGCAACTACTTGGTTAGAGTCATCATAAGGAGTTATAAAATCCACAAGATGATGTTAGGTGTCATGTGAGTAGTAACACTAATGTCAGGTAACAATTCAACAGTATCATTGGAGTAAAAAGGATGAGTATCATTAGGATTATTAATTTCTATAGCTGAAAATGCAGTGGGAGTAAAGTTAAGACGAGGCCTCAAGGGGCGATTTCGAAACTTGAAATATTGAAAACGATAATGGGCCTCAATATGACCCACTTCCAACATATATTATAGTATAACTAATTCTCTTTAGAGTAGTTATTTATTCATCTAAACAAATTGGTATACTAAGAGAACTTGCTAAGTAACTTCTATCCTTTGTTGATTAATATTCAATTGGCAAATTATGAAAGTTGATCCATATTGAAATTTTTCTCAAATTTTCTATCCATCTCCATATTTAGCCTCTATTTTAAAAACATTAAAGGCTTGCCATTAACATTTCATGGCAATACTTTTATAATTTTTTCTACAACTATATAATCTAAAATATGAACACAACTTCTACCTTTATAAGAGTAGTATTAATCCTCATCTTTTATCATGTAGCTATTTCCCAATATTAAACTTTTAGTGAAGAAGATCCTTTCTTTACAAAAAAATCCATTAAGGAGATTCAATTTTTTAGCTCTAAATTAAAGGACCTAAATTGAAGGAGTTATTATGATTGAAATTTTGTCTTAATATAGAGGAATATATATATATATATATATATATCAAAAGGGCTTAAATTCAACTCAGAGTTTTTTTGTTGTTAAGTTATAGCAACATTCAATAGCTTCAATCTTTCTAGTTTGTAACTTTTCTAAATGTTTATTTGTCATCCACCACCTTTCTCTATGATAGTTTATTAAGCATTAGGGAAGATATTTTAAAACCTTGAGCTAAGATCTCAGAAATAATGAAAGATGCTATTATTTCATTTGAGCAATAATAAGGGAATAGCTACAGGAGCCATCCATAGAAGCTTTTGGAAAGGTCAAGATACTAAAAGAAGTAGAGGTATAAGGGAAAAAAAGAGAGGATAATAAAGAAATTAAACTTTCTCAACAAGAAAAACCAAGACTTTTAAACTAGAAGAAGAAGATGGAAAGAAAGAGACGCCAAAGGGATACATCAAATTGACTCCAAAAGAAGGAAGAGGAGTGCCTTAAATCTTCTGACTAGTTAATATAACAATCATGGCTTCTTAGGGCATAGTAGAAAACCTAAATTCAACCATAGATTATTGCCTAAAATGGTGTGAAAATAAAAATATAGATAGGAAAGATTGGCTATAAAAGGAAAGTCGATGTGTATGAAAATTACATCTATTTTATTAAGTATTTTTCTTAATTGACTTTTTTACTTAACTTTTGACATCTTTTCAAGTAATTGTACCAAATTAAACCTTAGATGAAATCATTCATGAATTAAAAACCATTCTAAGTAAAAATATAAAGAAATTCACAATCTATGAAAGAACATAACTGACTCACACTCATTTACCAGCATATTACCTATAAGGATTAAGTGTGCTAAGTGGCATGGCTTGATCTACAGTCTTGTAGGAGATTGTGTGCAAGTTAGAGAAAAAATAGAGAGATCCATAGAGTAGAGACATAATCATTCTAGAGGTTATGTATTAATTTCAAGGAAATAGAAAGATCTACAATTTAAAGACACGTGCCAAAGGTCATGTTCATCATATAGAGAAAATAGTTAGGCCATAATTTAGGCCATGACCATGACCTATACCATGTCTTAGGCAAGCCAGAATGTATTTTTTGAGGATTTTAGACAACTTTTAGGGAAAATGCATATCAGATAAATCTTTTTCTCTATTAAGGCTAAGGTTAGCTATTAGAAGACTTCCCCAAGCCCCAAAATTTTTATTTGAAGCTATTTTTCTCTAAAGAATTAAGGTTTATACATCATCACGTCATATGAAACTATAGGCAAAATTAAGAGTTCATCTAGATTTATTTCTATTATGGTTTCTTTATTTTTGTCTTTTGATTTTGTTATTTCAAACATGTTTTATGGCTAAACATTGTTATATGTTATATAGGAAAAACCATACTGGTTATTTTTGTAAGAATTGAATTGATTTAACTTATTATATGAGATATATTTTTATGAGCTATTTTGATTAATTTTAACGATGGTTGATTCACGTCAACATCTAAAATTGATAAAAATTAAACTTTGGACCACTCAAAAAAGCTTGCTTATAAGTCAACTGTGGGCTAAGTAAAGGAAGTTTAATGGGGTGTTTAAAAGAAGCTTACATGATTTTTCTAGTGTTAAGGTGAGACTTTTTATAACATGTTATAAAAGTTAATGCATTTAAATGAATGTTAGTAACGATATAAATATGGGTTAGACAACCAAAAATAGATTGTTGAAACTTAAGGGAGTGCAATTTTAGTGTCTAGAAGATCGTGCCATTGTTGACAGTATACCCAATCTAGGATAATTGAATCTTGATGTCAAAAGTTCTAGCAGAGGAAGTACCAATCTAACTTAGCTATTTCATTTAATTATCTTTGGATTAATTATCTTATTATTTATTTCCTTAACTATTATTTAGGATTAGGTTTATTTATATTTCATTTTTAAGAAAGCCATAAAACTATCTATTTTTTATTATCCTTAGAAAAGTTAAAAGAATTAAGCTTTCTAATCTATATTGCTTATTCATAGTTTTTGAACATTACATCACTCACCAATAATTATTTACTTAGTGAGTGATAGATTTGTAATAGGGAAAAACTTTAGTAGCATTGAAGCATATATACCTATAAATAAATATATAACTCACAAAATATCAATAGGAAAATTGACCTTGATAGCAAAAAAAAGGAAAAAAAAAAGAAAGAGGGATATTTAAAAGAGAATATGAATATATATATATATATATATGAGATTTTTGTCTCTTTAAGTATCTAAAACCTATTTTAATACTAAAACTTATTATTGATATCAAAATAAAATAAAAGTGGATAGCGAATGGTTACCATGGAAAGGACTAAGAGAATCATATTTGACTATTGTCAGCCTAAAAAAAAGAAAGAAAGAAAGAGGGATATATAAAGAAGAAGAAAAAATATGTATGAAAATTTTCTCTTTCTAAGCACCTAAAATTGATTGTAGAAGTAAAACTTGTTATTGATATCAAAATAAAAGAAAAGAGGATAACAAATTGTTTTTGCAATATATGGGAGTGTTCTTTTCGAGATCCTTATGCGTCTTCAAGATTTGTTTCAAATCCATGGAAAAGCTTAGGAAATCATCTTCAATTTTGAGAGATGTAGAGAGAGAGAGAGAGTTCTTAGAGAGAGAACATGAAACAATATCTTGACATATTGGACAAAGGAGAAGAAAAAATAAATGATATTAGTTTTAAGGTTATAAGTTATTTTTTATTTACAAGTACAAAAAAAGAGGTTGTGAAACTAACTTAGGTAGCACTACATATCAAGTATAATCATAAGATTTAACTTCTATATTTATAGAATTATGGTGGAAGAATTTATTTGTATCTTCTCATTAATAGGAATTGTCATTATATACAAATTACATGACTCACAACTTGCCTAGACTATAGGAGGTAAATAAGTACAAAAAGTTATCTCTAGAATGTTACATATTCACACTACCATATTTACACAAAATATCCTGAAATATCCCAATACTCTCCCTTAAGTTGGAGCATGAAATATCGAATGCCCAACTTGCTAAAGAGTACTAAATTTGTTGTTTCCCAAAAGCCTTCGTAAGTGTGTTGACAAGTTGTTTAGTAGTTCGAACATGCAAAGTAGCAATGTTACCAGCTTAAAGTTGACTATGAACATAATGACAATCAATCTCAATATGTTTCGTGTGATCATGGAATATTGGGCTTGTATCAATATGTAATCCCACCTTACTATCAAAAAACAAATGCATGGGTTTCAAGTAGGCAATGCCAAGTGACTTAAGAAGGGACATGAGCCACGTGAGCTCCAAGCTAGTGGTGGCCATGGAGCGATACTATGCTTTTGCTGAAGAACAAGACACAGTAGGTTGCTTCTTAGTCTTCTAGGAAACAGGAGAAGCACCTAACATAATAAAATGTCCAGTAAAAGATTTGCAAATCAAAGGATAGGAGGCCCAGTCTAAATTATAATAAGCATTAAAATGAAGATCACTGTTACGATGAAAAAGAAGGCCTTATTTAGGATGGCCCTTTAAGTAACAGAGAACACAGAGAGTGGCTTGCCAATGAGCATCTTTTAGAGATTGCATGAACTGAGCAAGAGTGTGAACAACATAACAAAGCTCAGGTCGAGTTATTGTCAAATAAATGAGCCAGCTAATAAGTTGTCAGTAACGATTAGGACTCTTATAATCAGGTCCAGTGGCAATCGCTAATTGATGATTTGTCTCAAGGGAAAAATCACATGGTTTTACGACTAAGAAATCAGCCTCAAAGATGATATCTAATGCATATTTTGGTTGGAACAAAAATAAACCATCGGTCCCATGGGTGATTTCAATTCTAAGAAAATATTTCAGATTACCCAAATCTTTCATATGAAAACATGAACTCAAATAATCTTTGAAACGAGCTATAACCTTAGAGTTATTACCACTAATAATCAAATTGGCTACATACACAAGAATATGCTATTCGAAAACTATTCTTAGTATATGATAACAAAGAGGAATCAACATAAGATTAAATGAACCTAAAAGTTTTAAAAGAGGAAGCAAGTTTAGCGAACTAGTTATGCGGGCCTGACGGAGACCATAAAGAGACTTATGTAGGTGATAGACTTTCCCAAAAGAAGAACTAGAGAAACCAAGGGGAGGAGTCATATACACCTTTTCCTCCAAATCACCATAAAGAAACTCATTATAAACATCCATTTAGTGAAGCTCCCAATTTTTAATAATCATAACAATGAGAAAGACCTAAACCTTGACCATTTTGGCAACAAGAGGGAAGGTCTCATTATAATCAATGCCTTTAACCTAGTTTTTCCCAAGTATAACAAGTCTTTCCAGGAGGTAAATCTTCAAGGACCAATATGCCATTTTTTAAAGCACATCAATTTCTTTTCTCATGGCTTCAAGTCATTAAGGATATTGCGTGGCCTCAGAAAATCGTGTTGGTTCACAACCTGTAGTAATAGCTACCAAATATTGATTATGTTATATAAAAAAATTATCACAATTCACATAATTTACTATAGGATACGAATGAGGACGATGGTGGCATAGGTGTCAAAGAAGGGGGGTCTACACAACGAGCAGTGTGGCATATATAGTCGCAAAGGCATATTGAAGTCTGTCAATCACAAAAACTTCAATGAGAACCATTATCCTGAGCTGTTGTACTAGGAGACGAGAGTAAAGGAGTTCACGAGCCATCGCTCCCCCTCGCTACTGTTGATCTAGATAAAGGTAACAGCACATTAGGAGCTAAAGAGTTATGATCCTCATTAGCAATGCCCAAAAAATCATTGCCATAGATAAAAGGATGAGGGGAAACCAAAGATGCATCTGAATTAGAAGATGAAGTTGGAGAGTCACTAAAGGGAATATGTTGCTCGTAGAAAACAACATCCTATGAGGTGAAGAAGTCGCCAGTCTTAAGATCATGTAATCTCCATCTTTTTTTCCTATAAGGATACCCAACAAACATACATTTGTGATTGCAATAATTAAATTTATTATGATCCCAGGGCACTTTGGAAGCAAAACAAAGACACCCAAAAACCTTTAAATGGGTATATGAAGGAGGTCTCCTATATAAAATCTCATAAGATGTTTTCACATTATGAAGAGAAGTGTGGGTTCTATTAATGAGATACCCAGTTGTTAGTATGCATTCCCCCCAAAAACTCTAGAGATAGGATAGCTTGAAAACAAAGAGCACGAGCTACATTAACAATATGATGATGTTTTCCTTTAAACTGACCATTTTATTATTCCAACACAAGAACTCTCAAACATAATTTTATTCTCAGCAAAATAATTTTCCAGGCAAGTAAATTCTGTGCCATTATTGATATAAACCCTTTTAACCTACCTATTAAAATGTGTTTGAGTCATGGCACAAAATTTCTTAAAAATTTTCCCAACTTAAGCCTTATTGGCCATTAAATAAATCCAAACACCACAAGAACAGTCATCAACAATATTCAAAAAATAAGAAGCACCACAAGATGAAGAAATACTATAAGGGCCCCAAATATCAGTATGAACAAGTTAAAATAATTCATAAGAATGACTAGAACTAGTAAGAAAAGTGTCATAAGTCTATTTAGCCTTTAAAAAAACACCACAAGGTTTAAATTTATTTTTTATACTATCAATACTACTAACTACAGAAGTAAAGAAACTAGTTGATGAGATGGATGTCCAAGCTAATTGTGCCACATGCAGTAGGAGTAGGTAGTACGTAGTAGTGCAACATTGTCCTATCACAGGTTCCACAGAACTGAATCAGTCGACATGTTCCTCTCTTCACCCGCACCAATCACCTTCCTCGAGATGTGATCCTGTATCACAGATTTTGTCAGTTAATGGGACTATGCAATTTAATTCCTTAATTAACTTAGCAAAAGAAATTAAATTGCAATTTAATAGGGGAACAAATAAAACATAGTGAATTTTCATATTTTCACTAAAGATGACGGTTCCTTCCTAGATAGCATTAGTATATGTTCCATCAGGTAAGATAATGGGTGATGACAAAATATCACAAATATCGATAAGCAAATTCTTATCTCCAATCATGTGATGAGAAGTCCTAATATCCAAAATCTAATAAGTAGAAGATGTACAAGAAAGTTTCTCCATAGAAGTAGATTTGGTATTTAAAGGCTTAAATAAATTAAACATCGTGGACCATTGCTCATCAGATAACGTTGAACCCAAAACATTACGGTCCTGCATGGTAAGATTAACATCATGCAAGCTAGAAGACACGTGGCTCCTTATGTAATGTTAGCGAGGACAATACTGTCTCGACCATGCCCACTACCAGATGATGTGCCACCACCATGCCCTTTACCACGACGACCAGAATTTCCAAAAGTCCAAGGTCTTTTCCATCATTCAAGATAACCCTGTAGCTTAAAACAAGTAACAATAACATATCCCGCTCGATTATAATGGGAGCAAAAACGATCACAATGATCACCACTGTCGTGATGGGAAGGATGTAAATAATGGGGTGAGGTAACATCAAGAGCCGTGGGTTTCTTCCCTTTATTGCCGCCTTCACCGTCGACCATAGTGTACAGCTTCCACCGATTGAGATGAAGGATGTGCGTGTAATTTTTTAGAAGCTAGGTTTTGTTATTTTCCTGCTCTGATACTATAAAGAATTACAGTGGAAGAATTTCTATGTATCTTCTCATTGATAAGAATTGGCATTATATCCAACTTACATGAATAGCAACTTGCCTAAACTATAGGAGATAAATAAGTACAAAAAATTATCTCTGTAATATTACATATTCCACTACCATATTTACACAAAATATCCTAAAATATCGCAATAATATTATATTTAAAATAAATAGAAACTTTAATTATTTGATTATTTTTATACTTCTAATTAATATTAATTAAATTAAAGATTTATATTGAACCTCGTCTAATTTCATATTTTTTTCATTTCAACTCTTATATTGTAAAAAATAATCACTTATTCCTTTACATAATCAACTTTTGTAATTTTTCATTAGTTTATCATCCACTCTTAGTTAAAACATAACATAGTACTAAAACTTAAGATTTTATTATGATGAAAGATAAATCAATATAATATAAGAAAAAAAAGTGTGATAGTTAGACAATACTATAAAGGAGTAGGTGAAAATTTTTAAAATATGAGAGTTGAAATAAAAAGAATTAAATAAAGAGGAGGTTAAGCATATTTTATTCTATATAATAGAGAACAATAATTTATCTTGTGAGAGTTAAATAGAATTAGAATACTCAAAATCTTCTCTGTGAAAGTTCTTTATCACATATTCAATAAAATCTTATACTCCATACTAATAAGTTTCTATTGATGTCAATACACGTATTTGAATTCAAAACTTTTTGGTTAGATATGTTATTAAACCCCTCAAACTTTGGGATAAACCAAACTCAATATTTTTTACAACTAACATTATTTCAGATATCCTATCTTATACGAAAATTTTAAAAAAAATAAAATCAGATCGACTAAGAAATTAAAAATTATAAAATTACAATTAATATTATCTTAGATATATAGCTTATCCTATAAGAAATTTGAAAGATTTTAAAACTAAAAGAATTAAATTAACTTAGGTTGAATGTACATACAGTAAAAAAAAAAAAGAAGCGAAATTATGTCCTCGGTAGAATAGTTGTGTCCATGTTGGTGGACAGTTGGGTACCGAAAGAATAATTTAGCGTAGACGGCTTTTGCCTATATTCCACATTTTGTAAGCACATGTTCCATACACAGACAAATGGGATTGTTCGTTCATATTTACGACAGAGAAGGGCTTTGTCAACTGGAACTGGAAGTACATGAAGTACATCTGATGCATTCAGGGTAAAGATTATACTTTAATCCAAAACCTTTTCCTAATGGGTATAAATGAATCACAATGTAATTGTAAATCATGACATAGACTGTGAATTAGCACCCCTTTGGTCATTCATGTCGTTTAGTAAACAGCTAATAAGCTGTTTTGACCTAAATTAGATGTTTGACTTAAATAATAAGCTCTTTTTTTTTTTTTTTTGTTTGGTTATGACTTATGAGAGCTGTTTTGTGAAAAGCTTCTCTATTGGAGCGTTGACGACTATGCCCTTAGCATTTCTTGGCTGCTCTTCGTTCTCGTTTCTGTAGCTTGTTCAATCAGGTGCTGCGTTATGTATGGCTAAAAGGGTTGAGAACGCAGCTAAAGGGTCAAGCTCCGGAAATTTTTACGTACATCGTTTTTTATGTTCAATGGTGTTCTTCGCTTCATTTATTTTAAAGTAAGTTCTGAATAAAAACCATGGATGGCTCCGAGTGCATTGACAATCCTTTATTAGTCACTGTAGTAGTTGCTTCCTAATGGTCTAACTGCGTACTAGAAGTTTAGCATGCCTTAATGTTTCTAGAAACTGTCCAAGTTTTTGAGATTTGTTTTTATGTGAAAAGTTGAAGTTCAAAGCTTAGGCTTTTTATCTTTTGCTTGTATAGTTGGAAATTGATATCACGAACCCAGTCATTTGACCTTTTTCTATGGGTTTTTCTACAAGCATTTGTAATAGCAACCTTGGATATTCTTCGTTCTTTTTTACTTTCGGCTCTTCTAATTTTGATAACTTTTTTTTTTTTTGAGATTATGCTTTGTGCAGCTTGAACAGTTGTTATTTAGCCCTGAAAGACGAGCTGTGTTAGCCAATCTTTATGCTAGCATTTTTTCTTTCAACCTTAGTTTCACGACAAAGAAATCTTGTGACTAGTATCATCTTATGTTATTAAAATTGTGTCAATCATTGCAGGACATATTGATCATTCTGCAAGGGTTATGCGTGTTATCACATGGAATATATTGTTTAAAGGTGTTTCTGGGGGTGAGGGTGGGAAAGATGAACTTGATTATGATGACTATGAAACTCATGCCACTGTCTTGGACAAGTTGTTAGCTTGGGAAAAGAAGCTCTATGATGAAGTAAAGGTACTTCTCTATCTTTGGTTATTCTGATTCCATCTGCTTCTGTACTGCACTTTTCTCAAGGTGTGTCTTAGCAGATACAGATAATTAGCTATAGGATTTTTTAATTTTAATTCTCCTATCATCTTGGGAATTACTTTGCACCTTGTTCATACAGTCAGATTGTAAATGTTAGGACTGTTTAGTGCCTAATACAAGCATAATTGGGGACCTAAATAGGCCAAATTGGTCCAATTGTTTTGTTGGTAATGCTGCTGACTAGAATTTTACTTCACACTTATTGGCAAGGCGAGCTTATGAAGCTTGAGTACAGGAAGAAAGTTTCTCTGCTGAATAAACAGAAGAAGAGTGGTGCTTAGTGTTGACGGGTAAGTTACCTGGAAAAACAACTTATAAACTAAAATGTTGTTTTTCACCTCAGTCTCCCAACAATTTCCCCCTTACTAGACAGATCTTGGATTATCCACATTGGATTCTAATTGCTGTTGATTTGTTTTTCAAATAGCTTATAACTTTTAGATATATTACTTCCAACTTATGATTGTACTTTATTCTTCTTGTGCACCATCAGCAGATCTCCGTAAATTGAGTTGGAATTATGTTCATAAAACATTGATAGTTCTTATTACCTAAGGTTTTAGGCTGAATTTCAAAATATGAGGTGCATAAGCCTTGTAAGCTCTGTTTCTATTGTCCTCTGAAAATTATCTTGGTTACTGTTTCATGTCAAGATCACCTTCATTTAAATACTTAAAACTGCAATGGTGCATTCCAAATATGGTATTCCTTGCTAACCTTGTTGAAGAAATTAGTCTTCTTAATTTTGATGCCAATCAATACCTGCGCTTGATGTTTAACCATTTAAAATGTGGAAAAGCAGTTAATGGAAACTTTTCCTTTGTATCATTTCATATTTGTTTTGTTGCATATTTTCATACTGGAGGTTCTACGCAAAATGACGCTGATGAGAAATTATAGGCGTTATATTTATGAATATATATTTTAGGAATTTGAGAAATTAGGCATAGCCTTAGAACATAGCTTTTGCGGTATCTTATTTATTTGTCTAGTGAGCAGAAACCGATGACTCTAAGGTGCTCTCTGAAAGTGCAATGTTCTTGAAATTTCTGAATCACAAACAAAAGGGGTGATGACTTTATATTGAAACAGCCTATGGTTAAGGAGGGCTACAGGTAGAAGAGTGTCAAAAGTGTTTATAACTCCCAGTTTTGTTTGAAACACATGAGAATGGAGACGAGCAGAAGTCCAGCTTGTCTCAACAGATCTGTACTGAAATTGCCTGGTAAAAAGGTCTTGAATTAAAGACCAGCTTGTCTCAACAGATCTGTAGATTGTTTGTTGAATGTAAGCATTATTCTTATGCTTTTTTAAAAATCATTTCTCTTATTCATGGTGTTAGAGATAAAGATATTATATTGCATTTTTCAAGGATGTTAGTATACTTCCTTGATTGAGAAGTATCGTCCAAAAGATCATGGTAAAAGGAAGTGTTACTGTTTTGCACTAAGGTTGTATCAACTGGAAAAAATCACTCTTCATTTTCAGATAAAACCCGTAAGATATAGCATGACATAGGCATTGCAACTATGGAAGAAAATTGCAGGGAAAGGAGATGGGGTTTCGTATGATCAGAAACCATCTTCTGATCATTTTAATACAATGCTGCAAATGGTTACTGTCCTGAGCAAGCAGAGTTGTCAGACAAGAGCACACAAGGAACAGAGTAATTAGCAAAGGGAATTAGCTTCTGCTTCAGGACAACTTACGATGATAATGCAATTACAAATGCTGTCGAGATCTATGATAATCTAAGATTATATTTTATTATTTGTTGACTAATAGTTTATGCAGCCTCTTCATTTTAACTAGAGTCATTAATATTCTGGTAGATTTTATGAATTGCAACTCACTTGAGGTCAATTCCCTTTCAGTGGTGCAGTTCATTTCATGGCTTCGAATAATGACTGGAGAGTTAGAGATTTTGGCTAATTGGAAGCCTGTTTTTTGTAGACTATTACATCTTTATGTGGACACTTGGATTACTCATTTGCATCTGCATGGCATCCTGATGGTCGCATCTTTGCCACTGGGAATCAAGACAAGACCTGCCATATTTGGGATGCCAGAAACTTGTCTAAATCTGTCTCCGTGCTCAAGGGTAACTTGGGAGTCATTAGATCGATTCAATTTTCACCTGATGGGCAGTTCATGGCAATGGCAGAGCCAGTTGACTTTGTGCATGTATATGATGCAAAGAATGGGTTTGATAAAGAGCAGGAGATCGATTTTTTTGGGGAGATCTCTGGTGTGTCTTTTAGTCCCCATACAACATCCAATGAATCTACAATAGTTAAACAACCTGTTTGATTTTTTTTACCTAATTGATATTAATATTCAATCTCTAATTTATAATTAGAGAATACTTATATTTAATTTTTAATTTAACTTAGTATTTGAGTTTTAGTGATCATGCATTAAAAGTTTATTATTTAATACTTACAAATTTTTTTATCTTTTTCTAATATTATTTAATTATTTAACAATTCTTTGATTAAATAAAAAGATATTACAATAAAATTTTATATCATTTTTGAATAATATTCACAAGTTACTTATTTTACCATTTTAAATTAAGAGACCAGATAATTTTAAATTAAGTAGTTAATTAAAATATATCAATGATAAAAAGTATTTATATAATTATTTTGTTGGAATAGTTTAATTGTAGCCTATTATTATTATTATTATTATTATTATTATTATTATTATTATATGTTCTATCTTTTTGTTAGAGTTATAAACTTAATTTTTGTAGAATTAAATATCTAAAATATAAATTCTGATAAAAATTCAATGAAATACTAAGTTATATAATATTCATACCTTTATATTTTTTTTAAAGTCATATCCTCATAAGTCATTTTATACATAAATAGTTAATACTAAATAGTTAATTTTACCAAACATCTCTAACAAACAGCTAATACAATCTGCCGATTACCAAACAAAGCCTATAACTTGTGGCCTAAATATTTTGAAGGACCATATTTTATTATTATCAGATAGCTAGTTGAATAAGCTTCACTTTGCTATACCACGTAAGTCACCTAATACATGGATTTTATTCCAGTGGTTCTCATTTGTGTATCAATCTTCCATGGCATATGTATTCTTGGAGGTCTCTTCATATTGATATTGTGCTGTGGAGACTAACCCAAATCTTCTCTGCCATCAATTTTGTGTCATTCTATTCTAATTATTCATTTATGTGAGACTCACATAAATAGATAGTTAGGATGAAGTGAGACAGAATTGGCACAAGATTGATGACACGGATAATCAAGTTCCGACTGAGACAGGTTTGCTGCGGAGGTTCAACAACTTAGGCTTAGGCTATAACCAAGAGGGCCTCGTTGTCAACTTCGCTGCCCTTTTACTTGTTTTATTCGTTGACATAGGGAATACCTTCTAATTTATTGTGATGCAAATTCGAAATAGGTGAAGAACTTTTCGTATATTTCCGTTTTATAATTATCAACTAAAGAATTTTGTTCAGTACTAATACTTTGAATGTGATATATGTTATTCCAAGTGTGATTTTTCTATTTAATATTTATCATTTGAATTTAACTTTTCATGTCCTTAATTATGTCATATATTGTTATTTGAATGTTATTAGTATACCAATCCTGGAAGTTTGAAAAAGCGTTGAAATTAACAATCAAATTGAATTTTTTATTAATTTTTATTTTCGTAATTGTATCTATTCATAGACCGTCTTATTTGTTTCCATTCTAAGTCTAACTCGTCCCTCCAATAAGAAAATAAAACTTATCATAGAGATTGCTTTATGTTATAATCAAAATGTAAAATTTAATATAATGCAATTAGATATTAATTATAACCTTTTGTTAAATTATATTGTAACCTGCCATATAAAAACTTTATAAGTACATAATAGGTAAACTGGTCTTTCACTGATTGATAAAGAATGTTTTTATATTCAAATTTATTTTAAATCATCAAAAGTTTAACTTTAAACTTATCATGTCTTATACTTTTTGGCTGAGCCATCTAAAAATTAATGAGTTTAAGAAATCTAATTACAATTATATTAGAATTTATCTTAATTATATTGAATTTTTTTCACCATTCTTATTATTATAATCTCAAAATTAAACATCTTTCATTATAACATAAACTATATCAATAAGTTCAATCAAATAACCACAATCTTAAGATAAAATTCAATTTCTTAAGCATATTCACTATGTATATCATAAAATAATAAGAAAGGAACGCAATAATGCTAGAACAAACATGGACCAAAGAAAATAAATACTAAAACAAATTGACATTTTGATACAATCAACTAAAAGTTCTTATGAAAAACCTATATATAAATTTCAAGTACAAAAAAATCTTACAATTTGTAACAAAAAAGGGACTTCTTAAAGTTTTTGTAATGAGGGGGTATATCATATAAAAAGAACAATATTGTTTATCTTAATTATAATCTTTTTTTTAAAGATAAATAAAGAAATTTCATTAAAGGGCCCAAAAGGTCTATTATGTAATTACAAGGCAATAGTTACAAAGGATATGAATTAAACCAGAGGGCTAGCCTCTCAATGCAACAAAACTAGAAGTGATGCTAGAGTATTCATGACACAAGTTACACTAGACCCCAATTACATTTGAAGGATGAGCTTAAGTTATCAGTTGCTTTATTAGTAATCAGTACCTCCTTGCTCTAACAACAAGTTCTATTTATCACTACATACATGTCATTGTGAACATCACTGAAGACACTTTGATTTCTTTTTTGGTTAGTAAGTCAGCACAAGACTCAGGCATTTCCTATCTTCTCCCGTTCTTTTATAAAGATTTTTAGCCTAAGCTAAGATTTTTTCCTAATCATTTTCAAGACAAATTGAATTCATATTGTGTTGCATCCTTGCCCAAATAAAAGCTGAAAATTGCATTTAAAAAGTAGGTGGTTTATTGTTTCAGTTAGTGAATTGCATAGAAAGCATACTTGACCAATGTTACCTTTTAATCTATCCTTGGTCTTCAGTCTTCCTCTAAATTCTAGCCAAGTTACAAATGCAGCATTGGGCATTAGAGATTTCCACACTATGTTATACCAGGGTGTATTTGGATGTTGAGGTCTTAATGCTTTCAAACAAGAAGAGTTGGAGAACTTCTCATTTGCACTTACAAACCAATATAATCTATCCTTATTAAAGGAATTAAGTGTGCAACTTAGGAGAATGTCCTGAAACTTGTCAGCCCCTATACCAGAAATCATCCATTTATTGTCAAAAATTAAGCAAGACACCCTAGAGTTTATTGATCCTTCTTAATAGAATGAGCATTTCGTCTCTCTTGATCAAAGGGCTATGGTAAGAACAATTATCAAACCATATTCATGAGTCCTCCTCATTACTAATTTGCATTTTAATAAAATAATATGTCTATGCCTTAGAATGTTGATAAAAGGCCAGGAGTGTCTACTTTTCTCATTCAATTGTAAGAAATTAGAGTTATTCAAGTAATAAACATGCATAAATCTACTTCAAAAAAATTTTTCTATCATTTAGAATCTTCCAAATCCTCTTAGCAATCTTGATTTGGACTAGCTGAAATGAGATGAATCCTATCCCTCCCTCTTACTTTCTCCAGCACACATTTCATCTTAGCATGCTTGTATACTTCTGCTTTTCCACACCAAAGAAAATTCTTCATGCATCTTTCAATTTCTTTGGTGATATTCCTTGATATAGCCAAGTGTGAGGTCTTGTGAAGGTGAATATTGCTCAGTACTGATAAGATAAGTAGAACTCTCCCAGCCTAGGATAGAAATTTGTTCTGCCAAGCATTGATCTTTTCTCACACTTTTTTTCCAGTTGCAAGCAATCATATTAATTGAGTTTTTTAGATGAAATGGGTACCCCCAAATATTTGAAAGGAAGGTTTTGAATATTGAGACCAAAAATGTCTTTCAGGTTCTCAGAATTAGTGACATCCCAGTAGAAGTACGTTATGCTTTTTTGATAGTTAACTTTCAGACCAGACAGTTTACAAAACTCTATGAGGGATTTGTGTAGAATTGTCAGAGACTTTAGATTAATAGCACAAAACATAATCAAGTCAGTCGCATAACTAAGGTGAGTGAGGTGTAAAGCCTCACATTATTGTGGTATGAAAATCAGGACTACTCTTAAAGTTTTAGCTAATGATTTTATTAAATATTTCCATAGAGATTGCAAAAAGGTATAAAGATAAGGGATCACCTGCCTTATGCCATTAGAGCCTTTAAAAAACCCTGTGGGAGAACCATCTAAAAGAATGTTATAAGAAGGTGTTGAGATGCACTTCTGTATCACTTCTAGTTGTTGGTCATGAAACTCTCTTGCACTAGAAGGATGTTGTCTAAAATTTCTCTTCCATGGATAAATTCACTTTGTGTATGATGCATTAAAGACTTTAGACGGATCTTTAGCCTGTTAGCTAATAATTTAGCTATCACTTTATAGACTATGTTGGAACAAGACATAATTCTAAAATCATTTAAGTAGATAGCACAAGGAACTTTTGGAATAAAAAAAATATGAGTTACATTTAACTCTCTCAACATCCTCCTTGAATGAAAAAATTCATACACCACTTCAGTTAGCAGACTACTAGTAATATTCCAATAGCATTGAGAGAATAAAAACATTATAATTGTATGGTCTTGGTGCTCTCGTAAGGTAAGTGAGTAGATTGTTTCTTTGATCTCCTAATCGGTAACTTGTTGTTATAGTGAATTCAAATTGGAGACTATAAATGGCCCAATCACATCCACCTGTTCCTGTAGATGAATCTTACCAGGTCTATTTGATGCTAGTAATTCCATATAATAATTGGTGACCATATTTTCAATCAAAGAGGAATTAGATTTCAAATGATCATTGTATTCTAGTAGACAAAGAATCTTATTGGAATTCTTTCAAGCCATGATGGAATTATTAAAGTACCTTAAGTTAGAGGCCCCCTCCTTTAACCACAGGTTCATTTCTTTCTACATCAGCATTGAATTATGATCTATTGTTTCCTTGATATATTCTTGCAGATTCTTGTTTTCCTTAGTTTGTAAGTTACGATTGTGAGGTGAGAGGTAGGAAGTCCTTTACAATTCACTAAGGGGGCGGTTGGTTCGCACAGAGGAATGGTAATAGGAATGGGAATGAATATAGTGAGGAATGAGAATGGATAT
>JAOQMS010000003.1:15163185-15218931 GCA_027563885.1 Erythroxylum longipes
CCATTCCTCTAGATTAGGAGAGGAATGGGGTATTACCCAAAAGTGGGTAATCAAAATAATAACCCTATAATCATATCTCCTTACCAAACTCAATCTTTCATTCCATACTCATTCTTCTTTTTTCATACCCTCCAAACAAGCACCCCCTAAGATCTTCCTTAGCTTCTATACTCTTCTTTTTGTTGTGATTCCTATTTTGAGAAAGATTTTGAGTTTAATTTTTAAACACTATAGTTTCCTCATTATCTGGAAAGATCTGTAACCTTAGATGCCATTATTCTATGCATCACTGGCAAACTTCATAAATCCATCCTTGTCATCAAGGAAATTTAGAAATCTAAAAAAGGAATTAATCTTTTTTATAGTGAAGAGATCACTAACCTTCATGAGGAGTGATTTGAGCATAGTGGAGGGTCTAAATAGCACATGAGATTTTGGAAAGGATTTCATCCATTGTATCAAGTTTCTTCCTGATCAAAGCCCCACCTTTTTGCTTATTACTCCAAGTGAACAGATTGCTTTAATATCTCCAATTTGTAACTTCATTCTTCCCAATCCCCTTTCTAACTCATTGCCTAAGTTAGAAAGATTATATCTATCACCATATGCCTCAGAAGGAGATGGGACACAATTGAAGTCCCTAGCTAAGATCTAGGGAATAACCATCCTATTACTAATGGTGCTTAGATCATCCTATAACCTGGCTTTTTGGAACTCAAAATTGGAAGCATAAATAATTGTCAACTCAAATAAAAGTCTGAATTTTTAATCTTGCAAAGTAAATGAACATACTGATCTAAGGACTCTTATAAAGACACTTTAACTTTCTCTTTTTTAAATCATATACTATTCTAACGTTGAAATGATATAAGTGATTAGCACCATATTCCTAATTTTTACCTAGAAAATTTATTGATCCCTGTAGTTTATAGGCCTTTATCTTGGTGTCTAGCATCCCTACTAGTAGAGGCTGTTTAGTCAAAATTATATCCCTCATTGCCTTCTTTTATGAGACTCATTTATTCCTCTAATATTCCAAAAATTCATTCTAAGTTATAAAAATCATTTTACACCCCTTGGGCTTCTTTCTCTTCCTACCTAATCTACTTGTAGAGGGGGTATTCACTACCAATTCACTAATTGGTATGCCAAAAATATCTTTAGGGTTCATTTCAACCTCCATGTCTTCAGGGGCCACTTCTGCCTCAATGTCTTGACCTATATCCTTAGGGATCACTTCAGCCTTAATGCCAGGACCTATATTCACACTTAGTTTATTACGATCAGTTTTTGGACCTAAGGAATGTCAATTTTCCACTTTCTAAAATTGAGAGTCCTCCAACTCGCAATACTCATCTTCTAAAATGATTTCATTAGATGTTAGAGCTGGAGGTTCCTCAACTCCTATTAACTCAGAATAGAGTCTAAAGGTGAATTTCTTCCTTATAGGCTTTCATTCCTTTTCCCCAACTGAGGTTCCCAACTATAAGTGATCTAATTTCAGTTTTAGTAGTTCTCCATCCAAATCCAATTTCATAATATTCAATATTTTAGGTAATTCCTCTTTCAAATTTACCCCTGTGCATATCCTAGCAAATCATATTTTTTCCATCTTCTTTGTGGTTGATTCGAATGCTAATGATCTTCCCATAGAGCTCGTAATGAAACTTAATCTGTCTAGAGTCCAATACTCTAGAGGGATGTGGTGGAAGTTAATCCATAAATTCGTAGACTCCACTCTTGACCTATCAAGGTACAGCCCAGGTACCCAACTCTGAACAAACATTGGTTGTCCCCCTATATGCTAGGGGCAAGCTTCTATCACTTTTTTCAAGGATTCGCCATCCAAAAACTAAAACAGGAAGGTGTCTTCCTCAATCAAAAGAACCTTGCCGAGACCTTTACTACACCACCTAACTTGAGCCCAATTTTGTATATGCAAGAAGGCTGGTCTTTTACCGAGAAAGTAACCCACCATCATGTCACTCCAACTATACTTCAAAATTGCCCTCCAATCGCCTCCAATTGCCTCCTAATTTAGGGACAATCTTAATATATCATCTCAACTATAATTTTAATCTCTAAAATTATATTAAATTTTGTAACATTTATGCTAATAATTAAATATATTACATATTCAAATTATATAACAAATAAGGGATAATTTCTTAAAGAGTTCGCTATGTAAAAGGTTAAATCATATAACTATAAACTTCTTCATCTCAACCAAAATATTAATTATATAAAAATAAAATTCATCTTAATCACAATCATAATCTTAATCTTAGATTTCTATTAAATTTATGCTAATAATTAAATATATTACAAGTTTAAGTTCTCATGCTTATTAATTGTTAATACTAATTAAGATATAGAGATGAAATCATTATTTAACAATTTCTGTTGTTGTCTAACTGTAGTGCATAAATATCTTGATTTTTTTTAAAAGGGAAAGAAAAATTCATTAATAAAGAATGTAGTTATAAGCTTACAGAAGGAACTAAGTGGAATATCCTTTGACATGAAAAAGGTGCAGTGGTTTTAACTAATCAAAAACAAAAAGAGTATGCGATATTAATAACTATAGAACACTAATGTTGCCGATGATTCTATTTAAAGACAAAGGTTCTTTAATGTTATCGAGATATTCAGAAATAAGGAGGTTAGTAGGTTTGGACTTTAGTTCAAAACACCTGGCTTTCCTTTCTTTCCATATTGTTTGTACACACATGCTAACAGCCGCAATATAAGTCAACTTAAGGGGTGATTGTTGATGGTAAAACCTATCTACTTGTTTTACGCTTAAAAATTGCAAGTGAACTCGTGACTTGTAGTAAAAAGAGTGGATATCAACCTCACAGGGATTGATGCCTAGACATCGCTTAATTTAGACACAACTTTGTTTAAGAAACTAAATTATGAAATGCAATAATCTGGAAAATTAAACTAAAATTAAAAGACTAATGTAAACAATGGATAATACTGCAATTGTAGAAAATTTGAATTCAAGAATCTAAATGCTAGAGATTACTTTTTCCTTATTTTGTCTCCCTCCTATTTTATTGATTGAATTGTATCTGACCTTAAATTTCCGAATGTACTAATTACCCTCTCTTAAGGTGTAACTATTTATCCCTAATCAAATTAAGAGGAATCGATTAAATGATCTCTCAACCTACCCAATGGCTCTATCGATTCAACTAGTTATTAAACTATCCTATCGGTGATCAATTGGCTAATTGAGATCTCTCTTCTAACTATTCAATTAACATGATGATTGTAAGTCTATAGGTCACCAACTCTCGTTGTACAATCCTACACGAATTTCATCTCACTCACTCTCTTGATTTGTTGCAAGATGACAATTAAGAACAACAGTCAACAAAGAAAATTGTATTCAATTCAATAAAATAGGAGTTTTGACAAAATAATTCAAAAGTAATCCCTAAAATGAGATAACCCTAACATGGTCTCCATAACATCATCAGCAATCAAATAAACCATTTTTTACAAAGAATATAAGAGATTAAAATGACAGAAATTTGAATAGAAAAACCCATTCTCTTCTTTGCCAAAATCTAGAATTTTGGTGTTGATGTGTTATTTTGCCCAATCTTGATGATGATCCTTGTCTTCAATCCTTCCTCAATACTCCAAACATATGTTCTTCACTCAAGGATGGTGTTTCTACAGGTGGGTGTCGTCTCTCCTGAAGATGGAGGCTTAATAGTATTTTTATAGTCCAAAAATCCTAGGTTTAATGAAGCCTTGCAGATTACCTCTAATTACAATTCCCAGGACCGTGGGAATTTGTATGAATCCCACGAGCATGGGAGTTTACATAGATGCACTCCTCATTTCTGTTATGATTCCTATGTCCATGGGAATTTACATGATTCCCACGAACGTGGGAATTTGTCACAGATAAACTCTTCTTGTCTTCTCTTCTTTGATATTTTCTTCAACTTCCAAGTTGCTCCCTCTTCTTTCCTACACAAAATGATCAATTCTTACCCTCAATTGGCATCAAACACGCAAAAATAACAATGGAAATCAAACTTAATGAAAACATACAAAATGAATCCTAAACTAGATCAATAAACAACAATTATGCTAGAAAACACATGCCATTTACCTATAAAAACATATCCTAATGCATACCTATCAACATCCCCATACTTAAATCTTTGCTTGTCCTTAAGCAAAATAAATGCAACCACTCAATTCTATCACTTCAGTTTCACAAAGATCAACGCATACAATCTCTCAAATTCAAGCCAACTCAAATATCAAGTTAATGCACATATCATGACTACTTTTTTGTTGATGTACACAAGCAAACTCACAATTGGCACAATCACTCAAAGATAAGTAAAGATGCACCAATGAATCTTTCTCACGATTTTCACTCATTTGGCTCAAGTGTTTAAGGGTTAGTGTTTCGCTCAAACTTCCTATAGGAAACTACATTATCATAGGCTTGCTAATACACCAATTCTCATCTACAATGATTGCATGCATAAATAGATCAAAAGGACTTGTTTAGGGTTGTAATGTGATAAGGGTTAAGGTAGGTCAAAAGAGGGGAAAGAGGGTTAAACATAAGCATAAGTAAAGTACAAAACGGATAAAATGGGATAACAAAACATAACTACGAGACATACAAATATAACTAACATTCTGCACTTATTGATGCTATTCACTTATTCTTCCTTCTTCTTTTCTTTTCTTTTTCATTTTTCATTTTTTTGTTTTTTCTTTCTTTTTCTTCATACATGGAAGAACTATGAATCAAAACTAGCACTATATACAATGTACTCCATAGGTAGAAATATACTCAACTTATCTTCGTAAAAATTTCACACAATCCTAACTAATATTTTGCTTAATACTTTACTAAGCTTATAAAAGGGTAGGATAATGGGGTTTAAAGTATTAAAATTTTGGGTGTTTTCAAGAAATAAAAGGTTAAGGGTCAATGGGTGTAGAAAGGGATTATGCAAAGGTGGGTCGTTTAAGCTAAGGGTTAAAGCAAGAAAAAAGGCGTCGATCATCTCTATTAAGCATGCATCCAGTAGACTCAAACCGATTCAAAGCAAGTTCTAAAAGTAGTAACCTATGGAAGTACACTCAACAAAGAAATGAAATGACTATAGATAGAGTCATATGGCTCAATCCTCACTTTAGCTCAAATGAAAACTCATTATGCGTCTCTATACGACCTCATTGTTCAAATGTCGATTTGTAACTAAGTTTATGTAACCAACTACTTTTTATCACTCTATATGGTTCACTTTCTACTTAAGTAGCCTAATTTGAGTTCAAACATGCATTCAATCTAATTCCAACTAACATGACAAAATCTCATGGCAATATTTATAGAAGTGACTCAAATGTGGTTCCATTGCTAACACAAAGCATCATTGCTGACACAAAGCACATACAATATGCCTAAACATGCATCCTATTCAACACAATTTTAAAAAAAATGCAACTAAGAATTTTGATGTCACCTCCCCACACTTAAAGATCACATTGTCCTCAATATGACAAGTCAACCTCCAAGTGAGTGAAAATGACATTAAACCAAATAAAAATGAAAAAACAAAAACAAAAGAAATTGAAACAAACAAAATGATATCAAACTAAACAAAAGAAAATGAATTCAAACCAAAATTAAAAGAAATTAAATCTAAACAAAAGACATAGCACACAAACAAGTAATATGAAACCAAATACACATGAAATGAAATGAAATCACACAAACGAAACAGCAAAATTTAAAAGTTAATGATGGTGGCGACGGTGATGGTGTAGGAGCTTCAAAATTGTTCCTTCGACAGAAGTTGAGGAAACTCTTCTTCAAACTACGTTGCTTATTATATATTGTCCACATTTGTATGCTGAGCTCATTTAATTTAGATGTTATCCATTGTTGGTTGGAGGCTATTTCTTCAAAGGTTTGTTGGAGTTAGTCAACCTCTGCCAATGCACTTAGTTCTGCTGTTGTTGCTTCGTCCTCTGGATCCTGAGTTGCTCGAGAGGTTGAAGGTTGGGATGCAGCTGTACTGATGCTTCTCCTATTTCTCACTACAGCACGCTTCTGAAGATTACGGAATTTCATATAATGAACCTCCACAATCTCAAGACGTCTCAAAAATAATATGTCAAACATATCGTGTGGCGTTGTACGCACCTCTTCCAAATTGTGGTTATAAAAACTAACTAAAGCAGTAACAATATGCCCCATTCCAAAGTATGAACTCCTTTTGTTGACAAAACTAACGATTGATCTAAAATTTTTAAAGGATGTGTTGATTCTAACCTTCCGATCCATGCACCATAAGAAGAAAAGTTCTTTAGCTGAACATTTGCTACTTTCAATTTTATTGAATACAGTTAAACACATGAATTTATGCAACAACAAATGTTCGACACTACGTATTAAAGCATTCGGTGCATTGCGTGAATCATAATTATCTTCTCCCATTAAAATTTTCCAATAGGCATCCATATCAAAATCAGTATGATCGTTTAAAACTTTATGTTTTGGAAATAGAAAAGATGACGCATGACATTATAATCCAGTTTGTACACATCACCTAATAATCTAAACCAAAAGAATCCATTTTTGGGGTGTAACGGACAGTAGTGAAAAATTCAACTATCATCATAGGTTGAATATGCATGTCATATTGGATGAACCTATTCCACCCTATGTTGTCAGCTAGTTGCTCAATTTTTGTCCTCACTCCTATTTTCTCTAACAATTTAAAATCGAAATACCTAGGAGTGATTATTTCCCTATTCTTAAAATCAAGAAAGCACGTACCTTTGTCTTTCGAGTAAATTGGGAAGGGAGATCGGTAAGTTTTCGCCAAATCGCTTTTGCCTTCACCGGAAACTTTACATCGCACTTCTTCACTCATTTTTAGAGCCATTATCTTCTTCGGTGCCATTGTTATAGAAAAACCTGCAAGAACAAGAGAGAGAAATTGAGATTCGAGCTTTGGAGAGAGAGAACAAAAAACGTACCTAAATTCTTGTTGTTTGGAAAGATTAATGCATGAAAAAAATGAAAAGAATGTAAGAATAATGAAAGAATTGAAGAAAATACCAAGAATCTAAAGGGAGATTGAAGAGTTTTAGAGAGTGGGAGGAGATAAATTCGTGGGTAGGAGAGAGAGAGTATGGAAATCTAAAGATAAGGTGAGAGAAAAAATGGAGTTTCCCTCCCAGTGTAGGATTCCCACGCTCGTGGGAATCTCCACAATTCCCATACGCATGGGATTCCTGGGAATCACCCAAATTCCCATGAGCATAGTATTCCTCTCCTGAAAGTTTCTGGAGAGGATTTCCACATCCGTGATAATCACCATAATTCCCACAGACGTGGGTTCTCTTTCCAAAAACTTTCTGGAGAGATTTCCCACGTTCGTGGGAATCACTTCAATTCCTACGAATGTGGGAATTGGTGATCCTCACAATTGTAAACCTTCTTCCAAGCTTATACGTACTCTCCATGCTCCCAAAACCTACAAACACAATATTATAATATCATCAACAAGAAACTTAAGAACAAATTGAAATCCAAACAAAATCACATAAACATTAATCACATCCAATTTAAACATGATCATAACTAAAGAACTCAAACAAAAACTAGACAAAGACAATACAAAAGAAATGAAACATGCTATGTTAAGGTCATTAGCTTGACTATCCAATATATACTTATGAAAAAGTGGAAGATAGGAGCAAGATAACTTCCCTTGTTTGTGGATATGTCCCTCCATAATATGGTTTACAGCGGTGCACATTGACATTGAATGTTTCCCCATTGTCATTTTCCAGCTCCACAGCTCCATGGGGGAATACTTGAAGAATTTTGAAAGGCCCACTCCATCTTTACTTGAGTTTTTCGGGAAATAGTCAAAGTCTTGAGTTAAACAAAAGTACTAAATCCCACTCTTAAATTCCTTCTTCTTGATATGGCCATCATGCCACTTCTTAGCCCTTTCTTTTTACAATTTGGCATTTTCATAAGCATCATACCTTAACTCATCCAACTCGTCAAGGTGTAATAATCATTTTACCTGCCATCTTCCAATCTATATTCAATTTCTTTATTGCCCAATATGCTCTATGCTCCAACTCCAATTGCAAATGACATGTCTTGCCTTATACAAGCTGATATGGTGTTGTGCCCATGGGGGTCTTGAAAGTTGTTCTATACGCCCATAGTGCATCGTCCAGTTTTAATGACCAATCTTTTCTTCAAATGTTCACTGTCTTCTCCAAAATCTTTTTCAGCTTTCTATTCACCACCTCCACTTGACCACTGGTTTGGGGATGGTACGGGGTAGCCACTCTATGATGTACGTTGTATCTTCTCAAAAACGATTTGTTGTTAAAGTGACTTCTCCCATCACTTATTATTGCTCTAGGCACCCCAAATCTAGTAAAAATCTTCTTAATGAACTTCTGAACCACCTTGCTATCGTTGGTTGGAGTAGCGATCGCTTCGACCCATCTAGAAACATAATCAACTCCAACCAAGATATAGGTATTGCCTTTAGAGGGTAGGAATGGTCTCATGAATTACATACCTCATACATCAAATATCTCCACCTCCATTATATTTAAAGTGGCATTTCATTTCATTTTGATACGTTGCCAACTCTTTGACATCTATCGCACTTGAGCACAAAATCTCGAGCATCTTTAAATAGAATTGGCCAATAGATTCCACACTCCGAAATCTGTGTTAGAGTCTTGTTAGCTCCATAATGCCCTGCATACGGTGAGCTATAACATTGAATTAAGATCTTAGGCATTTCATCTTCAGGAACACACCTGCGAATTAAACTATCAACATAGATCTTATAGAGTACAGGTTCATCCCAAATATAATGAGCGCACTGAAATAAGAAACGCTTCCTTTGTTTATAAGATAATCGAATGGAAGAATACCACCTCAGAGGTAATTTGCAATATCTGCAAACCAGGGAAGGAAAAGTTATCTACTATCATCAAAGTCTTGTCAGGAAAGCTTTCCTTAATTTCCTCTTCTTCTTCATGATGTCCGACTTCAAGCCTTGATAAGTGATCCGCTACAACGTTTTCTGCTCCTTTCTTGTCTTTGATTTCAATATTGAACTCTTGGACCAGGAGTACCCATTGAATAAGCCTAGCCTTAGCATTCTTCTTGGTGAAAACCTAACGCAATGCTGCATGGTCTGTAAACACAATAACTTGTGAACCTAACAAATAAGAACGAAATTTTTCACAAGCAAATACCACCGCAAGCAATTCTTTTTCAGTAGTTGTACAATTCAATTGTGCTCATGTCAACGTCTTGCTTACGTAATAGATAGCATGCAACCTCTTCTCCTTCCGCTGACCTAGTATACACCCAATAACATGGTTGCTTGCATCACACGTAATCTCAAATAGGAGAGACCAATCCGGCGATGTCAAAATTGGTGCTGTAATAAATGCCTTCTTCAACCTATTAAAAGAATTCAAACAGTTGTCATAAAAAATAAAAGGCACATCTTTTACCAATAGATGAGTCAAAGGTTTTGCGATAAGGGAACAATCTCTAATGAACCATCTGTAAAACCCTGCATGACCAAGAAAACTCAAACAACCTTGATATTGGAGGGAGGCGGTAACTTTTCAATTATTTCTGTCTTAGCTTGATCCACTTCAATCCCTTTATATGAAATCTTATGGCCTAATACGATTCCCTCTTGGGCCATGAAATGACATTTTTTCCTATTTAAAACTAAATGTGACTCCTCAAATCTTTGGAGCACTTTATCTAAGTTCTGTAGGTAGGGATGGCAATTCCGGCCTGACCCGCCTATCCCAACCCGTTTTTGGCTCGGGTTTAGCGGGTCATGGGGGGGCCACGTGTTTTTTAATTAAAATATACCGACTAGCCAGGTTTGGCCCTGCCCGTCTGTCCCGACCGTTGATGGGCCATCCCGCGGCCCGCCGTGATTGAAGTCGCTGGCCTATTGACATGCTTATCTGCAGGTAATGATCAAAAGACTCTCTAAAAACAGAAAAATCATCCATAAATACCTCTATATGGTTTTCATTCATGTCTGCAAATATGGCCATCATACACCTTTGAAATGTTGCAGGTGCATTATATAAATCGAAAGGCATCCTTCGATATGCAAAAGTTCCGTATGGACATGTAAAAGTGGTCTTCTCTTAATCTTTTGGATATATAAATATTTGATTGTACCCTAAATATCCATCTAGAAAGCAATAAAAAGAATGACTAGCCACTTTCTTAATCATTTGGTCCACAACAGGTAAAGGGAAATGATCATTCTTGGTGGCCAAATTTAACTTTCTATAGTCAATGCACACCCGCCACCTTGTGACAGTCCTAATGAAAATATTTTCCCCTTCTTCATTTTCTATCACTGTGATGCCACCCTTCTTTGGTACACACTGTACTGGGCTCACCCACTCGCTATCCAAAATGGGGTAAATTATTCCTATATGTAGAAGTTTCACCACTTCCTTCTTTACAACTTCTTACATATTCGGATTTAACCTTCACTGTCTTTCTCTTACGGTTCTACAACCTTCTTCTAGGTTAATCCTATGCATCACCACATTAGGGCTAATCCCCCGAATATCAAAAATTTGCCACCCTACAGTTCTCATCCTTTTCCTAATAGTCTCTACTACTTTCTCTTGTTGCTCACGATTTAATTCATTGGAGATAATGATGGGTAAGGTGTGGTTCTTTCCTAAAGAGGTATATCGCAAATGGGCAGTTAACGGTTTAAGCTTTACAGTGGGAGGTTTAATCGTAGAAGGTGGTGTAGGTGCACCAGCTGTCTTTAATCTTTCAAGCTCCACTTCCTCACATACATCCTCTTCCTTTGCACTTTCATTTGTGTGTAATTCATTTAGCTCATTGACTTCATTAATCTCCTTCACTTACTCATTTACCACATCAATTTTCATATACACATTTCCATCCATCTATTTCTTCAAAAATTTTGTCATGTTAAACTCTACCTATTTATCACCAATTCCTAACACAAGTTTCCCTTCATGCACATCAACTAATGCCCTACCAGTATTCATAAAGGGTCTACCTAGAATCAATGGACAATTCTTATCAGTTTCAAAATATAACAGAACAAAACTAACAGGAATTATAAATTTTTTCACTTTTACCAATACGTCTTCCACAACTCTAAATGGTCTTTTTATTGATTGATCTGCAAGTTGAATCAGCATCGAAGTTAGTTTGACCTCTCCTAATCCCAATTTCCTGAAAATAGACAAAGGTATCAAGTTAATACTTGCACTTAAATCGCATAAACATTTGAAAAATTCAAAATATCCTGCAACACATGGAATAGTAAAGCTCCCTGGATCCTACAATTTTGAAGGATTTGACTTGAAATAATAGAGCTGTAGTTCTCCATCAATGTATCTGTCTGATTATCTTCCCAAGAATGCTTGTGCGTGAGTATATCCATTAAAAATTTTGCATACTTGGGCATGCACTCCAAAGCTTCCACCAATGACAAAGTAATCTATAACTTCTTCAATTTCTTTAAAAATTTGGAAAACTAGGTATCCACCTGATGTTGCTTCACTCTTTGTGGATACGGGAGTTTGGGCTTGTACGGTGGTGGTGGTACATATGGCCTGCCCTCTTTATGTTCTTCTTCTATCTCCATACTTTTGTCTTGTTCGTGGTTGTTCTTTTGCATACTTGGTTCTTCCATTTGCTTACCACTCCGAAGTATAATAACTTTGAGTTGCTCCTTCGAATGACCTTATTATTACTCGATAAGTGACCTTCACTTTGAGAAAATAAAGCATCAGTAAGTTGAAGTACCTGAACTTCTAAGTTATGGATCGATAAGTCATGGTTTTTAGCTATCTGATCAAATTTTGGCTCCATCCTCTGTTGATTTTCCTCCGGGCTTTCATACATCCATTTCTGAATCTCTGCTTGAACTGCCAGTTTAGAATTAAACATCTCTATAAACTTGTCTAACTTTTTTTCCAACACTCTGATTCGCTCTTGCTGGAATCCTGGTGGTCTTTGTGGTCTTTGTTGGCTACCTGCATTATTATTACTCCAAGAAAAGTTCGGGTGATTTTTCCAACCCATATTATATGTGTTCGAATATGAGTTATTACCTCACTGCAGCTAGCCTAAATAGCTTACCTGTTTGGTCCCGCTAGCTCCCAATAGGAAACATTCCGCTAAGTTATGGTTGTCCTCCCCACACAGCTCATATTGTGCTTGTATTGCCTTAACTGTTGAGGTGGACGCTCCTTGCATGTTGTTTAACTTCTTTGTTAAAGCCATGATTTGAGCCTGCAAGGCAGTAACTGAGTTAATAGGTATCATACCTTTTTGTTCCTTCTGTCTTTGTCTACTCCTCTCGCTTGACCACATGCAACTGTTGCTTGCTAACTCCTCCAATAAATCATGAGCTGCTTCCATCGTTTTTCTCATCAGTGAACCTCCAGCTACTGCATCAATTGTGCCCCTTGTGCTAGTATTCACTCCATTATAGAATGTTTGAAGTAGAAATTCCCTTGGGAGGTTGTAATGTGGAAAGCTCCTTTGAAGTTCCTTATATCTCTCCTAAGCTTCATAAAGAGATTCTTCGTCATTTTGCTAGAAATTTGTTATCTCCTTGATAATCCTCGTCATCCAAGCTTCATAAAGAGATTCTTCGTCATTTTGCTAGAAATTTGTTATCTCCTTAATAATCCTCGTCGTCTTCGTTAATAGAAAATATTTGGCGAGGAATGCTTGGGCGAGCTACTCCCAAGTCATGATCTGGCCTGGATTCAAAGAATTATACCATGCTTTAGCCCGATCCTTCAACGTGAATGAAAATAGTCGCAGCTTTACTACATCATCAAACATTCCTTTGAATCTGAATATGTCATAGATCTCCAAGAAATTTACGACATGGGCATTTGGAACCTCGTTGGATAGCCTGTAGAACTGCACACTGTTTTGGAGAATGTTGAGAAGCGTCGGCTTTATCTTAAAATTATTCGCTTGAACTACCAGCCTCGCCCCTCCTTAAGGACTAAACACTGGCCTCATGAAATCCATGAGTGTCCTTTCCGGTCCTCCTTGCTCTCCTTCTTTAGCCATATCTTGATTTGAGAAATTTAGACGCTTTGTCCTTCTTATTTCTCTTCTACGCTTCTTAACGTCGGGGAATTCATCCTCTATAGTTTCTTTTGTCCTTCGTGTACTCCTTGTGTTCATGCACCTGTAAATACACAAGGAGAAGTATCAAAAACTCTTAAATCAAAGTAATCTAAATCAAACACGATGCTCAACAATCAATCCTCGGCAACGGCGCCAAAAACTTGTTGATAGTAAAACATATCTACTTGTTTTACACTCAAAAATCGCAAGTAAACGGGTCGTGACTTGTAGTAAAAAGAGCAGATATCGATCCCCCAAGGATTGATGCCTAAACACTGCTTAATTTAGATACAACTTTGTTTAAGAAACTAAATTATGAAATGCAATAATATGGAAAATTAAACTAAAATTAAAAGACTAATGTAAACAATGGACAATACTGCAATTGAAGAAAATCTAAATTCAAGAATCTAAATGCTAGAGATTATTTTTTCCTTATTTTGTCTCCCTATTATCTTATTGATTGAATTGTGTCTCATCCTAGATTTCTGAATGTATTAACTACCCTCTCTCAAGGTGTAATTAATTGTCCCTAATTGAATTTAAGGAAATCAATTGAATGATCTCTCAACCTATCCAATGACTCTACCGATTCAACTAGTTATTAAACTATCCTATGGGTGATCAATTGACTAATCGAGATCTCTCTTCTAACTATTCAATTAACATGATGATTGCTATTCTATAGGTTGCCAACTCTCATAGTACAATCCTACACGAATTTCATCTCACTCACTTTCTCGATTTGTTGCAAGATGACAATTAAGAACAACAATCAACAAAGATAGTCGTATTTAATTCAATAAAATAGGAGTTTTGACAAAATAATTCAAAAGCAATTCTTAAAATGAAATCAGCCTAACATGGTCTCCATAACATCATCAACAATCAAATAAACCATTTTTAAAAAGAATATAAGAGATTAAAATGACAGAAATTTGAATAGAAAGACTCCTTCTCTTCTTTGCCAAAATCTAGAATTTTGGTGTTGATGTGTTATTTTCCCCAATCTTGATGATGATTCTTATCTTCAATCTTTACTCAATACTCCAAACATGTGTTCTTCACTCAAGGATGGTGTTTCTATAGGTAGGTATTGTCTCCTCTGAAGATGGAGGCTTAATTATGTTTTTATAGTCCAAAAACCCTAAGTTTAATGAAGCCTCACATATTACCTCAGATTACAATTCCCACGTCCGTGGGAATTTGCAAGATTCCCATGAGCATAGGAATTACACACAGATGCACTCCTTATTTCCGCTATGATTCCCATGCCTATGGGAATTTTCATGATTCCCACGAACGTGGGAATTTGTCACAGATGAACTATTCTTGTCTTCTCTTCTTTAATCTTTTGTTCAACCTCCAAGTTAATCCCTCTTCTTTCTTACACAAAAATAGTCAATTCTTACCCTCAATTGGCATCAAACACACAAGAATAACAATGGAAATCAAACTTAATGAAAACATGCAAAATGAATCCTAAACTAAAACAATAAATAACAATTATTCCAGAAAACACATGTCAATTACCTCTAAAAACATATCCTAATGCACACTTATCAGTGATCTTTGAGTAGTTAACCACTGGACAACATTGGAGAAAGTAGTAACGTTGATATCCATACCTAATCAGTCACCTCACACATGAAAAATAAGTGGTCTCTTGTTTCTTCTTGAGTTAAATAGAAAGGACATAAATTGTTGATGTTCAAATATTTGATCTAATCAGCAGTATTCAATCTATTTTGTATAGTAAGACACAGAAGAAAGGAGGTTCTTGGGGGGGATCATTTTGTGCCAAATGATACGATGCCACCCCACTTCTAGCTTCCTCGCCCTTAATAGGTCTTTTATGATTTTATTTGATAGTTAGTGAGTAGGTTTGTTGTGCCAAAAGAAAGAATCCTGATGGAGAAAGGGAGGATTTCGTTGTTCATACTCTTTCTTCTTTAGCAATGTCTATTTCTATTTAGCTCCTTCTACCTTCTTTTCTCTACAACATTGTACTCCAATTGGTTCCTTCCTACTGCCCTCATTTGCATTCTTTGTTTCTATTTAATATCCTTTCAAACTCCACCTGCTGCTCTCATTTTCTTGGTTCATTCTTCATCTCTTCTCCTTATTTTCTGCATTGCTACTAACTTATTACTGTATTCTGCTTACTTTGGAAGTAATTTTCATAAGTGGTTGTTCTCTAGCACACTTATTTCCTTCTGTTACTCAGTTTTATCTAATAAATGGTAACTTTCAGCCTTTAAACTCTAAAGTTTCACAATTTGCAGAAATTATTCCTCTTATAGATTCCACTGGTCCTTCTTCTAGTCATGTTTGAATTTCAGACTTAGATCATTCTATTCGTAAGTATTAGGTAAAAGTGGTTGGTGACCCCAGACTAGAGTTGAAACTGAATTATTTTCCACCTAATGAGGTATCTGTACATATAATTGTCTCCCTAACTTTTGACCTTCTGAAAGCAAAAGCAAGTTGATGGAATTTAACTATTCTTAGTTTTTTCCTTAATAAAATATTAGCCTTTCTAGTGATGAAATAATAGGCTCTTCAAAATTGAAAGCAACATGGATTGTTGGAAGTGTTTATAAATAATGAGGATGTTTTCCACTTTAAGTTTGCAAGTGCTAAAGATGTAAGGAAAGTTATCAAGGGTAGACCTTACCATGTTTATAACAAGCCTTTACTTCTCTAGTTATGGAGGTTAGACTTAAGTTAGAGGAGATCAAGCAAGAAAACATCCTTATTTGGATATGTATCCATAAAGTTCCTCCAAAGTATTGGACAAAAAATGGCTTTAGTTACCTTGCTAGCTTCATTGAAAAAAATTTTGATGGACCAAGCTACTGTTGAGATTAGGAGAGTCAATTTTGCAAGAAAATCCATACTGGTTAATTCAATGACTAATTTACTTGAGACAATCCCATTAATCAGGTTAAATGAGGAGCTCAAACTTGTTGAAGATTAGTTGAGGGTCTTTAATGCCTAGAAACCCCAACCTGCTGTGAAGAAAACCTGGAAACCTATAGGAAGAGTCTTTGTCATTGGAAATTATAAGATCTCATAGGAACTATCCAACATTAGGAAAAAAATTAGTAGCTATCTAGTCCAAGGCATAAATGCTCCTTTGAATAGGGATATCATTACTGGTATTCAAGTTTCTAACTCATATAATGATAAAATTACTACTAAAAACATTATTGGAATTAAAGGGGGAGAGGTTATACTCTCAACTTCAACCTATATCATGGAAAAATATGAGCAACTAGTTTTTAGAATGGAAACATCTAAAAAACTAGTTAATAACTCTAAGCAAAATATGTTTGGAACGTTAATTAAAAGAGTGACTCAACTACAGAGTGGCAAGTAGGACTTTGAAACTGTCACTAGGAGAAGTTCAATCAAAAAGAAAAAGACTCCATCCCTGAAGTCTATTATATGAATATCCTAGCTTGGAATGTGAGAAAAGCAAATGCTCCTACTAAAAAGTTACTTATAGCAAATATGATTTTACATAATAAGGTGTAGGTAGCTGGTATTTTGGAGATATGAATAAGAAAAAATAGTAACAACTTGATGAAATATTTGTAGCTTAATGGAGAGAAATCAAAAGCCACAATGCTCATCTTAATGGAAAGATAATAATCCTCTATGACTCCACTAAAAAGTTACTTATAGCAAATATGATTTTACATAATAAGGTGTGGATAGCTGGTATTTTGGAGACATAAATAAGAAAAAATAGTAACAACTTGATGAAATATTTGTAGCTTAATGGAGAGAAATCAAAAGCCACAATGCTCATCCTAATGGAAAGATAATAATCCTCTATGGCTCCACTATTATATCTGCTTATCCTAGAATTGTTTCTAACTAGATGATTCACCTAAAGATCTCAATTAGGTTTTACCTTTAACTTATTTACATCTCCTTAGTTTATGCACACAATAGCTTTGTTTTTATGAAAAATTAAAGAAATAATATTATAGAACAATAAAAAGGATTACAAATAGTTCAATGGAAAGATCATAAACCTTAACAACAAGATTTGATATCTTCCTGCTAAAATTAAAAGAATGTAAATGACAAGAAGCTAGGAACTAAACTTCCTCAAAATTGATTATTTGGATCTCACATAGAGGGTCTCCTTGATACTTTGTAGGATCAAAGTTATAGTCTCCTTCTCTATTACAAAATTGTTTTTAAATCTCTCATTATTCCTTCATTCCATGTCCATTATATAGAGGACCCCAAAGCACTTAAAAACATACTGTAACACTTAGAAAACATACTAAGTTTTATACCTATTAACATTCCCACACTTAAATATTTGCTAGTACTTGTAACACCCCCTATACGGAACCTACAGCCATCCACTCACATAGCAACCAAATTCCTATAAATGCATTCAAGGTATACAATTCTATTTTATGCCATACATATACACATTAAAAAAATCCCCAATGCTTAACATTATCATTTAACAGTAGTAATACATCTTTACATTTACATGATAATTCAAAAGAAAACATATGATTTCCTTTTTTATTACACCTGCAATGATCTGTAACTAAAAACATATTCCATAAGTACTTTTTATACTATCTGTTGGCCTTGGTCCCTATAGATGTTCCATGTACCTCACTCCTATAACTTGGACCTACATAGATTAACACCTGTGCTAAGCTTGACAGCTTAGTGGGGAAAAAACTTAGTTTGGATGACCACTCACAGCAGTTATTCACCAAGCATATACATTTAGAAACATCACAACTCATATACCATAAATTCAAATTCATGAATCAAACATTGATATTCAATGCTCATGTAAACAATAATGGCATACTCAAGCAAAGTACATAATGCAAATATGGTTCAACATATTATCTATATACTGAAAATGCACATTTATAAGCCAAATATTTATATGATACAAATTATTATTATAATTGCACATTGTTACAATTCATCATTACAAATAATACAAACGCTCATCGATACGAATTATTTATGTTGTCATGTTGTATTTCTTATTTATGACTAATAAGTTTCCTTTCTGTGTTAAGCCTGCACATTTTCTGTGAGTGTGGATAACGGGTGTTGTGGATATCCGAAGGTATCAATTGTGGATACCTGAAGGTATCAAACTGTGGATTCCTGAAAGTATCGAACTATGGATACCAGTGGTGTCAAACTATAGCAGCTACACTATAACCCTATAGGCATGCCCATCTATCCACAACCAAGACAATAGAGAATTTCACAATTCATATATTGATAAGTTATATGATATACATTTCAAGTCACAAAATCTGTATTTGTGTTTATACAAGCAAGTCAAAACTTACCACCATTAGAAGGGTGCTAAAATCACACTTTTATAATCATACTATACACATATGAGCAATAAATATGCAAACAAATCATTTATGTACATGTAAGTTTTCTTTGGAATAAATTATGCTCAATCTTGAATTCCAATGTTCAATCACCCAATTCACATATGGTAAGTCCTATTTCATTTATTTCTATTTGTTTGAAAATTTTCATACACATTCATAAAGGTTCAGATAAAAAGCAGTAGAAATCATAAACAAAAACAATGCCACGGTCGTGGTAAACACTTTCTTTATTCATACCACTACTTGTTCCTAAATATCCATATACAAAACTTCAGAACTAGGTTTCCAGATCTGCTAGAAATTTCTTCTATGTGTCTCTCGTTTCTATAGCACTAACAATCAAGTCATTTGGACTCCTAAGTCATGAGATATAGACCGAATATCACAAGTTGCTCCAAAATAGGGCTGCATCAAGTCACCATATTCGATCTCAATTTCCAAAGTCATAAAGCTAGAACTAAGTTAGAGTTACTTTTAAAGATGTTTATCTCTATGTCTTAGGTTTCATATTCAACCAAAATAACACAATTTAGAGGTCTGTAAGCTGGGTTATGACTCAAACAACGTGACTAACTCAAACATACCCCCTTGACCGAATTCTCCTACATGATAATCTCTTGTCATATTCAAACAATTCTATACAAGATAACACCAAAATAGCACCAAGAATCATCCCAACAACCGTTCCACATCCAAATAAATCTTTTTAGACGTTCAAATATACAAAAATACATAAATTAACTAAGTGGAGTCCTAAACCTTAAAATTGGCAAAGTAGTTCTTTTAATGCTTTTCCTTCCTTCCTCTTTGCTTTGCTTAAATCACCAAGTGCAAAATGATGGGATGAAAAAGGTGAAATGGAGAGGAGAAAAATCTAAAGCTAAGCCATCATAGTCGTCTATCTCCCTTCTCCATATGCCTTTTCATGAATTTTCTAGCCTTAGACATATGTTTCAATCCTATTGGACCATTTGTCACAATCCTATTAAACCATGTGTTACAATCCCATTGGACCACGTATTACAATTCTATTGGACAATGTGTTAAATTCTATTAGACCATGTGTTACAATTCTATTAGACACATATGCTTTAATCTTATTGGTCCATGAGTTGGCTTTAGAAAAATTGCATATTGATCCTTCTTCTTCCTTTAATTCACATATTGCATATGGATCCTTCTTCTTCGTTTAATTCACATATTAGCCTATAATATTATCAATTTATTTCATTCCCCTATGTCTTAAGTTTCTAATGGCATAAATTTTATGCAATTTGGTTAATTATATCAGGAGTTATACCCTAAAAACTATAGGATGTTTGAAAACAAGGACAATAACCATAACTCAATTTCAAACCAGAATTCAAAACTCTTAGAGGTAAAATCATATTTCAGTTCCTTCATGAAAGTTTTATAGCTATGTCTCTATTTTAATTTCAATTATATTTATCCAATTTAGAGGTATATTGGCCAAGATATAGCCAAATTACATAAGTATGTTCAGTAGAACCTATCCAAACAGCGAGGTACACATCTCAAATCAACTAACTTCAGTCTTATCATGTAAAAGCAACACAAAAACACATCCAATTTTAACCAAAAACATCTCATAAGCAAATAGGATACTTCCTTTACCAATTCCCCTCACATCACGTTTATAATCCAAGCAATCATATCAAAAATTTTCATACATATTTCACGTCTAAGTATGCATGTCCATATCGAAACGAACAAATTACCCATTTACCCATGTCTTTTACATTAAGTACTATTATGTCTCTTACTATACTTAGATGCACTCAATTCGTTATGTTGACTTTTTAATACACCCTAGACATGCTATAATACTTCTAGGGTAATATGTTGGGGTGTTACAGTACCTGGCAAAACTAAATCCAAAAATAAATGATAAGTGTGCATTAGTGTATGTTTTTCTATGTAATTGGCATGTGTTTTCTTGCATACTTGTTGATTTTTGTTATGGTTTAGGATTCATTTTGTATAGTTTTCATTAGTTCGATTTCCATCGTTGTTTTTTTGTGTTTGATGTTAATTTAAGGTAAGAATTGACTGTTTGTTATGTAGGAAGGAAGATGAAGCAACTTGGAGATTAAGCTGGAAATCAAGAGGAAAAGAAAAGAGGAAGTGTGTTGTGGCCAATTCCCACGATCTTGGGAATCATAATCCAAGACAATATGTAGGGTTTCATTAAACTTAAGATTTTTGGATTGTAAAAGGATAATTAAGCCTCCATCTTGAAGGGGGACGAAACCCTTCTGTAGAAACACCATCTTTGGAGTGAAGAACATATATTTAGAGCCTTGAAGAAGGATTGAAGTCAAGGATCATCATTAAGATAGGGCAAAATAGCACATTAACACCAAAATTTCCAAATTTTGGCAAAGAAGAGAAGGAGTCTTGTTGTTCAATTTTCTGTCAATTTTACTTCTTCTATTCTTTGTAAAATAGTTTATTTGAATGTTGATGATGTTATGGAGATCATGTTAAGCTGATTTAGTTTTAAGGATTACTTTTGAACTATTTTATTAAAACTCCTATTTTGTTGAATTGAATGAAGTTGCCTTTGATAATTGTTGTTTTAAATTGTTATCTTGCAACAAATTGAGAGAGTGAGTAAGATAAATTTGTGTAGGATTGTACAACAAGAGTTGGCGACCTATAAACTTATAATTATCACTTTAATTGAATAGTTAGAAGAGAGATCTCAGCTAGTCAATCGATCACCATAAGATAGTTTAATAACTAGTTGAATAGGTCGAGTCATTTGGCAGGTTGAGAGATTGTCCAATTGATTCCCTTAAATTCAATTAGGGACAATTAATTACACCTTGAGAAGTATAGTTAATACATTCAAAAATCTAGGGTGAGACACAATTCAATCAATAAAATAATAGGGAGACAAAAAAAGGAAAAAGTAATCTCTAGTCTTTAGATTCTTGAATTCTGATTTTTCTGCACGTTGGTATTGACGTCTATTATTTTGAGTTAGTCTTTTAATTTTAATTTAATTTTACAGATTATTTACATTTAACAATTTCATTTCTTAAATAAAGTTTTATCTAAATTAAGTAGTGTCTGGGCATCAATCCCTGTGAAATCGATATCTACTCTTTTAAGCTACAAGTCACGACTCGTTCACTTGTGATTTTTTAGCGTAAAACAATTAGATAAGTTTTACCGTCAACAAGTTTTTTGGCGTTGTTGTTGAGGATTTATTGTTTAGCATCTTGTTTAATTTAGATTACTTTGATTTAAGAGTTTTGATACTTTTCCTTGTGAAATTGCAGGTGCATGAACACAAGGAGCACACAAAGAACAAAAGAAGTGAGCGAAAATGAATTTCTCGACATCAAGAAACATGAAAGAGAATTAGGAAGGGCGAAGCGTTTTAACTTTTCACAACAAGATATGGCTGAAAAAGGAGAGCAAGGAGGACTAGAAAGGACCTTGATGGATTTTATGAGGCTAGTTTTTAGTCCTCAAGGAATAGCGAGGCTGGTGGTCCAAGCAAATAATTTTGAAATATAGTCGGCGCTACTCAACATCCTACAGAATAGTGTACAGTTCTATGGACTATCCAATAAGGATCCAAATGCCCACATTGCAAATTTCTTGGAGATATACGACATATTCCGGTTCAACGGAATGTCCGGCGATGCAATAAAGCTGAGACTATTTTCATCAATGTTGAAGGATCGGGCTAAAGCGTGGTACAATTCACTAAATGCAGGACAAATTACAACTTAGGAGTAGCTCGCCCAAGCCTTCCTTGCCAATTATTTCTCGTTGACAAAGACGATGGAGATTATCAAGGAGATAACAAATTTCCAGCAAAACGATGGGGAGTCTCTCTACGAAGCTTGGGAGAGATTTAAAGAACTTTAGATAAGTTGCCCCCATCACAACCTACCGAGAGAGTTCCTGCTTCAGACGTTAAATAATGGAGTGAATCCAAGCACTAAAGGAACCATCGACGCAACAGTAGGAGGTTCATTAATGAGGAAGACGGTGGAAGCGGCTCATGATCTGTTATAGGAGTTGGCAAGCAACAGCTGCATGTGGTCGAGTGAAAGGAGCAAATATGGACAGAAGGAACAAAAAGGTATGATACCTATTGACTCTATTACTGCCTTGCAAGCTCAGATCATGACTCTTACGAAGCAGCTAAACAACATGCAAGGAACATCTTCCTCAACAGCTAAGGCGATATAAGTTCAATATGAGCTATATGGGCAGAGCAACCACGACTCTGCGAAGTGTTTTTCTATTGGGAGTCAGTGGTACTAAATAGGTAAGTTATCTGGGCTAGCCACAGAAAGTTAATAACCCTTACTCTAATACCTAGAATCCACGGTGGCGAAACCATACAAATTTTTCTTGGAATAATAACAATGTAAGTGGCCAACAAAGATCACAAGGACCACCATGATTTCAACAAGATCGAATCAGAGCATTGGAAAGCAAAATGGACAAGATGATGGAAGTCTTAGGGCCTAAATTGGCAGCTCAAGAGGAGAATCAGAAAAGGATGTATGTAAGCCAGAAGGAAAATTAGAAGAGGATGGAAGTGAAATTCGACCAAATCTTGAAAATCATGCATCTTCCATCAACAATCTAGAGGTTCAGGTAGGACAACTTGCTAACGCGTTATCTTCTCGAAATACAGGTAGCCTACTGAGTAACACTGAAATTAATTTGAAGGAAAGACTCATGGCCATTACTTGGACAGAGCAAAAGGACAGTGAGAATGAGGAGAAAAACGGAGCTAAAAGAAAAGGACAAATTGTTGGGGAAGCCTTCCTAAGTGAATTAGTAAGCGAGCCGATCAAGGAGCTTCAACTTGGACTTCCACATTAGATTCTTGCCCAACAAAAGTTATCTTCAAGTGGAGCAATGAGGAATTCTAAGAAGGGTGAGTTAAGTGAGATGTCGAATATAACCAATCAACTCTGAACAAAACTTAAGTTGCAGGAACTGGTGAAAAAAAAGATCGAAGGACACATATCAGAAAGAAACTCGTTTATAGCACAATAGAAAGAAGACCCAGGGGATTTCTTTATTCCGTGCAGTATTTATGGAGTTCTGCTAGATAGGGAATTTGTAGACTTGGGAGCTGGAATCAATATGATGCCCTACTTATTCAGTCACGAGCTAGGTTTAGGAGAGCCGGAGCCCACTAAGACATTGGTGAAGACAGCCGACAGAACTGTACACTTGCTGAAGGGAATCATTAAGAATGCGCAAATACGGATCGACAAATTCTTTTTTTCGACGGACTTCTCCATATTGGATATTGGAGAAGATGAGGAAACCTCGATGGTACTTGGGCGACCATTTCTGGCTTCTACCAATTCAATTATTGATGTTGATGAGGGCGAATTAACACTGAGAGTAAGATAAGAGGAGTTAACATTCAAGGTATTAAAGAAAAATTATCATGCTCCTTCACCCCTAACGGACATCAAAGAACCTGAACCCTAAGGTCGACGGGAAGATGTTGAGAACCTTGGAAATGCATGTAAGAAGAAATGATCTCGCAGGAGAAGGCGTAAGAAGGAAAACAACAAGGATGGTGAAGTACATACTAGGGTAGCTCATCTACAAAGTTTGAGATCAATTTCTGTGTTACTGTCGTACCAGTCATTTGAGTCGCCATGAGTATAAAGGAGAGTCGAGCTACAAATTTTAAAAAAGTGCTATATAGGAGGCAACCCATGGATGTTTATTTTCTTTTGATTGTCTTTGTTTATTTGTTCATTAGATTTCTTTAATTATGATCATTTTTTAATTGAGTTTGATTGATGTTACTGTGGTTTTTGTTAGAATTTCAATTTGTTTTCTTTTCAAAATTCTTATTGATGACATTAATTTGATGTGTTTGTAGGTTGTAGGATCATGGAGAAGTAATATTAAGCTTGGAAGAAGGTTTGGATTTGTGAGAATCACTAATTCCAACAATCATAGGAAAACTATCCAGAAAGTTTCTAGAGAAAAAACCCACGCTCGTAGGAATTATGGTGATTCCCATGATCGTGGGAAAACTCTCCAGAAAAATTTCTGGAGAGAAAAGCCACGATCATGGAAATTTTGGTGATTCCCACGATCGTGGGAAACCTCTCCAGAAAAGTTTCTGGAGAGTAATCCCATGATCGTGGGAATTCCATCCGAAGGAAACTTAAAGTTTTCCTCTCTTTTTCTTTTTCCACCCACTTTCAAACTTTACCTTCTTCTCTCTCTAACCCACAAAATTTTCTCCTCCCACTCTCTAAAATTCTTCAAATTTTCTCTAAATTCTTGGTAATTTCTTCAACTTTTTCATTATTCTTACAATCCTTTTATCTTTTCATGCATTAATCATTCAAAAACACAAGGATTTGGGTAAGATTTTGCTCTCTCTCTCTAAAATTCGAACTTCACTCTTTTTCTCTCATTTTTGCATATTTTCCTCTGACAATGGCACCAAAGAGGATGATGGTTCAAAGACCAACTGAACCGGTCGATGAATTGTGTCGTGAAGGTGAAGGTAAGCACGATTTAGTGGAGACTTACCATTCTCCCTTCCCGATTTACTTGGAAGAAGAAGGTATGCCCTTCCATGACCTTAGAAATAGACAAATTGTCACTCCTAGGTATTTTGATTTTGAATTGCTAGAGAGTATAGGAGTGAGGCGACAACTTGAGTAATTAGCTGCAAACATAGGGTGGAATAGGTTTATTCGGTACGATGTACCTATTTATTTTACTATAACCTTAGATTTCTTCACAACAGTCCGACATAACCTAAAAATGGATGTGTTTTGGTTTAGGTTAGGTAGAAATGTTTTTAAACTTGATTATCCTATTATGCGTGAAATTTTCAATTTATCGAATGCAAAAGTTGTAGATGGTCACAGTAATTTTGATATTGATTCTTATTGGAATACTCTCACGGGTAAGAATATTTCGACTCACGCAATGCACGTAATTCTTTAATTCGAAGTGTTCAGCATCTACTTTTACAAAAATTTATCTGCCTGACTGTGTTTAATAAAATAGAAAGCAATAAATGCTTAACAAAAGAATTGTTCTTTTTGTGGTGAATGGATCAAAAAATTAAAATCGACACACCTTACAGGATTTTTCAATCAATAGTGAGTGTGATTAATAAATAGAGTTCATTTTTTGGGATGTCTCATATTATTTGTACTTTGGGTGTGTTTTATAATGTTAATATGGAGAATTTGCGTACAACTCCACACGATATGTTTGACATATCATATTTAAGAAGTTCTGAGATTTTGGAGTTCCATTCTATGGAATTCCGAGATTCTCAAAAGCACACTGCAGTGAGGAGCAGGAGGGATGCGCGTACAGCCGCAAATCAACCCTCCACATCCCAAGCAATGCCGGAGCCAGAGATAGAAGCAGTGGAAAAGGAACCGCGTTTACCAGTGGAGGTCGATCGATTTCAACAAATCCTCGATCAGATGACTGCCAATTCTTAACAAATGACAGCCCAAATCAGCAAGCTCAGAACCCAAATGCAAAAACCCCACAAGGAGCAACGTAGCTTGAAAAAGAAGTTCTCAACTTCTGTCGGAGGAACAACTTTGAAGCTCCTTCACCAACACCGTCACCACCATCATATGAATAAGCTTTTCTTCCCCTTTTACTTTTAAATTTTGCTGTTTCTTTTGTTTAGTTCATGTTATATCTTTTGTTTGGTTTCAGGTCATTATCTTTTGTTGGTTTCAAGTCATTTTTTTGTTTGGTTTCATGTCATTTGTGTGTTTCAATTTCTTTTGTTTGGTTTGAGGTCATTTTCCCTTACTTGGTGGTCGAATTGTCACATTGAGGACAATGTGAACTTTAAGTGTAGGAAGGTGACTTTCACTTTCGTAATTGCATTGTTTACATTTTGTTAGATAAGATGCATGTTTAGGCATATTATATATGCTTTGTGTCAGCAATGAAACCATACTTGAATCATTCTGATTAATATTGCCATAAAATTTTGTCATACTAGTCGGAATAAGATTGAAAGCATGCTTGAACTTGGATTAGGATACTTGAGTAGAAAGTAAACCAAATAGAGTAATGAAAAGTAGTTGGTTACATAAGCTCAGTATAAATTGACATTTGAACAATGAGGTAGTGTAGAGATGCATAATGAGTTTTCATTTGAGTCAAAGTGAGAATTGAGCCATATGACTCTATTCATAGTCATTCTACTTCTTTGTTGAGTGTTACTTCCTTAGGTTACTACCTTCAGAACTTGCTTTGAATCGGCTTGAGTCTACTGAATGCAAGCTGAATAGAAATGATTTAGGCCCTTTTTGGAGTTTCAACGCTTGGCTTAAAATGACCTACCTTTTGTACTATCCCTTGCTACCCCCATTGAGCTTTAACTTTTTGTTTCTTGAAAACACCCTAAATTTTAAAACATTAAACCTTATTAACCTAACCGTTCATAAGCTTAGTAGAGTATTTAGGGATTGCTTTTAAACTATTTTGTTAAAACTCTTATTTTGTTGAATTGAATTAAGTTGTCTTTGATAATTGTTGTTTTAAATTGTTATTTTGCAACAAATTGAGAGAGTGAATAAGATAAATTTGTGTAGGATTGTACAACGAGAGTTGACGACCTATAGACTTGTAATTATTACGTTAATTGAATAGTTAGAAGAGAGATCTCGGTTAGTCAATTTATCACCCAGAAGATAGTTTAATAACTAGTTGAATAGGTTGAGTCATTGGGTAGGTTGAGAGATCGTGCAATTGATTCCCTTAAATTCTATTAGGGATAATTAATTACACCTTGAGAGAGGGTAGTTAATACATTCAAAAATCTAGGGCGAGACATAATTCAATCAATAAAATAGGAGGGAGATAAAATAAGGAAAAAGTAATCTCTAGTCTTTAGATTCTTGAATTTTGATTTTTCTGCATGTTAGTATTGTCTATTGTTTTGAGTTAGTCTTTTAATTTTAATTTAATTTTCCAGATTATTTACATTTAACAATTTCATTTCTTAAACAAAGTTTTATCTAATTAAGTGGTATCTGGGCATCAATCCTTGTAAGATCAATATCTGCTCTTTTAAGTTACAAGTCACGACCTGTTCAGTTGCAATTTTTGAGCGTAAAACAAGTAGATAGGTTTTACCATCAACAACAAACAAAACATAACAATACATAAACACGTAATCATGCAACCATGCAATAATGGTGCAACGACATCAAATCTCATGGAATTAATTTAACCTTAAACATCAACCACTTAAAAATTGCTAACATTCTAACTTATTTCATTCATGTTTAAGTTCTTTTATTTAAATAATATACTTATTTCATTCATGTTTAAGTTCTTTTATTTAAATATATGTATATTAACAACCTATTTATGCACCTGTGACACTTGTAAGCACGTAATTATTATTATTGATCAATTAAAAAGGTAAATTATCACTAAATAACCCTCCATGAACATATGAATAATGTGGAAAAAGGTTATCGTATTCATGTAGTTTAACATAGGGAAGGAACTAACTCAATTTTTTATCACAGACATGCTACATTGAAATTAAGATATGAAAGAAGAAGAGGAGAAGAATATTATGGTTAAGTAGGTTTATATATAAAAATCAAGATTTGAGTCAAGCCAGCCCGTAAAGCTTAAGCCTAAGGTAGACTTGAAGCTTAAAAATTAAAAAAGCCATACTTAATTCAAAATTCAGTCAACCTAGGCCACTTCAAGCTAGGATGAGTTTAGGCTTATTTACCAATCCTAAATATTTTTACGTTGCAAAACATCATCCTTATTAATCAAAATACTTTCTAAACTAGTTTGAGAACCATGAGTGGTTTTTTGAGGAAAACAAGAATCTATATCAATAATACTTTTCTTTTTTCTCTATCTAATACTTTTTGTGTTTCATCATTCCAAAATAGAGTAGAGAAATTAAAAATAGATTTATATTTTTAATTTATACTAGTATCAATTATCATTTATATTTTTAATTTATACTAGTATCAATTATCCTTTTATTAGTATTATTACTAACAAACAACGTCACATACAAATTATTCTTAAAATGACTAAGTTTTCAAATTTAGTAACTTGTTTGATTAAGCTTTTTGTTTTTGTTTTTGATTTTGGTTATAAAAACCATAAAAACTAAAATTTTCCTTTTTTTAAATCATATTTACCATTAACTAAATATATACCATTTAATTATTTGAAATTAATTAGTAATAAGAATTATGGTTAGTATAATTTAATTTTTCAAAATTTATAATTATTTAATAAATATATTTTAAATTTAAAATATCCATAAGATAATTTTTTATAATTTAAAATATTTTACATATTTTTACTTATATTCTTTTTAGTTAAATAAAACCTTAAAAATTTTGATAGTATTCACTAATAAATAACATAGAATTATTTATTTAATTAATTTAAAATTTTATTTTATCTATAATTTTATTTAATATTTAATTATTATTAGGAATAAAATTGATTAAATTTACATTAATAGCCAAATAATTTTTTTGATGTTTAAAAGAGAAATAAAAATCAAGTGTAGAAAATGGAAATCAAACCATAAAAAGGCAATAAAATCAAATAAACCTTAAATTTAAGAAAAGATACGAATTATCTCTTTAATTTTTTTAATACAAAATCTAAGTTAATTCTTATTGTTATCTACGATATCACGTTACATTTTAATAATTTCAAAACAATACTAATAACATCCTAAATTCTAAAAAGGTTAAGTTTTTAACAATTTTTAATGCATAAGTCATTAATTTAGTCTTATATGATGTCACACAACTAAAATTGCACAATTCGTTTACAACCTACTTAAAATTATCTATGTTAACTCTTATTGTCTTGTAAATGTTTATGCGATTCCTTTACTACCTGCCTAAAATTATCTAATGATTAAGAAGTTGACATTTAGGTCTACCATTGTTATTCATCAAAATCTTAAAAAAGATGAATCTCTAAGTTATTTAAAAGCCAAACAAGCTACCTTTGATGATCTTGTCAATGAACATGAACATGAATGCCTCTCCTTCACCCTTGCACAAATAACAAGATCCATCGAAGCTTTGATCTTGTCATGTAATTTTGAGTTTTTATTCACACAAACGTGTAGTTCAAGCTTGAATCATAGAATTCAAATTCCAATGTAACTTCAAATCCAAAAATAAAATAAAAGTGCAAACTTAACCCTAAAAAGGTTGGGCTCACCTTTTTGGCCAAGCCTAAGGATGATGTTTTTCATTCACATATTAAAATATATAGAATTTATACAATTTTGTGACTTTTACATGGATATCATAGTATAGTCTTTCTATATTTATTCAACCTTACTTGAGGTAAGTTTTCTCTTTATCATCGTTAAATTTGTACTGATTTAGTTCGTGGATTAAACTAAAAAATTAAAAAGAAAATTTTGTTAGTGGTGGTCATTTACTACTCATGATAATTAAAGGATCTTGGTCTCATAATATTATACAAAATTTAATTAAAAATTATATATTTTTTAAAATAATTAAAATACAATTTATTATTAGTTTTTAATTTTATTGTAGAACTCGTTGTAAATAACCATAACCCGGCGAAGTAAGTTATGTCCAAATTAAAAGGATCGAGCGGTGTACGTCCCGAAAGGGGTTTAGCCCAAACTCTGCAATTTAGCCTGTAGTGGCCTAGGTTCTTCTCGTCTTGCGAAACCTATCATTCCTCCACTGCCTTGGCGTTCTGAAATGATTAGTACAGAACGGGGGTAATGGTAGTAGTTGAAGGACTCACACTAGTAGGCTAGAAGAACTTGACAGTAGTAAAAATATGGATCAAAGCCAGAGGTCAATAGCGGCCGCTGCTGCTTCTCGTGGTTACCACTTCCACCCCGCTCGTCCCGCCATTATCGATCTCTTTAACCTCTATTTGGGTGTAATTTACTCCTATTACTAGTTCACTTTGCATCTCTTTGTCCGCTTTGTGATAGTTGATTCACTTCTTTCTCTTTTTGTCTAGCAGAGAAGCAACCGCCAGAAACCGGATGATTCTATTCGTGAACAACCGTTAGTCTCTCTCTCTCTCTTAGTGTGTGTGTTTGTTTTCATGTTTTTGCGTGCTATATATATATATATATATATGTTGCTCTTAGCATTGTTGCTGGGCTAATTTTCAATTTTTTTCTCTACAGCAACAAGACACAAAAGCGTGTACTTGCACCTAACACAGACCTTCCTCCTCGAAATGACCAATTTCTTTCGGATTTCGAACAACTCCGGTCCCAGTTTCCGGTTGGTTTCTTTGTTTAAAAAACCCCCAGCTCCACTTGCTGTTTTTTTCCTTAAAACTTTTGTTTTATGCTCAAAAAAGAATTAAAATTTGCTTTCTGTTGAACTCTGGTACTCAGGACCAAGAACAAGTGCGTGCTGTCACAGAATCTGTGCTCATATCTCTGGTGGTGCAGTGTAGTAACCATGGTCCACGAGCGGAATTCCTGCTCTTTGCTTTACGGAGCTTATGTGGTATAGGATACATTAACTGGGATACTTTCTTACCAAGTCTTCTTGCGTCCATATCCTCTGCAGAAATGTCTGTTGGTCAGGCTTCTCAAGCAATGCCTGTTGTTTCATCCACCAGTCTATCGCAAATTCCTTCTTCGAGTGTGATGCCCAATTCATCCCATTTACAGACTTCAAATCCAACTTCTCCATTGCCTTCAGTTCATGGTATTGGTTCCCCTGCTCAATCAGCAATTGAACCGTCATCTTCTGCATCTATGTCCCCTGTAAAGTTGTCTGATGTTTCTGGTAATGCTCAACAGTCTGCAACAAGGACCAATTCATTGGCAAGGGATAGTGCCATTAGTAGTCTACGGCAGCTATGCTGCAAGATAATTTTGACTGGCCTTGAATCTAATTTGAAGCCTGTGACACATGCTGATGTTTTCTACCATATGTTGAATTGGTTGGTTAACTGGGATCAAAGACAACATAGCGTTGATGAACCCAATAATGTGAAAGGCTTGAGACCTAACAAGGCTCTAGTTGAATGGCTGCACAGTTGCTTGGATGTAATTCGACTTTTAGTCAACGAGGAAAAGTGTCGGGTGCCTTTTTATGAGTTATTGCGTAGTGGGCTGCAGTTTATAGAGAACATACCAGATGATGAAGCTTTGTTTATGCTTATTTTGGAGATCCACAGGAGGCGAGATATGATGGCTATGCACATGTTGATGTTAGATCAACACCTACATTGCCCCACTTTTGGTACTCATAGGATTTTGACACAAACAATTCCTAATATTTCAGTTGAAGCAGTTGCAAACCCTCGCATCTCACCTATTACCTACCCTAGTGTATTAGGTGAACCGTTGCATGGAGAGGTGATGACTTTTCTGAGAACTTGTGGAATTTGTGAAAATTGATGCTCCATTCTAATGTACAAATTTGATTCTTGATGGTATTATCATTTGATAAACATCCTTCTCATGGCACTTAATTGATATTTCTTCCCTTTCTTCAAATTAACTTATTTCTAGCCTTTGTTTAGAAAATTTTTTTGATGAAAAATGATAATTAGGAAAAAAATTGGAAACTTGGCCTATATATGTTTTTGACATAATGGAGTAAATAGCAAACCTACAAGGCTACTTTGTGCTTGACAATCCATGCAATGCTTTGCACCATGGAGCATGATTTGTTTGAGGATGTTTATTTATTTATGTAAATAATGCCTCTTACATTTAATCAGAACGTTTTATGCTTCACATGACATGTCATGCATGCATTGTCTAGTGATGTTCAAGGCATTTCTTTTACTTGGATAGGATCTTGCAAATTCCATCCAAAGGGGAAGTTTGGACTGGGAAAGAGCTTTACGTTGCATAAGGCATGCTCTTCGGTCTACCCCATCTCCCGATTGGTGGAAGCGTGTGCTCCTTGTTGCTCCTTCCTATAGGAATCCTAATCACGGGCCTACTCCTGGTGCTGTTTTCACTTCAAGTATGATTTGTGAGGCAACTATTGATAGAATAGTTGAGCTTTTGAAGTTAACAAATTCAGGTGCATTACTGTTCTCTTCGATTTTGTTCTCACATTTATTATATCTCTTAAGAGCATCAAATTTTTCTAAAAATGTTTCCTTCTGCTTTATCCCCCTAATAAATGTTCAAGTTGCTGCATTCAAAAGACTTATGCTCTTGCATGTTACTTTTTCTTAACCTAAAAATCTTAGTGTTTGAAGATATTTACACATAATGGAGATGGTAGTTGTAATTGTGAGCTATTGTAATAACAAATATTGGAGGGATGCCTAGTAAATGTTAGTGCAAATGTTGTTGGTCTCCACGATCAAATTGCAATGTTTTAATTCCCCTAATTATGTTTGCTCTGTTGTAGGTTTACCCTTGATGTTTACCAAATATCTAACTTTCTTTATATAGTTAAATGATCCTTAATGAAGTACTTTCCTTTCATGGTTGCAGAAGTTAACTGTTGGCAAGAGTGGCTTGTCTTCTCGGACATATTCTTTTTCCTTATGAAAAGTGGGTGCATCGATTTTGTTGATTTTGTTGACAAGCTAGTTTTACGGCTCACAGAGTGTGATCAGCACGTCCTTCGGACTAATCATGTGACTTGGTTACTTGCACAAATTATTCGAGTTGAGCTTGTTATGACTGCCTTGAATACAGATTCAAGAAAGGTCATATTTTGTGATTATGTTACATCCTATAGTTTAATCATTTAGGGTCTTGTTTCCAATGTTATTTGTTCTTTATTTTAATCTATGCTTCACTCTCATTTTGCTCGTTGTTAGTTGACATTTGCCTTGGACATCAACTATTAGTTAGTTCCCTTTAGTAGTTGTTTATTGATACTTGATTAATTCTTTTAACTTATCTTTGTCAAACTTTTCAATCATAAATCTGTTTGCAGGTAGAGACTACAAGAAAGATCTTATCATTCCATAGAGAAGATCGAAGCTCTGATCCTAACAATCCTCAAAGCATCCTTCTTGATTTCATAAGCAGTTGTCAAAATTTACGTATTTGGTCATTGAACACATCAACAAGAGAATACTTGAATAATGAGCAGCTTCAGAAAGGAAAGCAAATAGATGAGTGGTGGAGGCAAGTAAGCAAAGGTAAATTATTTGCAATGCCATTGGGCATTTAGCGAACTTTATAAAAATTATTTTATTAAGTATTGTTGAAAGATGCTCTTGTCTATTAGATTTGTTGATTTTCCAATTTTTCTACTTCAAATTGTTTGCATAGTGATAATTAGTTGCGCACGTAGGTTCCACAAGATGTTCGCATCATGACTCTACTATTAGAAGCTAGATAAGATACTTTTCTATAATTTTTCTTTTTGAGCATCATGGATCTATTCTAGCTGTTGAATAGCTATAGAAGACAATCACAATCTTTTCCATGTAAATGCTATTTAAGTTATAGGAAGAACATATTGGAAACTTCCTTTCCTTTCAACCTTGTTTAAAGCCTCCCGCGTTCAACAAGAATAATAGGGCTCACACTACAATTCATTCAATAATGATATTAGAATTGGCTTGACTTCCTCTTTTTACTCATTTCTTGTTAACCTTGTGGAGTAGGAATATTATAGTTTTGTGTGAGGATATGATTCCTATAGCCTAGTTAATAATCTTGTTTCTAAAATATCCTTGTATTTAAGAAACTCGTAGATGAGTTATAAATTTTTTTTCCTAGTTATGATTCATGGAGAAGTGTTTTGTTTCTAGTGTTACTCAAGTCTTTGTTTAGGTACCATTAATTTATTGATAGAAACTTATCTTAGTGAGTGAGAGGAAAGAGAGTAGAATGTGAGATCATGTGTTCGAGAAAAATTATAGTATGTATCCAACTTTTGTTTTCACTCTTCATAATGGCACACACTGCAGAGAAAGTAAGGAATAGGAAAGGCCTTTCTTTTCTTTGTTGTTCTTGATTGCCATTTTAGTTACTTAATCTCCACTCGCAGCTTTCTTAAAGAATACAAGCTCAAAATGTCATGAAATATACTGTTAAAAACTATAGAATATAAACTACTTCTTGTATTGTTAACCGAAGAAGGAAAAATTTGGATTTAGCATAATTTATTAGTGACATTTTCCTACTATGTGTACAAAAAATAGATTGTCAGATAAACTCTTTTTGTTGTTTTGTTGGCGCATTGTCCAACACTAACTTCATCCTTCAAATGTTATATCTAGGCATACTAAGGCAATCTTCATAATCTTTTACTTGGGTTGACCTTTTGCAGTGGTTATCATTGTTTACTTTTGGTTCAGGGGATCGTATGATTGATTACATGAATATGGATGATAGATCAGTTGGAATGTTTTGGGTTGTTTCGTACACCATGGCACAACCAGCTTGTGAAACAGTGATGAATTGGTTATCTTCTGCTGGAGTTTCTGAACTATTGCCAGGAACGAATATTCAGTCGAATGAGAGGTTAATGGTGATGCGGGAAGTAAGCCCGCTACCAATGTCACTATTATCCGGCCTTTCTATGAATTTGTGTTTGAAATTGGTCTTCCAAATGGAAGATTCTTTATTTGCAGGGCAGGTATTGTCTTTACTGTTATTTATATAATGAATTCAATGCATTTTCCTTAGTATTTTCACTTTAAAGTTGATATGCATTCGTAGACTTTGCAAAGCAATTGATTGTATCTAAAACCTTCTTGTTTCTCATTGTGAAACATGAAATTCAATTATGTTCCGCACAACAAGATATAACTTGTAGTGAATATATAGCTATTGATAAAAGTGGAATGTTTTTGAGCAAAAAATGCCAAATAGCACAAGGTTTTGCCCATTAGACTCATTGTGTAAGATGATTGATACGACAAAATGGGGAACAATGTGATGCTTTCATTCTATAATTTAATTTGGAAGACGCATTTGCATTGCTGGGGAAGATGGGTATATATGATGTTAAGTGTTGATGTGATTGTAATTTTGGTGCAGGTTGTCCCTAGTATTGCAATGGTTGAGACATATTGTCGGTTGTTGCTAATTGCACCTCACTCATTGTTTCGTTCGCACTTCAATGTAAGTCTCTTTACTTTCTATATAGATGCTTCTTGAAGCATCCTATTTTTAAGCATTAAATGTTTGCCTGTAACAAAAACATTAAATGTTTCACTTGCTGATAGGTAAAACTTGAATTAAGTGCAGGACAATGTACATAACAATTTATGGGCCTCTTTTGATCTGCAAGAGGAAGATACTGAACTAATAGTCCACTCCATATACAATACGTGATGGGTTTTATGGGACTATGAGACCACTCACTTTTCTTTCACATGTTGCACGTTGATATATAGTGAAGTACTAATTGTGTTTTTACAAAATACCATTACTTTGGGAGCACTTATGTTAATTAGCCTTTGAAATAATTTAAATTTACATATACTTCCAGATGAGTGTTTTAAATTCAACACTTGCTCTTTGAAGTTGCTTTTTGCAGTCTAACCAGGTTTGCTAACTCTGCACCTCACCATGGTGAAATGTACACTACACTTGTAATTATGCTAATATGTTTTTGGTTGTCTTTGTTGGTGAACATATGCTTTCATGAAGATTCTAAAAACATGCCTTAAAATCTTCCCTTGCAGCACCTAGCACAGAGATATCCATCCTTATTGGGCAAGCCTGGGGTAACTCTTTTGGTGCTTGAAATTGTGAACTATCGGTTGCTTCCTCTCTACAGGTGTTCTTCAATTTATGCAATCACTAAAATCAGTGATATTTAAATTTTTTTGTTGAAATTTGAAGAGGCTTAAGACTTCTTAATTTATGCACTGAAGTTATCTCTCTAAGACACTACTAGGTTGTATAAAGCTTGTAGCACAACAGGATTTTACTTTGTCCTTGCTTTTGGATGTGGTGCCACATCTTTTTAATTGGAATTTCTTGCTATCTATACTAAAAGTTCCAAAATTTGTTTTTGTAGAATACGTGTTCTAGAAGTTTGTAATCATTTCTTTATTTCCATCCAAGGAAATTTTATATTTTGGGACTTGGCCTTTTGTTTGTTTTCTAGGTATGAAGGGAAGAGCAAAACTTTGATGTATGATGTAACTAAAATAATGTCTACATTGAAGGGAAAACGTGGAGACCACCGGGTATTTCGATTAGCTGAAAACTTATGCATGAACTTAATTTTGTCACAAAGGGACTTCTTCCCTGTGAAAAGAGAAGCAAAGGTAATTTAAAAGAACCTCATTTTAGCTAAACTGAATTATTAACTTAGTCCAACTAAGATTTTATGATTGTTTAGTTAGGTCTAAGTAAATTCACTGAAACATTGAATCGTGTAACTATAATCACTTTTTCCATCATTGTCAAAACACGTGTCGATTAAGATTCTGTGATTGCTTTGTAGGGTCCAAGTGAATTCACTGAAACACTAAATCGTGTAACTATAATCACTTTTGCGATTATTGTCAAAACACGTGGAATTGCTGATGCTGATCACTTGCTTTATGTACAAAGTATGTTAGAACAAATAATGGCAACAAGCCAACATACATGGTCCAAGAAAACTTTATTGTACTTCCCTCCTCTTCTTCGTGATTCCCTCAGCGAGAGAATGGACAAAAGAGGCTTGGCTATTCAAGCATGGCAACAGGTTTGTTGTTATGAATATCTTCCATGTTTCACCATTGCCATTTTTTTTCACTACCTTTCTATGCTGGTTAGATTTCCTTGGTTCAAATACTGATATGTGGCTAGTTTGTATTTTTCATTGTGGTAAAATTTACAAAAATATGACACTGAATTTAAACGGTGTAAGGGAACTATGGACAAAATTATACTTAATGACAGAAGGGTTAGGTTAGCTAGTTTAAACACTTTAGGGTTAGAAATAAAGTGTTTGTGATTAAACCTATATAGGAAATATTGTCGATTAAGAAAATAAATTCCAATTAGAATAAACTAAGTAAAGTTCTTTAACTTTGGTCGGATGTTCCAATATCGTTCTCTTTCGGTTTGAAAAGAAGCTTACTCTAATGAGTGAACATGGACATGCTCCTTAGAGATGTTAGGATCAAGTACTTCTAGTTTTTGGTTTACCAACTTAGATCACCAAGAAATCTTCCATATGAGTTGTAACGTTCTGTTTGAATTTCCTCAACATTTAACAAATGTTCAATAGTTTTAAGCTTTTAGCAATTGGAAGCTATAGAACTTGAGTCTATGGTATCACAACAAAATTCATCAAATGGATAAAAGGGTCAAAAATTATTGGTTAGGTTGATTTATAAGTCAGGTAGTAGCTAAATTAGGTATGTATTTGAGCTGGTTTTTTAAAAAAAATTATAAAGTTCAAACTTTCTTTGCTTGAACTTATGATTAATATGCTATAATTATATTATATGTCGCAGAAGTGTCACTATTAGAAAGTTATGGAGGAAACCATTTCTTGTTGTAGATCTTGATATACTCATTAATTACATCTAATACTTCTTCCTGGTGATTTCCTTTAATTACATCAAAGTCATTGCACGAAAAACCTCTTTGTTGGTGGAAATTTGGAAATTGGGTAATTGTCGATGTTCAAGATGTTGTATGATCAATCCTACACTTTCTAAAGGAATTGGTTACATGTAGGTAAAGTTTTATTGGTTGATATCTATTACAAATTATGATTTGATTAAGAGGATTTTTGAAGATTATGATTGTGATTTGATTGAGAGGATTTTTAGGGATTATAATTGTAACTTACGTTAAATAAACAAGATAATCTAATATATAAAGAGAGTGGGAGTTGCTGATTTCTACAAGCTCTCACAATCCCTCTACTCAATTTCTCTCAATTTCTTATTCATATCATGATATCAGAGTAGGTTCTCTAATCTTGCCTCTAATTTTTTCCTTTGTTCTCTCACAGCCGGTAACCCCCACCCAAACCTTTTCTTTGAAAAAAAAGGACCAACCTTAACAATCTAACCCTAGAAACACCTCAAGCAACCATTGGAAACAACGTCAGAGGAAGAAGCGATGTCGGCTAACATGTGTCGTTGGCAACCGCTAGTCAACTGGCATGTTTAGTGCACACGCCACCTTCTGGTGATGTTTTGTTGACCCTGTTGCTATGGACTGAGTTGCACCAACTCCATTAGCATGTTGGTGGTGTGTTTTTTTGCCTTTAATTGTTAGAAACCGAGTTTGTGTTTTTAGCCATAGTTGGTGATGTGTGTTTTTTTTTGGCCTTCAATTGATGTAAACTAGGTTTGTGTGTTTGACCATAGTCGCTAGTTCCGTCGTAGTCGTATCTCATGATGGTTTGAATCTGTCTCAGTCCCGCTTTCGTTGTTGCACAATTGTTGATATTTGAAGTTTGGTTTTTTGCACTATTGTTTTTCACTTGATTCTCGTTATCATCATTCTTATTGTATTGATTGCATTATGAGCAACTTCAAAACTGACAGTGTTGAAGGATAGCCACCCGTTACGGTTCAAGAAATCACAGATCAGAAATTGAATGGAACAAATTATGTCGCTTGGGAGAAGGCAGTCATTTTATATCCCAAGGGTCTAGGCAAGTATAAGCATCTCACAGATCCAACTCCTATTATTAGGTCACTTGGGTATAAGAAGTGAGATCAACATGACAACCAAATAATGACAAGCCTCAGGAATGCCATGGAGCCAAATATTGTTCATATGTGTCAATATGTAAATTCCACAAAAGAGCTATTGGAGTATGTGGGACTTTTATTTTCCAATAACATTACTCGTATATATGATTTATCTGTGACATTGTTCAAGTGTTAGCAGGGAGAGAAGCACCATACCGAATACTTTTCAGAAATTAAGAATCTATTTCTAGACATTTAGTAGCCCAACCGATAACAATAAAGATCAACTTTTGAAGGAAAGAGAACAACTAGTTGTGATGAGATACTTGGCTAGCTTAAGACTAGAATATGAACCAATTCAGCCCCAAATACTCGATGACACTGAACTCTCATCACTCAGTTAGATATATTCATGAGTATCTTGATCCTTGAAGGGACCAATACAAGAAAGTGGTGACAATTCTGCTCTAGTTGTTCATAATGGTGGAAGAGGTAATGGAGGCCGAAGTAATCATGGTGGTCTTGGTGATTGTGGAGGAAGGGGCAAAGGTGGCCCAAGGAAATATGACCATTGTGGCAAGGATGGGCATGTTCAGGATTATTGTTGGGACTTACACTCAAGAGTTGTCCCCGAAGCCCTCTCAATCTGCTAATATTGTGGAGGCTTCCGGTGATTTTGCCTCAACAAGTGGAAAAAAGATGGTTTTTGAAGAAGAGTGTATACCTTTACTCTAGTATCAAGCAGCTTAGCAAGCAACCACACCAATTGTGTCATTTGCTTACCTAGGTAATTGCACAAGTTGTATATGACGCTCTGTTAAACCTTGAGTTATGGATTTAGGAGCCACTAACCATATTGCACGTAACTTAAATTTTTTTGATCAAATTACTGTTGTACTAGACTTTGATTCCACTACTAGTATAAGTGAGGTTGGCATTGTGTTTCTTTCTCCTTCAGTGACATTACTACCAACATTATATATTCCAAAATTTTCGTTCAACTTAATATCTGTTAGTAAACTAACCAAATCATTGGATTGTTTTGTCTCCTTTTCCGATCATTTTGTTATTATCCATGATTTGAAGACAAAGAAGATGATTGGAGGAGGGTATGAATATGGAGGTCTCTACTATTATGATAGTTGTTTAACTGCTTGCTTAGCTGTTGCTTACCCCTCCAAATCCATAGTTGCCTTGGTCATCCATCCATCCAAAAATTTAAAAAGCTAATTTCTAATTTGAACTTAAATCTTCATCTAGATTGTGAGTTTTTGTTAGCTTAGAAAACATCATTGTGTTGCTTTTCCATCTAGAGTTGATAATAGAGCCGAAATCTCTTTTGTGTTAGTTCTCTATGATGTTTGGCGTCATTCTCGTGTTAACTCAAAACTTGGTTTTTGTTATTTTGTTGTTTTTGTTGATGATTGGTCTAGAATGACTTGACTATATCTAATGAAATAACGTTTCAAATTATTTTCTATTTTACAATCCTTTTACTCTAAAATCAAGACTCAATTTGGTTGTCGTATTCGTATCCTCAAAAGTAATAATGCTAGAGAAATTTTTTTGAATCCTTTAAGTCTTGTATAAAAAATTGCGATATGATTCACCAATCTTCTTGCTCTCAAACCACAACAAAATGGTGGTGTTGAAAGAAAAATCGGGCATGTCATAGAAGTTGCTCGAACCTTACTAATTGAAATGAAGGTTCTCAAGGAATTTTGGAGTGGTGCTATCCTCACTACTTGCTATCTTATTAACAAAATGCCATCCACCACTCTTAAAGGTCAGATTCCTCACATCCTTATGTTTCCTAATACCCCTTTGTTTCCTCTTCTGCCTTATATCTTTGATTGTATGTTTTGTCCTCCAACTCCAGCCAAGAGTTGACAAATTATCTCCACGAGCCATCAAGTGTATCTTCCTTGGTTAGTCGAGGTCACAAAAAGACTATCGTTGTTACAACCCTACTTAAAAGATTCTTTGGGTGCACAGATGTGACATTCTTTGAAAACATTGCGTACTTTTTTGAGATTCAAGATGCCAAAAGCTTCCATCATTGTTTACTCTCACTTTTTGACAACTCCTCAAATAATTCGCCTAAAAGTTGAGGCAATTCACCTATAGATTTTGATCCTTCTTATCTTCATCAATTGTCTCGATCAGATTTGCAGGTTCATTCTCGAGGACCTTGTCAAATGGTAGAGGGCCAAATTGATGAGCCCTCTCCTCCAGCATTGATTTGTCTTCAGATTTAGAAAATAGTGACCTAGATTGACCTATTGCCTTAAGGAAAGGTAAACAATCTTGTACCAATCATCTGATTTCTAATTTTGTTTCTTATAACCTTGTGTCCCCCTTCTTCTGTACTTTTTTATCAAACCTAGATTTTGTTTCTATTCATAAGAGTATAACGGAGGCTATACAGAACCTTCGGTGGAAGCAAGCTATGCAAGAGGAAATAGATGCTTTATGGTCAACTGACACTTGGAAGCTTGTTAAGCGTCCTCCTGATGCCTCAATTGTTACTTGTTGATGAGTATATGCCATTAAGACTCTTGCTATTTGGTCCAAACTAGAAGAAAATGGCAAATACATGTGGGTTGGGTGTTTGCAAAGAAACAATTAGGCAATAGCAAGCAAAAAACCATCATTCGTTGGTAAAAAAATGAATTGTGCAGCAGAACAAGAAACCCAAGTACCCAATTCCTACAATTTTCAAAAATCATAAATAACACAAAAAGCATTTGAACCTACATTATTGTTATCCCATAACCAAGTAAAGTGTTAGTAATAGAGAAAAAGATAAAGAAAAGTACTTGGTTAATAGAATTTTCAAAAATCATAAATAACACAAAAAGCAATTGAACCTACATTATTGTTATCCCATAACCAAGTAAAGTTTTAGTAATAGAGAAAAAGATAAAGAAAAGTAGATGAAGAAACGGAGAAAACCTCCACAAGCTTTTGGAACAAAAAAAAGAAAAAAAATTAGGAGAGAAGCAAAGGAAAAAAATGAAGGAGAAACATGTTTTGGTTTTTAAAACAAGTTGTCAAAATACACAAAAACATAGAATTTGTGTTTACGTAAACTTTTTGATGTTTTTATTTTTAAAAACAAAAAACTACAATAAAATCAAATAAATGTTTTTTATTAAAATGTTTCTTTTTAAAAAAACATGAAAAATAAATAAAAATGAACAGGACCTACTCTTCAAAAAATTAGGGTTAGAATAGGGTGATTATGATGGAAATTATAAAAAGATAATAGGGTTTAAATAAACCTTTTGAATAATATTCAAATAACATGATATGTTGTAGAATCCATTTTTTGTAGTACTCCTAGTATAATTTGTATTTGTGGTAAAAAGCATATAATAATAAGAAATTATATATGTGTTGAAAAGGAAACCTGACATAAATAGAGAAAACATTGTAATGAGTGAATAAATTATAAAATTGAATACTAATTAGGAATAAACTAAGTTAAGTTCTCAGACTAGGTATTCCTTCGTCAGTCAAGACTTGTGAATACCGAGAATCAGGTCAGTAATTACACTGTTTCTCATCTCCATGCCATCTTGTTTGTTTTTACATGTGTAATCCTTATCTTTTCTGTTTAGCTTGATGACTTCAACTTGTAATGTCCTACATTTTCCACTGTAAGAATTGCAAACAAAATTGCAATTCAAGCTCTATCATACAGATAAAAAAACATTTAGAAAATAACAATTTTAAAGAGATGCAACAATAGTTCTTAATATTAAGCTCCATAAATGGTTATTTTACAATCGACATCGTCCAGTATTTTTCCATCGTATCTATTTCACTTACCAGATATCCAAAAAATTACTCATTTTGTAAAATAATTGCATAAATAAAATATCTAGTGCTAATCTAAGAAAATTTTCTTTGCAAGCAAAATAACAAGGGTTGACCTTTCTCCTTTTTAAGGCCACATTCATTTCGTAGTTTAACAATTTCATTGTGGATTTCTTTTCTTTCGATATTATTTAGTGACATTGAAATCCTCTCTCAATATTTATTCTCTGTATTATTTGTGATTCTTTGGACTGTAACTATACTGTCCATCTGTTTGCAGTTTTTATAAGTTAGTTCATTAGCTGGATGTGCCCTCTTCCAAAACTGCTGGTGCAAACAATGAGATTTTTGTGGCAAATTTTAGAGTATTAAAATTTGACATTATTTCCCAGCTTTGTTTAGGTGATGATTAAATTTGTATTCAAGTTCATTACTTTTATACAGGCAGAAACAACTGTGATTAACCAATGTAATCAGCTTCTATCACCATCTGCTGATCCTCATTATGTTACTACGTACATCAATCATAGTTTTCCTCAACATCGCCAATATTTGTGTGCTGGAGCATGGATACTTATGCAGGGGCACCCTGAGAACATTAATAGTGGAAATCTGGTATGGCTTTACAATCTTGTGATTACCTGGTCTCGAATGTATTTTAGTACATGCTGTTATTTCCATGATAACATAATTTGTTTATGCACTTGTCCTTGTTAGTTTTTTGCTTACTGCTATTTTTAATGCTTTTCCATTTGATGGAATTCAGGCACGTGTTCTTAGGGAATTTTCTCCCGAGGAAGTTACGGCAAATATATACACTATGGTGGATGTCCTTCTCCATAACATTCATATGGAACTTCAACATGGTCATTTACTACAGGTTGATAACCTTTGATAAGCAATTTTTAATAATGTTTTCTTACTAGCTCGTACATAGAAACTTAACCTCTGCTTCGCTGGGCTTTTAGGATCTTCTGTTAAAAGCTTGCTCAAACCTTGCTTTTTTCCTGTGGACTCATGAGTTACTACCTTTGGACATTTTGCTCCTAGCACTTAATGACCGAGATGATGATCCCCATGCTTTACGTATTGTGGTATGTTGTTCTATGTCTATTCTTTCATAAAAGATATCTCTATTTTTCATCCCTTTCCCCTAGCTCCTCAACACGAAGATTCAGAAAAGAGAAATGAAAAAATATGATACTTACAGGTTTCGATAACTCATTTTAATTCAATGTAGTTTAACCAATCAAAAGATTGCACATTTTTTGTGTGTGACTTTGTTTAATATTTTAAGGTAGATCTGCCAATACTATAAAATTTTGCTGATGGTGCTCTAGTTTTGAAACTTTTATTCAGTTTGCATACAAATTACAACATCATATTCCATGTTGCAGATCAGTTTACTTGATAGACAGGAGCTTCAACAGAGGGTGAAATTTTTTTGTTTGAATCGTGGGCCTCCAGAGCATTGGCTTTATTCCGGAATGTTTAAACGGCTTGAATTGCAAAAGGCACTTGGAAATCATCTATCATGGAAAGATAGGTAAAGCTGTCATGGTTATATATTGCCACACTAGATTTCTATAAACTAATTTTGACGAGCCAGGCGAATTTTATGGTTGATACCCACCTAGTCTGGAACCCTGATTCACTAGGGTTTATCGCTTCAGATATCTCATTGGAAAACATATGTTTCAAGGCTTTTTGTTTTGCATCATTCCTCCTTAAAACCCTTAATATTTTTCTTTGTCCAGCTTTGTACTTATCTATTTTTCTTGTCTTCAGGGAGTGTTGTCCAAGTGTTCCCACTGTCACTTTCACTGTTAAATGTCAGATACCATTGTGTGCTGTCTTGACATATCATTAGTGTTTCTTGACATGCTTAGAGACTCTTTTTGTTATTTGTTGTTTTGTTCATTGGCAATGTAATTTAACTTTTTTTGTCTTGCAACGAAAAGAAATAAAGCTTCTGTCTTGTTTAAATTTCCTTATTTGAGATAGACCAGTGATTGAATTGTATTATCTTTTAAATTTTTAAAGGAATCATAACCATAACTACATAGAATAACTGTCCTTGACATGATTTTGGCTACAAAATTAACTTTCATTTCGTGGTTTACTCTTTCAAATTATCATCTTCATATATTTTAATTAATTATTTGGTCTTGTTCGACCATGTTAAGAATTAAATCTTTTGAACTTTGAAACTCTCCATATTCCGGTTTGATTTCACGTCTGGTTTTCTAAGTGCTTTGTGCTAGTATCAAATTATAAGACTAGTGTTAACCTTATGTTGCTTTGAAACTGTTTTGGTAATCCTTACTGAGGAGGAAAGGTTGGTTACAAATGATTATTCAGTATTTCTTCAAGAACTCACAGAGGCATCGTCAAATGTTATGACATTCATTTAGTTATTAATGTTTATTAAAAAGAAAGTACTTTTGTTTAGGAGTTGAAGGCCTGTTGATTATGTTGACTATAAGCTCTGCAGGTACCCCACATTCTTTGATGAAATTGCAGCTCGATTGCTTCCAGTCATCCCCTTAATAGTTTATAGACTTATTGAGAATGATGTCATAGATCTAGCTGACAGAGTTTTGGCAATGTATTCACATTTTCTGACTTACCATCCCTTAAGATTCACATTCGTCCGTGATATTCTTGCCTATTTTTATGGTCATCTTCCTGCAAAGCTCATTATGCGCATACTCAAAATACTTGACCTCAAGAAGGTACATATGCATCCTCTTCCCTTGGCTTTGTTATGTCTTTTTCCTTAAAGGTTGACTTTGTTTGATATTTACTTTGTGTTCTACATATTGATTTTAGACTTTGATACAGATACCATTTTCTGAGTCATTCCCACAGCACCTAAGTTCGTCAAACCCTGCTATGTGCCCCCCTCCTGAGTATTTTGCAACTCTTCTATTGGGACTTGTGAACAATGTTATACCTCCATTAAATACCAACCCAAAGTATGGATCTATTGGAGATCATGGAAGTAATTCAATGCGCACAACAAACATTAAAACTCCAGCAACACTACAATCTGGGCCAGCCAATGCTTCTGAAAGCCAAAAGGCTTTTTATCAAATTCAAGATCCTGGAACACATACTCAACTGGTTCTTGAGACTGCAGTTATAGAGCTTCTTTCTCTTCCAGTATCTGCATCGCAGATAGTATCCTCTTTGGTTCAAATTGTTATAAATATTCAACAAACTCTAATCCAATCAGGTAATGGTCTTCACGGAGCTGCAAATGGTGTTGCACAAGGATCAATCCTACCAACATCTCCTTCTGGAGGAAGTACAGACTCCTTAGGTGCAAGTAGATCAACTACTTCGGTTTCTGGAATTAATACATCTAACTTTGTCTCGCGGAGTGGTTATACATGCCAGCAGTTATCTTGCTTATTGATCCAAGCTTGTGGTCTCCTATTGGCTCAACTACCTAATGACTTTCACCTTCAACTTTATATGGAGGCATCTCGTTTTGTTAAAGAGTGTTGGTGGCTAACTGATGGAAAACGATCCTTAGGAGAACTTGACTCTGCTGTTGGATATGCTTTGTTGGATCCAACATGGGCTGCTCAAGACAATACCTCAACGGCCATTGGTATGTTCTACATTAAGCTATATTATCTGCTACATTTGGGTTATTATTTTTGTTAATGTTGTTGCCTAAGTTTCTAGGATGATCTTATTTTTGTTGATTTCTAGAAAGTTGGCAATTAATGAATATCTTATGCATGCAGTAAGATTGGTGATGCATTGTTGAAGCTCTAGGGTTAAATGCAGTTGCTAGGATAATGATCTAAAACAAAACGTGTAATAGTTTGTACATTGTTCAAGTGAACAGTGACAATAAGTGTAAATTCATCATATTTCCTTTATACTAAGTTTCTCTTGCTTATTTAGGACTAAAACTTATTTAAGAATAAAGGATCCATACTAGAGTGTTTATTAGTAAATTTTAGTTGGCAACTCCTTTTAGTTTTAGGATTATGGTTTCGAGAATTTTTCTATATATATCTATTTAGCCTTAAAATGAAAGTAAGACTGATTTTATTTGCAGAGTTTGAGTTCTCAACTAGAAGGTATGATGCTTTCTTTTAATAGTGATTCTTAGACCTTCTTAGTATTTCCTAATTTCATAAAAGTGCTTCCTGCCTTCCTAATCGTAGGACTATCCATTGTTTTGTTCTTTACTTAAATTCTAGCAATCTCAATCTAGATCTCTAGGAACCCAAATATTAATTTCAACAGCTTACCAAAATTTGAGCATAGTGAAATAATTTCTCGAGTTCATTAATTAGTTGACATTTTTTTTTGTCTATCAATGTGATATCATCTCGGACCCTATCTAAAGCTTGAAAATTATAAGAAAACAACATCATTTTGATTAAACAATGTTGTTTTTTATTTTTAATTTAAAAAAAAAAAATTGGGCCTGGCTAGGCTTCGAACTGGTGCCTCGATTGATCGGGCTTTGGGCCAAGCTTGGGCCTGCATAGAAATTTTCATTGCCAAGCCTAGATGTTAGACCTTTGATTCAATAATGATAACACATAATAGAAGGGCATATAAACAAGTATGCAACAACCAAGAGCGAGATGAGTTGATCTTTGAAATTTTTGAAAAAATTGGATATTGATGATCCTAGTTCACAAGGTGCTCAAGACTTACTCCACAATACATGACTAGACAACAAAGTACCCTCGATGGGGAGAGTAGAGTGTGGTTGATTGATTGCTTATATTTGATTAAGTTTTCTATTATAATAAAATATCCTATAGATCATGGGATTAGATAATATCCCATAAATTATGGGATTAGATATTGTATTAGAACTATTAGTTTCCATTTATAGGTCCTAGAATTTTGTATATAAGTTATACCTGCTGCAAACATTAGAGAGATGCAAAAAGTTGTTTCCAGGCTTTATTGCTGCAAAATTATCTCTGTTTTTGCTCTTTTGGTTCAGCCTTCATTGTTGCACCCTATTTCCTTCCTTCCATTTTAGCCTTCATTGCTCTCTCCTGTCTATTTTATCTCTTTCATCTTAGCCTTCGTTGCTGATTATTGTGCTCTAAAACAGAGCATTTTTTCCAGCCTTTGTTATTGGAAGTGTCTAAGGATAGCTTCCTTGTAAAGAGAGGAAAATGTCAAAAGTTGAAGATGCAAGCAATATCACTACTACACAGTGAAGAAACTACTTGATTCCAATAGCTAGCGGAATTAGCATCACAAAAGCAAAGTAGTCTTAACCAGGAAGAGATTGAGAGAGTGAGATCTCTTATAAACAGCCATGAAAAGCCTTTAGGTACTTGTTATTTGGCGTATTCAGGTAAGTTTCCATTTTCCTTTGGATTAGATGCCTTAAATACAAACTTTACCAACTCTTGGTTCATGGATTTAGGAGCTACAGACCATATGACCCATTTATCCAAATGTTTCTCAACCTACACTCCATATCCAAGAAGTAGAAAAATGGCCACAGCTGATGGATCTTTAACAACTGTAGCAGGTGTAGGGAATGTCAAAATAAGTCCATCAGTAACTCTAAGAAATGTTCATGTCCCTAGACTATCAGCCAACCTTGTTTCTACCAAAAGTCACCCAAGATTTATGTTGTAATGTGATTTTTTACAGTAGTCATTGTGTATTTTGAGACAAGGATTTGGGGAGGATGATTGGACTTACTAGCGAATGGGATGGCCTCTACTATCTTGAAGCACCAAGTCAGTTGAACATAACTAAGTGTTGGGAAATATCTGGGTGGATATTTCTTAGGTATTAATGACTCCTAAAGGTTAGCTAAATTAGATCAATTAGAATATTATGTACAGCTGTTAGTTTCCTAAAATAGCTTCTGGTATTCCTATATATACTTGTACCTATGTATTGACTGTCAAAGGGAATAATAATATACATCTGTTCAGCTTATATTTCTGCACTAAGGGCAGATTATCCCATTCTTTCATATCAGATTGTGTTGTATCCAATAAAGAAAAAAAAATTCTTCACCATTATCGGTTAGGACATCCATCATTTCGAATTATTAACATGTCTGAGATTCTCCTTTTATTTTGATGTAGGTAGGTAAAATTTCATGTATGCCCCAACAGAACTAAAATTTGTCTCTTAGTGTTTCTGGGAACTTGAATCCATGACAGATATCTGTAAATGAACGATTTAAAAAGAAACATGAACTGTGTGCTCTTTGTTTCTGTTCTTCCTTCTCTTTTGTGGTGATATCCTATTTCCTGTTTTGATGAAATCACATAGTGACTGAGAACTCCTGTTTACTATTGGTGTAACTCGAGTCTTCTGTTATCTTTAGAAAAATTTTTTGTTACCTTGTTGTTAGCATTCAATTTATGCAATAAAATAAAAATATCTCAATCATTGTGATGTGTTATATATGTATGTTTGAGGCAGTGAATGAAATGGGATTTTTATAAGCAGAAATGCTACATGTTTATACTGTTGTATGTTGTTTCATTTCTGCTGGGTTTATGCCATTGACATGCTATTATTTAACAGTAGTTTGTGTAGGTCATTCTGACTTCACTTCTTATCACATTGTGCATAAATTTTACTTCCAGGAAATGTGGTTGCCCTACTTCATGCTTTCTTCAGTAACCTCCCACAGGAGTGGTTGGAAGGGACACATATGATCTTTAAACATCTTAGGCCAATTACATCAGTAGCACTGTTGAGGATAACATTTCGCATAATGGGTCCACTGCTTCCTAGACTTGCCAATGCTCACACGCTTTTTAATAAGGTAAGAAAGATGCCATTGATTCTAACTTTTGTAATCATTGATTCACAATTTTAAATCAATTGTTGATTTTTGAATTTTGACCTTTTCGTTTCATAATGTACAACCGATGTGTAATGCTCCCTCTTCATCCGTTATTCTGTTCAAAATGGCTTCTTGAGCTTTTAAAAGCTTTCATTTGAAGAAGTGGAAAACAAGAAAAATAGAAATTATTGGCATTAAGAAGCAGCAAAAGTTTCTGTAATTCGTCTCTCCCTTCCCTGTGTGCTTTTCAGCGGTACAGCCTTGTTATCTATGTATTCTACATCTTATAAGACTATGCTGTACTTGTTTCAGAACTTATGAGATATGCTGTTGATCCTAAAAGTGGAAAACAATTTATTGCATCTTGGAATGGGAATCTGAAACTACTTAGATGGTTCTGCACTGTGTACTAGAACTCACAATCGTATAACCATAACATGGAAGTTGTTCCACCCTTAGGCATGCATGTCTTGTATACATTATTGGCATCCTTATGATCACCAATCGCACATATCTTCTATTTTTTTCCAGACATTGGTATTGCTTTTGAATGCAATGGTTGATGTCTTCGGGAGGAGTACAAACCCACCAAGTCCTATCGAAGCATCAGAAATAGGAGATATCATTGATTTCCTGTGAGTACTAGGTTCATCTCTTTATCTAATTCTTTTGTAACTTCATTTTATGATATTTATGTTGACACGCTTAAACTTGTGGCCTCAGCCATCATGTTGTCCACTATGAAGGTCAGGGAGGGCCAGTCCAGGCTAACAGCAAGCCCAGACCAGAGATTCTTGCTCTCTTTGGAAGAGCGGCAGAAAGTCTACGCCCCGACATACAACATCTTCTTTCCCACTTGAAGCCTGACATCAATTCTTCTGTATATGCTGCTACCCATCCAAAGCTGGTTCAGACATCCTTGTGACAATTGGGTGCCATTAGAACCCTTTTGTTATGCTGATCAATGAGATGACAACCTCCTCAAAGAGTCCAAAATGTACTTTGGTTTGTCATATCTAAGTATTTGCTTCCCTATAGACCTTCTAAAATCAGATCCCATTGAGAAGCAAGTTACATGATTGAATGTTAAAACTGATGCCTGCCATATTCATGATGAAAATAGCCATTTTGTGCTTAAACCTTGCTCCATCTTTTCTTCTCTTTCAGGGCTGGAAATCTGAGAACTTCATGAGACTTTAGCTTCCCTTGCATTGTTGCAACCATTAACTTTGCCTAGTCAGATTTGGACTGAGAACAATATAAACATCAATGAGGGGTTACCAACGTCTAAAAGGGGACTAGTTATGAGAGTGAGAGATCGGTTGAGCAAATATGCTCGATGACCCGTTCTCATCCTTGTTTTGCAGCTAGTTATCTTCCTGATTCTGCAGCTAATTTGACTAGGTTGCTTTTGGACCAGGTTTATAGACTACATGGAATGCCTCAAAACTATTTTCAGTGATAGGGATGCTATCTTTAAAAAGTACATTTTGGCGAGACTTCTTCAGGGGGGTAACTTATGCATCCCAAACTGCTTACCATCCTAATGGTCAAATAGAACATGAAGTGACTGCCCACACAAATTGATGCAATGGATTTCTTTGACGTAGTGGTAGTAAAATATAAGCCTCTGCTTAGAAACTCAAAGTTCACCTTTTGAACCACTGTATGGCTATCCTTCACCATTGCATGTACCTTTTTTATCCAGTAAACTGTTGTCAGTGGATTAAGCATTGTAAGACGATGAAAGAGAATTGCAACTAGTTCAATTTCATGAGTCAAGCTTAGGATAGAAAATGGCTTACAAGAGGAGGATAGATGGATCAAGTCTTTTGTAAGTACCCAGACATTTAATTCATCAAATATTTTCTAAAATTATTCTCATGTTCTTTTACCATTTCCTTAAGAAATTTGTTTTATTTCTATTATCATTTTGTTTAACTTTGTGTTTTCAAATTTAGCATTTCATGGTCACTTTATTTATAAGCCTTAGACCAAGCTACAAACAATTTATAATTATTATCTCTTTGGTCCTTTAGCTTTAAGATTTTTCCTATTTAAATAAAAGGTTGCTATTGTAGTTTATCGTCTTAATATTTTGTGGAAATATTAAAATATGGGTAAACATGCTAATTTCTACTAGCTTATCTAAAAATTTGGGTTTTTTTTTCCCCCTTAGTTCCAACTTTGAACGTATCCTTCTGTTTCTCTTCATTTGTCAATGGCGAAGTCTTCACCTTTAAGATCGAACACATAATCTTCAACAAGACTTCAACCTCCTACCACCAACCCTACTTGTGACCTTCCTCTAACCATTACCTCCACCACATTGTCGCCCCCATTCCTCACCCCATCTTAAGCCCTTCTTCTTCGTCTAATCACACCCTTTTTATCGACCTTGAAAACTAGTTTATAATCAAGCAATTGCTTTCCTCATACCCCAACTTCCAAGACTCGAATTTATGTTGCTTTATCCATCTATTCAATTTGACATATTTAACGTCAACGCTATCACTACAAAAGCTGAATGTGAGGAAGTGAAAGAGAGAGCCCATGTCGAAAGTGAAGGGGGGTAAGGAATAAGGTTGGATTAGGGTTTAAGGTATGCTTTTCAATTTTTTTTTTATTTACATCACATTTGAGTTTTTTCCCTTCAATTTTATAAATTTCCATAACTTTTGTAAATTTAGGTAAACCCTTGGGTAGGTAAAGGTGAGTGCTTAACACTTTTCCTATTTCATAATTATACTTCAAACTCAATTTTATTGTTTGGGCTTTTTTAGTGTTATTTTATTAGATTTTTTTCTTTCTTTTATAAGGTAGAGTAAAGACTCCATTAAATTTTATCACATTCATTTCTTTTTAGTTTGTATGTATTGTGAATAATGACTATGTCAAGTGATAATAGATTTATATTTTCAAACCCTAACATTTGAATAATTACTTATCTAGTCTCTCTATCTTTATTTCTTTAAACTCTCTTTTACTTCTTTTTGTTGATTGTTCTATGAAAGTGTTTTTTGAAATATAAACTTTAACTTCATAACATATAAGCATGCTCAGTTTCATAAAGTAATAAATAATAAATGTAAATAACTCCTTTTGATGAATGAGACTCACATCAATAAACTATTTGAAGGAGAAAAATTTATAAAAAGGTTTTAGAGACGTCATTATTCATAATCACTATCTTCATCAAACCACAGCATAATGAATATTGTAAGTTAAATGTTCTTTTTTTTTGAAAAAGTAAATGGCATTAATAAATTTAATGTGTACAGATAAGGTCTTCAGCCAAGATAACAAGGTCAGTCCATCTAGCAACGACGTCGCATATGCAAGAAACTTGAAAAAGCCAAAAAAAAAAACGACAACGTTAAGAAAAAAATAACAAACTCTCAGACGAAAAGGGTTAAGTCGTTTTTCACTTTTGCCTTCATCTCCAGATATCTCTAAATTAGGGTTGTCGCCGCACCCGCCTCGCCTCCATCGTTTAGGTATCTGATCGCTCCTTAGGCTTCACCTTCCTTCGTCGAATCAATAACTCATTTGGTTAGTAATGTAGGTAATCTTCCTCCCGGTTGTACTTTGGCAAGAAAGTTCAGTCCTTCGATGTCTGTCGCCGAAGAAATACCAGGCCATCTAGCTCCTTCACAAGGTAATCTTTATCCGCCGCTCTTTGAACCCTCCTTGCTGTCTTTGAACATGATTTCGTCCCTCTTCTAACCATCTCTGTTGTTTTCTCATAACTATGCTGAGCCTCCATCCCTTCTCAATCAACCCGTAGACGATGCCGACTAGTTTGTGGGTCAATCTCCAGGTACTCCGTTGCTCCTTTCACTTTGACTTGTCCATTTGTTACTAGTTGATTCTCTCTGTAGTCGCTAATGAATGAGTTAACTGATCTGAAAGTGCTGAACATAGAATCTTCTCTCTAATTTCTCTAATCAAAGGGGTATAAACTTCCTGGCATGTGCGATTCTGATTCTGGAATCTTCTATTGTTTCTCTCTCGCCAAATTTCCTTGATAAAGGAGGCGAGAGAGATAATGTAGACAAGCTCAGTAGATTTTGGTGTGCTGTTCAGTCCCAAAAGCCATTCTATTACCTCTGTGAGTGTATTGCCTGCATTAGGGCTAGAATTGAGTAGCTTTATCTGCTTCCATATGTCCTGCAAGAAAGGGCATGTGAAGAATAGATGGTTCCTAGTTTCCAACTCTGCCTAACACTAGAACTTTCGAATTTAATCACTAGAACTTTTCACTTATGGTATAACATAAATCTTTATTTCTTTTAGCATTTATTTTCATGTAAAATGTTCCACTGGATCGATTCAAATGTTTTAGATTATATTATAAATGCTTGGTCACTTTTGTTGGTCATGATTATGTTTTATTATTGTCCATATTTTAGGATCTCTCTCTCTCTCTACCTTATATATGTATATAGTGTTTTTGCCCCTTAGTTAAGGCATTTTTAGTTTAAAATTAGTAATTTGAACATTAGAGTTGCTTATTCATTTATATTTAATTATTCTATATACCTTCTCTTTTTTTTTTTTTGATAATTATGTGCCTTGTGTTTGCATTTAGCTATTTATGATTATAACTGTTTGTTCTTCTTTTTCCCCTTGATTTTGCTTATGATTTTAATTTATGTCATATTGCTTCTTATCAACCATTGTTTCTTAATCCTATGTTAATCTTACTTATGATCTGGAGTCTTGTTAGGTGATTTTACTTTGCTAGACTATGATATAATCATCTTACTTGTCCTTATGGTGGTGGTATCTGTTAGCATATGTATCATGATTTATCCAAGATCATATTGTATGCTTACATTCACTTTATTTTTTAGTAGTCATATCTGATTGCATACATATTTAGTATGATCTCATTTTTTTAATATGAACTAGAAGAAGTAGAAGTTAAATACTGTTATATTAGGATCATTTTACGCTTTGATTGATCTTGTTTAGGGTGCTGCCAAAGTTTCATGTTCGATCATTGCCTCAAATTTCCACCTTCTTTACTCATTAACTTCCTTTACATAGTCTAAAATTTGGAATTGACCTTCAATTTCATCATCATCATCACCCAGTTTGAAATCCCGAAATGAAGCGAGGTCTGGGAAGGTCTGATAGTACGCAACTTTACCCCTACCTAGTAGAGAGGCTGTTTTCGGTGGACCCACATACAGATATGATAATAAAAAGTGATGCAGATGAAAATTGATATATTAAGAGTGTAGGTAAATAAAATTAAATAAGTACATAAATAAATAAAATAAAATAAAACCAAATAAAATAACTGATATGGTGACCAAAAACGTCGTGAGTAGATACAAGTTTAAAAGAAAAGTTATTATATATGTATATATAATAAAAAATTAATAATAATAATTAGAAACGTTGTAAAGTTCTGTTCATACCTGTTATGCTGTAAACGTTTGCTCACCATTCCTTGAATTGTGCATGTCAATATTAAGGAAGGGTCGTGCTAATCTGCTCTGTATCTAACTAATTTTATCATATGTCCTTATGGGGACATATGATTAGGCAAATGATGCACTTAAAATTTGCTAATCATAATGTTGGCATACAATTAGAAGTAAAGGAATAGTAAATGCTTATGCACAAAACGAACTAGTAAGGAAAATACGAAATAAAATGCACAGTTGCATACGAGTAAAAGTGCAACTACTAACTAACAAAAGAACATGAAGAATAAGCAAAAATAAAAAAGAAAGAATACATATAGAAAAATCCTAGAAAGAAAGCAATAAGGTGAAGCATACCTAATCTCATTTGTATTAGGATAT
>JAOQMS010000003.1:15219031-15285392 GCA_027563885.1 Erythroxylum longipes
TAATAATAATAATAATAATAATAATAATAATAATAATAATAATAATAATAATCATAATGATGATGATGATGATGATGATGATAATTAGAAACGTTGTAAAGTTTTGTTCATACCTGTTATGCTGCAAACGTATTCTCACCATTCCTCGAATTGTGCATGTCAATATTAAGTAAGGGTCATGCTAATCTGCTCTGTATCTAACTAATTTTATCATATGTTCTTATGGGGACATATGATTAGGCAAATGATGCACTTAAAATTTGCTAATCATAATGTTGGCATGCAATTAAAAGCAAAGTAATAGTAAATGCTTATGCACAAAACAAACTAGTAAGGAAAATACGAAATAAAACACACAATTGCATACAAGTAAAAGTGCAACTACTAACTAACAAAAGAACATGAAGAATAAGCAAAAATAAAAAGAAAAGAATACATATAGAAAAATCCTAGAAAGAAAGCAATAAGGTGAAGCATACTTAATCTCATTTGTATTAAGATATAAGAACCACAAATAAAGGGATCTACTTGATCATAGTCAATATAACTTGTAATCTCATTTAACCTGTATGGCATCACAAAGAATATGGGAAACAACCGATATCTTCCTGACTATTATATGAACCGGTAGTAGAGCCGACCATTGAAAATAATAACACATTGAAAACAGTCGATATCAAACAAAATAAGCAGAGACGACCATTGAAAACAGATAATCATCAGAAGCAGATATGAACCGGTATTTGATAATCAGTAACAGATCCAATATCACAACCACAATCTAACACAGAAATTGACATCAAGCTTTAGCAAATCAAATTATAATAATAAAAACAAAGAACAGGGTTATGATCTTACAGATATAAAATTCAAGAAAGAGTGAAATACGGATAGGAAACTAATAGAAAAACCAAATTCCATTAGCAGAAACAGAGAAGTTGGATACAAAAGCTCGTGACAGCTGCGACTCTAATCCAAATAAACCAAAAACTTGAATTACATTGTACACAAAATAGAGGAATCCCAATGAATTCAGTAAAAGAAAATTTTGAACCTAAGATTGTGATTAGTTATACCCACAAACACTCTGATCTGCATCTCATAGCGACTCATGACCATAATTACCTTACAAAACAGAGTAGCTCCCACACAACATACATACCTACCCACAATAACACATACAAGCACACACAAAAAACATACCCACACATAAGAGACAGCATAAAAATCCAAAAACACGAAGATGAGGGAGTAAAGATTTGAAGGTGAAAACTTGGACGTTAGCAGAGTCAGAGAAAAAGCAAGTGGAAGCAATCGCATACCTCACTCACTATGATGGAAAAAGATAGGAAAATAGATCTGGGTTTAGCTTGTCAAGTTGATTTCTCTCCTCCGGTTGCATCCCGAAACCCTACCGCATCCTTCCTACTCCTCCTCTCACCAAACCCCATCAACTTCAGTCCCCAACAGCTGCAATCGCCACAACCCAGCGGAAAGCTTCCTCGCTGACACATGTCAATTTATTTTAGTTTAATAGTTCTTTCTTCTATCCACATGTCAAAACTTAACATTTATTAATTTTTGATTGAAGGATGATTGTTCAATGCTGATTCATGATTGCCAATCACTTTTTTAAGTCATTTTATTTTCTTGATCTTGTGTAAATAGAGCCTTTACTTTTTCTTTTGTGATTATTGTTTTTTTGGTCTATAATTTAATTGTTTTGGTCTTACTAGTGTGATGTGGGAATTTTTGGGAATTAGTTATATTGGTTAAAGTATCATGTATAATTCTTCATAATTGTAAGGTCTAAAGGCCATTAATATGCATTAATAGGTTTCCATAGGCTCGAATTCCATTGAAATGCTTTGATGAGGCTTAACCTTGAGTTTTGAATAACTTAAAATATTATTCCAATTTGAATTGTTCGTTGAATAACTTAAAATATTATTGTAATTTGAATTGTTCATCAAGCATGATTTCTACTAACCTTTCATTTTTTGGGGTTAGCAGGACAACATAAAGCAAAGATATAAGATTTTTGTAAGAAAACCATAAGCCTAATAGACTTTATTAGTCTCCAGTAGAAGAAAGCATTTAAAATATCACTTAAATACATCTAAAGAGAAAGAAGGTTATACTAGGCTTATAAATCATTTTGTTTCTTTAATTTGTTTTGTGATCGTAAACATAACTTGTATTATTTTTAGCTTTTAATTAATAAATCTCCAATCATCTTAGAATGCATGCATGGTGATAAGTACTGATTTAATCATATTTTAGTCCCATATATAGTGCATTTATTTTTTATTTGAGTTTTTTTATTGATTTTTGTACTTAAGTTGTTCATTTTTTTTTTGGTTTAATTCACCTGAAGCAAAAAGGAATGAATTTGAACAAGTTTGGAATTGTTTTGATTGAGTTATAGAGTTCAGGACAATATATATAGCTTCGTAAATAAGCATGTCAATGGGCCGGGCCAGGTCGGCCCTACCTTTCCCATGGTGGCCCACGGGTTGGGATGGGCCAGCCCATGGCCCGAGATATGGCCCTCCGGGTCACGGGCAGACCAGTTCTATTCATTTTTAAAAAAAATTCAAAACAATATTGTTTTGTTTAAAAAAAAAAAGGGGCGGGCCACGGATTAGGCCAGGTGGACCATGGTTGGCCCGTGGCCAGCCCAACCCGGGTTGGGCAGGTCGAGGCCATAATTGACATCCCTATTCGTAAAAAATTTTGGAGATGTGTTGATGATTTCTTACGAGACAAGTCTGCATAGGTTGGCAACATGCCCGTATTGAATTGTTAGAAGGTCATATTGATGTAACACACCATGTCTATGTACCTGTTAGGTCTAAATAAATTAGTCAGGTTGTTGGACCATTAGGCTTCCTAGGATTTTTTTTCTTTTATTTTAGTTTATTTGGGCTTGTAGGCTTATTAAGTTAATTTTAATTTTCACCAAACCTTCTAGATTTTATTTAATAAATAAAAATTTAAACCTATTTCCCTCGTTGTTAAATAATTTAAAATTCAAAAAGCTTTGGCCCATTAAGACTAAATATAATAACTAGATTAAATCTGATGAGATTTTCGAACCGTCAACAATAATAACATTTATCACCAATGACAATTTGAAAAACCAAGAGCCATGTGAATATCGAAACTAAATCTAGATCAGGTTATACCTTTTGCAACAGAAATATGTAAAGAAATTGGTAGTATCGAGAAGAGCAAGTCAAGTGTCATGCCTCTACTGGTATCCACACTCTAGCAAGACTGAACAACCCCTTCTGATGTGCTAGCACCACTTTCTAAGACCTCTCTCTCTATATTTCTAGTAGGGGACATCTCTTTAAGGGTTTTTGAGCAGATGAGAGCATATGAGATTCTTCAGTCTCCAAGTCATACTTTATGTCCGTATATATAGTAAAACCCTAAAGCCCAAATCTGATTAAGTTCCAATGAATGTTCAGTCTGCTTGGTGTGCGACCTTGTCATACTATTATTTGCAACTTAATAAGTATTAGGATTTAGGATTTAGGACTTATTGTCTACGATTAAAGTTTAAGGTTTAGGCTTAGGTTATATGTTGTAGGCTTATTTAATATTAGCAGGAGGCCTAAACTTCTTTTAGGCCCACAAGTTATAATTGTAACACCCCATACCTGATAATGGAATCGGCATATCGAGTGTTACTATATTCTTAAATACCTAATACTTCAAACTGTAACATTTTCTATTTAAAACCTCATTTTTTTAGTAATTACTATTCACTTTATAAAAATTTAGACAGTTTTCTTTATATTTACTTAAAACCTCTTGCAAGAAACTTCAATAAAATTCTCATGCATGTTACTCAACTATTCATCTCTGTGTCAAACTCCGTGACAAAATAATTTACCCATCCTCCAATACATTTCAACACATCTAAACCAGATTTCATACATAACTTTCATTTATTCATATATAATTCACAATAAAATCCTATAAGATGCTTCACTTCTTTATGTGTACATGTCATAACCAAAAACAAAATAAAAATTTGTATTACATCCACCTCCAAATCTTTCAAGATCTTTTATGTGACTCTTGTCTTGTAGTAGATTCACCACAACTTTCTTCTAATTCTGTTCAAAACCTATGCGTGGAAAGAAAATCCATAAGCTAAACTATAGGCTTAGTTATGTTCAAGCAATTTCATTTTTCATTCAATTCAATTTATTCAACCATAACATGTATAATGTATAATATTTTCACATATAAATATCTTCATTTATTTCTAAACATAAATAAGCATTTAAAATCAAGTTATGAAATACAAAAATGTATTTATTTTAATAATTTATAACTAAGTACACAATGACGAATAAATTGTACAATTTAATTTACAATCATTTACTACTTTTTTTTTGAAGTTCTTTAATGATTAAACATGCATTTATTTACTTTCTGTAATTGCCCTAAAGTAAAATCTATCGGAATTGTATCACCGAGTTGGATAAGCTAGATTTTAAAATATAAGATCGGGTTCCCGAAATCATACGATCCATTTTTTATAGATACATTCATTTTGGAATTGAGCTCTCGGAGCCATGTTGTTCATAACTCAAATCAAATATCTTATACCGAAATCGAGCTCTCGAAGTCATACAGTCCAGTAACATATATCATGACGTAGTATTGCTAACTCCTAATTGGCATGTCAACCTTATCCCATTTCTCCAATTCCTATCTATTTTACTAGGGGCAAATCTAATGAAATTCCATTGAAATTCTATAATAAAAGCTCATAATAACCAATTCAAGCTATTCCATATTCAACTAAAGTAAATGTCATTCTTTAATGTCATTTTTTTTCTGTTATTGGTTTTAATTTAATTCATACAACATTCAAGACATATTCATCTCATCAATTAGTTAAAAATAATATGTATATTAAGTTTCTCAATTCAAACATAATGTATGCCAATGAGGGAAAATACAAATTATAAGTCCAAAATCTCAATTAATCATATATACTACTTCATTTAACATCTAATTAAATATTTTTAACAACAATTTCATAACTAATTTTACTTAAGAACCCCAAATTTTCTACTACATAATTTTAAGGAAAAAGTAGAATTGCAAGAACACATACCAAATTGATGTTCAAATCTTCAAATTAAACTTCCATAAACTTCAATTTCATCATCAATTTCTTATTCCTTCTATTTCTCTTTCTCTCTCTCCTTCAATTCATCTTCTTTATCTTCATAATATTGCATAACAAATTTAATTTCATGCATTTTATTCATCAATGCATACAATAAGCCAAAATCATAGACTAAAAACAAAAAAAATCATTAGCCATTTACTTTTTTCCTTTTTTTTCAAACTTTTTGTTGATATGGTGAATTTAAAGACCTTAGGTTGATGATTTAGTATTTAATAGGTGATTTAGGGGTTAAAATTAAAGAAAGCTAGCTTGAAAATGAAAGAAATGAAAGAAAAATGGAGAAGAAAGGAGGGAGGTGATTCTCAACAATGTTTTGGACAATAAGAGAATGAGTAGTTGATAAAAATATCATGTGGTCCCTTATTAAAAGTTTTCCAATTCATTTTTTTAGATCCCAAATTAACTTTACCTTTTAACTCATTCTTTTCTTCTTCTCAATAAAAATATCATTTATTTTCATTAATATTTTTAGGTTTGACTTCACTATTTTTAGGTCAAACTTTGACCATTGGTCAACTCTAGGTCAAACCCTCAAAACGAAATTGTTTTCAGCTCTAATTTGATCCTCGAGCTATCCTTGAACAATAATATCTGATGCCAAATGAAATAAAATACAGTTTGGGTCGTAGGTGCCATTATTCACCTCGAGGTACACTATTCATGACTCAAAAAGTAATATTCATGAAATCAAGATTTTGGGGCATTATAATAAGTAGTCTCTAGTAAGACATAGTAATTACCTAATATTAAATAAGGTCAAATACAACATTACCTAAGTCAAAACTGATTAATTAGAGTACATTTTATAATTGGTTCGTGGGGGCATGCACCAACAATTTCCGAATTGCACAAGAATTAATTATCCTCAAGAAATCCCTCTGTCTCATTATATCTCGATTGAGCATAAGGTAGGAAATAATGTCATCCTCATTAGGCTTAATCATGTTTCTTGATTTCTGAGTTAGACTGTGAAACAAATGCCTAACTGACATTCACCTCATTTATGCACGACCATGTGACTTTTCAATCTCAATTCATCGAGGGGCCTTGAGATATCTTTCTCCCGTTATATAGAAGAGACAAATTCCATCTTGTTCATCCACATTCCTCCGCATGATTCATAGTATGCTCGAGCATTATTTTTATAATCAACTTTTACGACTAACGTTTGACAATGTCAACAAACTAATCCATATGTAAGAAACCATGACAAACTCAAGTCAAAGGACTACATTCGGCAGCTGTGATGAGAACCACTTATGACACTTATATAATAATCCTTGAAGTGTTCTCATAGATGGTTAGTCCAATTGCATGTTCTCTAACATGTATCCACGTAATTAACATAATATCTCCATATTAATGATCCTTGAAACATGGTTATCTGTTAATCAGCATACTAATCTCAGCAGTCATTATTATCCCTTACATTAATGACATTAGCTAGGGACCTTTTAAAATAACTGTATCCATATTACAACAGGGTCTCACAATCAAGTCACGCACTTGATGGCCAATTGTGAGATACACATTATTCATGGGATCATAATTCAAATTTATTTGCAACTCCATTAAAAAACGAACACAGCAAACAATAATTGGGCATTACTATTGGATTATCCAAAAACACGTCACAAAATTGCAATCTTATATAATTACATATCCAAATGTCTAATATCTAATGCTCTAGTATGATAATCATGTTTAGCCTACGGGAGAGGTTTAGTCAATGGATCAACTATATTAAGATCTATTGACACTTTGCAACCTTCATATCACCTCTTTCAACAATGTGTCAAATAAGGCGAAAACGCATGGGTATGTGTTTGGTCTTCTAATAAGATTTTGGTTCTTTAGCTTGGGTAATGACTTCATTATTATCACAATAAAGATCCACTGGATTCATAATGCTACTAGGAACCACAATAAGTTCAATGATGAACTTTCTAACCTAAATAGCCTCCTTTGCTACTTTTGAAGCAGCAATGTACTCAACTTCTGTTGTTGAATCAACAACCATGTCCTACTTAGAACTCTTCCAACACACGGCTCCACTATTCAAGCGTTATACAAATCTTGACTGTGATCAGAAGTCATCTTTATCTGATTGGAAGTTAGCATCAATGTATCCATTTACAATGAGCTCTTCCTCACCTCCATAGATCAAGAATATATCCTTAGTTCTTCTTAAGTACTTAAGAATGTTCTTAACAACTATCCATTGGCCTTCACCTAGATATTAATAATATCTACTCGTCATGCTTAAAGCATATGCAACATTTGCAAGAGTGCACAACATGGCATACATGATGGATCCTACATCAAATGCATATGGTATCCTATTCATGTGATTTCGCTCATTTGGTGTCGAAGGGCACTGAGCCTTATTCAAAATTATGCCATGTGACATGGGTAAAAAGCCTTTGTTAGATTCTTGCATATTGAATCTATGCAAAACTTTATTGATATAAGTGCTTTGACTTAGTCCAATAAGCCTTCTCGATCTATCTTGCCCAAGTCTTTCATTAAAAAACAACTTCCTAATATATATGCCTAAGATATATGTATAGATCCTAATACCTAAGATATATGCTACCTTGCCTAAGTCTTTCATTAAAAAACAACTTCCTAATCAAGCTTTCACATATTAAAGCATAGGAATGTCATTTCCAATGAGTAGTACGTCATCTACATACAAGACCAAGAAAACAATTGTGCTCTCACTAGTCTTCTTGTAAACACAAGGTTCTTCTTCATTTCTTAGGAAACCAAACTCTTTGTCTACCTCATTAAAATGAAGATTCCAACTTCGAGAAACCTGCTTCAATCCATAAATGGATCGTTGATGCTTGCATATTTTCCCAACATTTATAGGAGATGTGAAACCTTAAGGCTATGTCATATACACATCCTCTTTCAGATTCCCATTAAGGAAAGCTATTTTCACTTCTATTTGTCAAATCTCATAATCATAGAATGTAGCAATTGCTAGGAGGATGCGAATGGATTTAAGCATTGCAACTAGGGGATAGGTCTCATCATAGTTTATCCTATAAATTTGCTTGAAACCCTTAGCTACCAATCGCGCTTTGTACACATGTACATTGCCACCCATGTCAACTTTCTTTTTGAAAACCCATTTACACTTTATGGTTTTTACACCATTAGGTGGATCAACTAAAATCCATACTTTGTTTTGGTACATGGATTCCATCTCGCATTCCATAGACTGAAGCCATTTATCGAAGTCAGGGCCCATCGTTGTTTCCTTGTAGGATGTAGGTTGATCATCCTCTGTCAGTAATAGATGATGATGTTCAGTCACCATGAAACCATATCTTATGGGTTCATGATAGAACCTTTTAGACCTGTGTGGGGTTGGTGTCACAGGTGTAGTTTCTACAATATTTTATAGATCAAAACGAAGCTCCTATTGTGTTGGAGCATTCTCCTGTGACTTTTGAATTTCTTCAAGACGTACTTTACTCCTATTAGTTCCTTTAGAAAGAAATTCTCTATCTAAAGAGACACCATTTCAAGCAACAAAAACTTTGTTCTTGGTGGGATTGTAAAATTAGTATCCTTTAGTTTCCTTAGGATACCCCACTAAGAAGCATTTATCATATTTGGGTCCAAGTTTTTCAAATGTTAACCTTTTAACATAAGCTTCACATCCCCAAATCTTTAGAAAAGACAAACTAGGAACCTTTCCTATCCACGTCTCATATGATGTCCTTTCTACTGTCTTCGATGGACTTCTATTTAGTGTAAATTTAGTTATTTCAAGAGCATATCCCAAAAAGACAAAAAAGATTTACATGACTCATCATAGATCAAACCATATCCAATAATGTTAGATTCCTCCTTTCAGACACATCATTCCATTGTGGTGTTGTAGGTGTAGTGAGTTATGAAACTATTCCACGCTCTTTGAGATGGTCATCAAACTCTAGGCTCAAATAAACTAGAACAATAATCAACAATTATGTTAGAAAGCACATGCCAATTACCTATAAAAATATATCCTAATGCACACCTATCAATTAGCACTCATATATATTGATGTATGTGGACTATTAAATTCTATTGCTAGAGGAGGTTTTCATTATTTCATTACATTTACTGATGACCTCGGTAGATATGGTTATGTTTATTTGATGAAAAATAAATCTGAATCCTTTGAAAAGTTCAAGGAATTTCAAAGTGAAGTACAAAACAAATTGGCAAGACAATAAAAGCCCTTCAATTAGATTGAGGTGGTGAATAGGATTCATTTTGTATGTTTTCGTTAAGATTAATTTTCATTGTTGTTCTTGTATGTTTGATGTTAATTAAGGGTAAAAATTACTATTTTTATGTAGGAAGAAGGAAGGAGCAACTTGGAGGGTGAACTAAAGATCAAAGAGGAGAAAAAATGAGGAATGCATCTGTGAAAAATTCCCACATTCGTGGGAATCATGCAAATTTCCACAGATGTGAGAATTACAAAAGAAATAAGGAGTGCATCTATGACAAATTTCCGCGTGGTAATTACAACCTGAGGCAATCTACGAAGCTTTATTAAACTTAGGATTTTTGGACTATAAAAGGAGAATTAAGCCTCCATCTTTAAGAGAGATGACACCCACCTGTAGAAACATCATCCTTAAGTGAAGAACACATGTTCGGAGCATTGAGGAAGGATTAAAGACAAGGATCATCATCAAAATTGGGCAAAATAGCATATCAACACCAAAATTTCAAATTTTGGCAAAGAAGAGAAGGAGTCTTTCTATTAAATTTTATGCAATGTTTTAAAAATTGGACCAGTCATCGAACCGGTTGAAGGAAAGGCTTAAGGTTTAGAGGTTTAACCGGTAGTAAATCGCTATAAAACCAGTATATAATAAATAAGAAGTAAAACTTATAAGAATAAGTAAAAATAAAATATTTTATTAAAATAAAAATACACCAATGTCTATTATTATATAATGAACTAATAATAAATAAATATGAGTCTAATATAAAACTTAAAATAACAATAAAATTCAAAATTGTATTTCTGAAGGAGGTTGTGTCTTATCATCGTCAAAAGCTTCAAATTCTCCAATGCTATTTAAAGATTCGTAAACTACGCTCTCATCCAAAGTATTTGCATCAACTTTTTCGACCACATTAAAATAAATTACAAATTAGTAATATATGAAATTATCCTCAATTGTAAACTTATAATATAGTATAATTTTAACTTAAATATGATCAAAATAAGATATGAACTAACCAACAGTAGATGTTCTTAATTCATTCATGGTGACAAATGCATTTTCTTCATAAATCATCTTTTCAAGTTCATTATAATCAAGATCAGGTGATGGTTCTTTTTCTTCGATTCAAAAATCAGCATGTTCAATACAATCAATATCAACTAGATCATATGTTCTCTTCTTACTAAGCGCTCTGAACATATAATAGAGAAATTATTAATTCAATAATAAAAATAAAATTATTGAAATGAAAACAAGACTATAAAATACCTGTTTTTCATTCTTAGATTATAAGCAACGTAAACAAGGTCATTAAGTCTTTGATATTCCAAACAATTTTGTTTCTTTGTATGAATATGTTCAAAAACACTCCAATTTCGTTCACAACCCGATGTAGAAGCTGTTTAACTGAGTAACTTAATAGTGAGTTTTCTCAATATTGGAGCACTGTCACCGAATAATCTCCACCACTCATCTATATTTTAAATTAATAGTTATGATAAATAAAAATATATATTATTAATAAGTAAAAAATGAATTAAAAGTATAAAACATTAAAATTTACCTGGCTGCATTTTTTTCATCATAAGTTCTCTCTTTGCTGATGATCTAGCAAAACTCCCTAAACCTTCACGATACAATTTAATTTCATTTATTGCTTGTGATTGCTCTTTAATAGAGAAAATACCTTTGCATTCAATCACATTAAACAAACCGCCTATAATATTAATTATATGTGCTTTTCCACTATATAAGCAATAAGAATTGAGAAAATAAGCTACTAAGTGAATCATTTGAATAAGATACTTATCCCATCATTGATCAATAATATTTATATAAGGCTTGTATAATTTCTCCTTCCATTTAAAAAGATTTATAATTATTTTGTGAGCTCTATACATACCATCATATATATGCCCTAAAGATAGCTTCTCATTTGAGTCAACAATCCTCAACAGCCTTATAAGCAGAGCCACAATCTTTACAATGATCAAGCAAGCATTCCAAAATTTGTTATCTAGAATAATAACACAAACTTTTTTTCCTTTTTCACTCTTTGATAATTTATGACTTGAAAAGTGTTTACTTGTCACTAAATTTTGAAGTAGTTGCTTATGTTGATAAATATTTTTCAAAGTAATAAATGTAGTTACAAACCTGGTAGCAGCGGGACACACGATCTCAACCCAATCTTCTTGCTTTCTTAACCAAGACAAAAATGTGACATGATTATACACAAAAATTGTGATCTTAGATGCGCGTGAAGCAAGGGTAGAAATATGATCCATACCACCAATGTCTTTTAAAATAAGATTTATACAATGCGCAGCGCATGAAGACCAATAAATATACCCATACTTTGATTGTAATAAGTACCCAACTGATACATAATTTGTTGTATTATCTGTAACAAAATACACAATATTCTTTGGTCCAACCTACTCGACAATTTCAGAGAATGATTCAGATAAAGCATTAACACTTTTTACCATGTCAGAAGCATCAACAGTCTTGATAAAAGTTGTTCCAATATTATAATAAACTAAGAAATTAATCAAGGTTCTTTGTCTTTGATCAGTCCACCCATCTGTCGTAATAGCGCATCTTGTTGATTGTCAACTAGATTTATATGTATCCACAATTAACTGACATTCCTTTTTTGAATCTTAAAGCAAAGGCACACACAATTCATAATAAGATGGCACCTTAAATCCTGGACCTATTGTTGTTGTAGCATCAATTGTTTCTTGAAAATATGGTGAATTTAAAGCATTTAAAGGAATAAATGCATGATAGAACCATCTAGTTCATGCTCTTTTACATCTCAAAACAACATCCTTATCAACCATAAAACTTTTTAGACTAGGTTGAGAACTAGGAGTAGTTCTTGGAGAAAAATAAGAATCTATATTAATAGTAGCTTTTCTTTTCCCTTTATCTAATGCTTGTAGTGTTTCATCATTTCCAAAAGATATATCATGAGCCTCTTTATTTTCCTTTTTCTTTTTTACTTGTTGCTGCAAATATTTTCCAATCATGTCACGCACATCAAGTGGTACTTTTTTGCAAGAAGCAATATTACCTTTAACACTAGCAAGATGTTCTTTCATTCTAAAAATTCCTCCCCCTTTAAATATTCTACCGCAAAACATACTGTTATATTGGACATTCCCATCAGATGCTTGAGAAGAAGAAAAATAATTCCATGCTGGATCCGACTTGCCACGAATAGAGGATGATTCTATATTTTCCATTATGATTTAATCTAAAAAGTATAGAAAAATAATTAGGTATACTATTGTTAAGGCAAAAGTATACAACTTAATTAATTCTCATTTATCAATTGTAATAAAGAAAACCAACAGCAACAGCAACAACATGAATTAAAAAAGACCAACATATGTTGCTTATTAAAATTTGCTCATAGATTTACTACATATATCAAGTAGTAAAAAATTGAATAACTTAACAATTTATTGAGTGAATTATGTATTTGCGAATGATGCTAGAGGCCATATAGGAATTTGGGTCTTGCATAATTATTAAAGATGTCAAGGCATATATGTACGAAGAATCTCAGAACTTAATAAAAATACTCCAAACTGTATCATGTAAATGAAAGATTGACTGGTAAGATTATGTGGTAAGATTATGATACAAAGACAAAAGAACAAACTAATATGTAAGGAGCAACCTTGAAATTGAAAGTAAAGCATGTGCCTATATAGAATAGAATTTAGTTATGTAGAGAGCTATCTTGGAAAGCCTCTATAGATTAATCAAACAACTATAAAGATGAGGAGGATGGGTTATGCAAGGATTTATAGTTAAATGTAATTAAAAAAGGAGTTGCTTATCACTGTTCATTTATTAAAACTTAAAGAAGGTAACAACCTGATAGAGGAAAACGTCAAAATCACATAACAATGGAAGCCACCTTGAGTCAATAAAAAAGATCACAGAGGCCAATAAGTAAGGGGTCTCTGAATTAATGGAGAGGAAGGCTACTGATGTATACAGCAATGTTAAATAGCCTCACCGAAATATTGCTAGTAGATCAACAAATTGTATACTTGAAAGAGTACATATAACCCAGCTATCAAAATCAAAGATTGATATGAAATGGAGTTCTAACCATTTCATAAAACTAATTAATCAATACTAGTGGATCCTTATCTCCTTATCTGTTAACATATTGAAACAATAACACATAACAATGAAAACTCGAATAAAACAGAATACTGAAACTATCACTGCCTTATCCTTATCACTTAACAGAAACTTGAATAAAACGAACTCTGTATAAATTGTAGCTTTATATGTAATGTTCTTCCGTCCTTCTCTAGCAAGCAATAAGTCTCTCCAGGGCATCAGATATTTCGTCTTTGCTAATTTCCTTAAGGTCACACCTAGCCGCAAGAATGGTCGCCTCATTCATCAGGTTCTACAAATTAGCGCCTGTGAATCCAAGCGTCCTCCTAGATATCTTCTCAAAATCCACATCCTTTGCAAGTGCCTTCCCTCTAGAGTGTACTTATTGCTCAAAAAGTCCAAGATTTTAAATTTCAGTCTTGCCGAATGTTACAATTGTGTATAATCTGCAATCCTCAATTTAATACCTTTAATAGGAAGAAGCCAACAAACACCCTTTTGGAATTTTAGCTCCTAAAGCTGTGTACTTATCTGGGTTCTTCAAAAAATGGACAACTTCTTGAAGTTACAGTTTCGCTTCGTCTGATCCAACCAAATAAATTGAAGTGTTGCTCCCAAATTCCATACCACAAAGCATCATCCCAACTCATGCTGATAGGAAAAGACATCCAGTAAAAGAAGATGTTATTGTTAATTTATTAGTGGATTTAGATTAGTATGCATGAGACAAGGAAGGTATAGAAAAGCAGGCATCACTCATCAGACATGAAAAGATTCTGAGTATACAGGCATAAGTCATCAAACATGGAATAGATTCTGAGGACAAAGGCGTCATTCATCATACATGAATGGATTGAGTCTTTAGACTATTTACACAAAAATGAAACAATTCTATAGGAAGCAGAAGCTTACAAAGTGTTTATATCAAAGGCTCATATTAATTTGCCAACTCACCAAAAGGCAAGAGAAGGAAAGAAATTCGAAGTACCTCTAAGGGTGTTAGAGGACATTGACCATTTATACGATTATAGCCTAGGATAATGATATGGTCTTTCTTCTTAAATTTATTTTTCCACCATCGTTCTCAAAATGAGTCCATTTCAAACTTCTCAAAATCTCCTCCATCATACACACAACATGAGAAGGCCACCATGTCCTACAATTTGACAAGAAATATTAAGCAATCATTAGTTTAAATCGTATTATTTCAATAAGCAACATGAAAATATTAGAAAGCATGCTTAGTGAATCATAGATAGATAGAACAGTCGTACCTCCTCAAATCGTAGGTGAATGGATACATGCGCTCCACCTGGCCCCCCCGGACCCTCTGGGCATAACGGAAGAGGAAATACAAACTTCCTAGAGCCAGGAACAAGAACAACAGGTTTCCGATGAAATTCAAAAGCCCATTATCGGATTCTCCCTCAGAGACAGAGATATCGACACCAAAAAATGAATCTAACGATTCGATAAGCAAAATTGTGGGTAATAATTCAAAGTGAAGATAAGATCAAAGAGAAGGCGGTGGAGAGGAGGAGAAGCTTAGAAGATTCAATGAAATGAACAAAATGTCTTAAATTTTGTACAGAACCGGTTAGACCGGTTCAAGAAAATCAACCGGTTCACTAATGAACCGACTGATTTTTATATATAAAGGTTTTATGTAAAACCGAATTGGACCACTGGTCGGTTCAAATATTTTTTGGTCAAACAGGCCGGTCCTGTCCGGTTTTTAAAACATTGATTTTATGTCATTTTAATCTCTTAATTCTTTGTAAAAATGGATTATTTGAATGTCGATGATGCTATGGAGATCATGTTAGGCTGATTTTATTTTAGGGATTGCTTTTGGAACTATTATGTTGAACTCCTATTTTATTAAATTGAATGCGATTGTCTTTGTTGATTATTGTTTTTAATTGTTATCTTGCAACAAATCAAGAGAGTGAGTGAGATGAAATTCATGTAGGATTGTACAACGAGATTTGGCGACCTATAGACTAGCAATCATCATGTTAATTGAATAGTTAGAAAAGAGATCTCGACTAGTCAATTAATCAGCCATATGATAGTTTGATAACTAATTGAATTGTTAGAGTCATTGGGTAGGTTGAGAGATCGTCTAGTTGATTCCTGTTAATTCGATTAGGGATAAATAGTTACACCTTGAGAGAGGGTAATTAGTACATTCAAAAATTTAGGGTGAGACATAATTCAATCCATAAAATAGGAGGGAGACAAAATAGGAAAAAAGTAATCTCTAGTATTTAAATTCTTCAATTAAAATTTTCTATAATTTCGATATTTTCCATTGTTTACATCAGTCTTTTAATTTTAATTTAATTTTCCAAATTATTTGCATTTCATAATTTAGTTTCTTAAACAAAGTTGTGTCTAAATTAAGCGGTATCTAGGCATCAATCCCTGTGAGATTGATATCCGCTCTTTTTACTACAAGTCACGACCCGTTCACTTGCAATTTTTGAGCGTAAAATAAATAAATAGGTTTTATCATTAACACTAATAAATCACTAGCCCTCTGACTGTGTCTAGTAAAAGATTCTTTAGTCATTTTTCCCAATAAACAAGATTTGCAAGCCTCATATGATTCAAAATCAAAAGAGTTTAAAAGTCCATAATTATGGAGCCTATATATGGGCTTCTCATTTATATGCCCCAAATGACAATGCCAAAAGTAGGTGAGATTTGAATAATTGGATTTGAACCTCTTAATATTTATGTTATAAACAGGCCTTTCTAAATTTAGAACATAAAGCCCATTCTCTAATTGGGTGCTACCATAAAATATGTCATTACGAGAAAGTGAACCATAATTGTTCTTAATCGTAAAACAAAAACCTTACATGTCCAAAAATGAAACAGAGACAATATTCCTGCTTATAGCAGGTACATGGTAGCAATTATTGAGTTCTAAAACCATGTCTGAAGGTAAAGATAAATGAAATGTCCCTATAGCTAAAGTAGCAACTATTACTCCATTTCTTACCCTTAGGTCCACTTTACCCTTTGGCAAAGTCCTACTATTTTGTAGTTCCTACACATTTACACAAATGTGAGTACCATAACCGGTGTCCAATACCCAAGATGTAGAACTAGAAGTAGCAACATTTACTTCTTTAACATGAATACCTAAAGTATAAGTGTCATTACCCTTCTTTTTCTTTATATCTTCCAAATATTTCTTACAGTTTCTCTTCTAGTGACCCGACTTATTACAATAATGGAAAAGATTGTCATTAGAAGGACTAGGCTTAGTCTTTGGGTTAGGATTAGGATTGGGCTTCTTCTGATTTTAATCGGACCTTTGCCCTTGCCTTTTCCCTTCCCTTTACTATTTCTTTGTTTCTTAAAACCTTTCCCCTTTTGGACCATGAGGACGTTAGGGTTAGGGTCGTTAATGTTCTGCTCAGCAGTCTTAAGCATCTCGTGCAACTCAATCAAAGATTTATTTAGATTATGCTTAATATAGTTCATAACAAAAGTATCATAATCACATGGCAGAGACTAAAAGATGATGTCGGTAACCAACTCTTGGCTTATAGGAAATCCCAATCTTTTCAAGTTCTTAACAAGGCCAATAATCTTAATGACATATGGGCTGACTGGGCTCCTTTTTGTCAGCTTGCACTTTAAGAGAGACTTCACAGTTTGATATCTCTCATTTCGTGCTTGATCCTAAAACAGTTTTTTAAGCTTTTAATCATCTCATAGGCTTCTACGTTCTCAAACTGCTTTTGCAAGTTTGGGTTCATAGTTGCCAACATGAGACAGCCAACGTCAAGAGCATCATCCTTATGCTTCTTATAAGCATTCCTTTCCACAAGGGGAGCAGTGGAAAGAGGTACCCTTTTGGAGACTAGCTTTTCAAGGATATAATCCTTCTTTTCTTGCTTGAGAACAATTCTCAAGTTTCTATACCAGTCTAGAAAGTTTGAACCATTCAACTTGTCCTTCTCAAGGACAGATCGCAGTGAAAAACTTGATGAAGAGTCGGCAGTTGTGATTATCTATAATAAAATGTGCAAAGTTTTAGTGACATGCTCATTAATAAAATCCAATTCTTAACAATTAAGAATCTCCCACTATACTGATATAGCAAATGTCTCTCATTACGAGTATAGTGGTCCAAGATCCATATTTCACCAAGACCCAAGTCAGCTTTGGCTCATCGCCTTAATCTTAGTTATTTAGGTAAGCAACTTTTGCTAATTATATCATATATAACTCCTGGTTGTTGGGTGACATCTTATCTCCTGGCTCCCAACTTTGTGCCTCAAGGTTCAAAACCATTTTGGTAACCTCGTTAAGTAAACCAATTCTCACTTATAATAACTGTTACCTATCCTGTTGGACTTAAATAATCAAGAGCACCTTACTTTGACAAGCCCATTACTCAACGATTTAAGTCCTTGCAGGTGTAGAATTGGAAAGGCATGAATTATTACTTAATATTGTTGAAGGACTAAGTTGATTATGAATTTGCTATATACATGCATAAAAGAAATTATAAGTAAAAGCATGAATAAAGAAAAATTAACATGATATAGTATGGCCCCTAAACTATGAAGATCTAATCTCCATTAGGAATGTCTTGTAGCAAATGGATTGCTGTCCTTGTGCCTACATTCTAGTTAATTTGATTCTTCAATTAACTTGAAAGGTATAATATTATAATTGAAACTAGTAATAATCTAATTATTACATAAAAACATGACGACACGCAGGTCGTATCCAAAATTACATAAATACATAATGACACGCAAGTCGTATTCAGAATGTAAAATAACTATGGTCTATACTATTTATCATTCATAATCAAGGCAAGATATCAAATATCAAAGCATATAAAACACTAATCATAAGAAAGCATGTGATCGACACAAAATGGGAAATTTGGCAGGGGTCAGGGGGTCGCGCCCCCTAAGGGATCGAAGGGCAGTGCCTCTAGTGGGATCCAAGGGGCCCTCACGGCGGACAGTGCCCCGTTATAAAATTTTGAATTTATAGTTCTGTTTGTAAATTAATCTTATTAATATGAAACCCTTAATTCAATCACAATAAACAATCGACAGAACCCCTCATTCAACAAAACCCCTCATTCAATCACATTGAACAATCAAAAAATCGAACAATCGATATAGCCTCTCATTTAATCACATTGAACAATTGAAAAATCGAATTCAATTTCAATAAACACAAGTGTGGCTCTGATACCACTGATGAGATTTTCGAACTGTCAACAATAATAATATTTATCACCTTTGACAGTCTGAAACACCAAGACCCATATGAATATCGAAACTAAATAAAAATTAGGTTATACCTTTTACAACAAAAATATGCAGAGAAATTAGTAGTGTCAGGAAGAGCACGTAAATTGTCGTGCCTCTACCGGTATCCACACTCTCACGAGATTGAACAACCCCTTCTGATATGCTAGCACCACTTTCGAAGACCTTTTTGTCTCTATATTTCTAGCAGATGACATCTACTTTAGGGTTTTTGAGTAGATGAGAGCAGATGAGATTCTTCAGTCTTCGAGTCATACAATATATCCATATATATAGTAAAATCCTAAAGCTCAAAGCCCAAATCCTAAAACCCAAAGCCGAAATCTGATTAAGGCCCAATGAATGTTCAGTCTGTTTGATGTGCGACCTTGTAGGCTTATTTAATATTAACAGGAGGCCTAAGCTTCTTTTAGGCCCACAAGTTATAAGTGGTCTCTAGCAAGATATAATAACTATCTAATATCAAATAAGGTCGAAATACGACACTACCTAAATCACAACTGATCAATTAGAGTACATTCTATAATTGGTTCGCGGGGCATACACCAACAAAATCTACTTTATTTCCTTTAATATCATTTTATTTAATCTACGCTTTATACAAATCAAAATGTACCATTTATCATAGGTCAAAGTTTATTTGCATTTAAATCCCTATAACACTATCTAGTCAACTTCATTTATTTTATTTTTAAGCTCTAGAGCTAACCACAAACTCTTAGACATCATAAGTTTATTGCATTTTTTTTGAAAATAATATCTTTATTCATCTTACTTTAAGATTTTTTTAAGTTAAGTCCTCTAACATAAAAGGTTCCTATTTTAGTCCTTAATCTAAATTTCTTTCCTTAATCAAGTATTTGTGCCAATATTTTTTACAGGAAGTTAACGTGACATACTTAAAATAAAATATGTGTAGATGCGTCAGTTTTATTAAAACCATATAAAAATGTGTAAAACTAGAGAAAAATCTTTACCAGTTCAAACTTTGAATTTTATCCCTTTATTCATCTTCCTTTATCGACGATGAAGTCTTCACCCCTAACATTGACCATACAATCTTTAATGGGAATTCAACCTCCCACTGCCGAACTTACTCATAGCCTTATAAAGTTAATATTGTTGCCACTACTACTAAAGATAAATATAAGGAAGAGGAAGAGGGGGAACAAACCAAAAGTGAAGGGGGTGGGTGGTGGAGGATGGATTAGGGTTTGAGGTAGTAAGTAAAAGTGTGGACAGTGGTGTAGCAGGATGAAGAGGAAAATTGTTGACATCATCAATAAACCTGTTAAAATCTAATGCGTATACTTATATTTTATTGTGCCATGTCAACTTTTTTATTAACATTGATTGTAAGAAATACGTAATTGAGTGAAAACATTGAGATGAAGGACTAAAATATGAATCTTTTATATTGGAGGACTTAAATACAAAAAATCTTAAAGTTAAAGGACCCAAAATTATAGTTTTCCCAAAAAGTTTTTCTGTTTTTCTGTTTACCTCACACCTTAGTTTACTTTTCTTTCAAAATTTCAAAACATTTTTAGATCTAAGTAATCGATTAGGAGGGTAAAATAAGGTATTAGATACCTTTCTTATTTCACAATTATAGCCTAACTCAATTTTCTTGTTAGGACCTTTGTAGTTTTATCCCATCATGTTTTTCTTTATCTTTCCTTAACAAGGTAGATTGGAGATTCCATTGAAATTTTTTTGACATTAAATCCTTTTTCTATTTGAGGGCATTTAGAAAATGCTTACAATAAAATGTTGATAAGGGATTGTGGCTTATGTGTTTTGAGTAATGATCATTCTCATTGATAATAGATTATACTTTTGAACTAACTTTTTATTGTTCATTTTAGATATTTATATGTTGCAAAATTCTTGTATGAAAGTATTCTATGAAGTATAAATTTTAACTTGATAATGTATAAATATAATCGTGCCAAGTTTTAAAAAATATCCATAATCATTGTAAATAACTTTTTTCAAGGAATGAGACTCACATTAATAAACTATTCAAAGGAAAAAATTATAAAATGTTTTCAATACTCTTAGGCATCATTATTCATGGTCATGATCATCAAAAAACCACTATATAATATTGGAAGTTTAATGTTCGTTTTCTAGAAGAAAGTTATTTCTCTAGAAATAGATGTTGAAGGAGACAAACAACTCCTAAATATGTCTCATTCCTAAAATTCCAAACCGAGTCGTTATTTAAAAGTGTAAACGTATCTAATGTTGTAATGTCATCTATAAAACATATATAAGATGTTAGCTAATAGATTAAAGTCAACTATTAAGCATGTTATCAACCTTGGCTAAGATGCTTTTGTTCAAGGAAGAAACATAGGAGATAATATACTTATTAGTTATAATCTTTTCATGGATTACCATAAGCAAAGGAGCTAAGGGGTTTCATTATGAAAATAGACTTCAATAAGTATTTTGACTTGATACATTGTAACTTCTTATTGATAACTCTAAAGGCTTTTAGGTACATAAACCAAGTTAATTTTTGGTTGGAGCAATGTGTAACTATAACTTTAGATAGTATCTTAATTAATATAAGGCCACACAAAGATTTAAAGGGCAAGGGGTTTAAGAAAAAAATATTCATTATCTCCTTATTTATTCACAATTTTCATTAAAGTTTTGACCTAGGTATTCTCATAAAGAATAAAGCAAGATAACATGTTCACGTTCAACTATCAATGTAAGAAGATGAAGAAATTTAATTTAGCTTTTACTGATGACCTTCTCATTTTTTGTGGAGTTGATATTCACTTAATCAAGTTGATCATAAACTCATTAAAGCTCCATGAAGGTATCTTTAGGCTATTAATTTATCCCTTTGAGAGTAGCATTATAGTTTTAGTATGATACACATATCTAGCTAAGAAAATCAAATAATATGTTTCAACACTTTCTTTTAAATATTTTATTTGAAAAGTAGTTCATTAATGAAAAGAAATATATATAATCTTTTCTGGGTCCAATAGTACAAAATATATAAGATTATAGGATTCCTAGTTACAGATTGAATCGATGGTCTTGCTCAAGTAACCATCTAAGCTTCATATTTTTGGAGAGTTTAGATGATATCCCTTTAACTAATAAGTTAAGTCTACACTAGAGAATAATGGTCTGGTATACCATTTCCTTGCTTTTTGCCTCCTTCTTGAATACTCTACTATTCCTCTCTTTCCATATATTATACATAATTATTGTTAAGTTCATTTATAATAACTTGTAGTCTACTTTACTTGCCATCCTGGTTTATGATGCCCAATTTATCAAATCATTCCATGTATAGGCTGCCTTCCTTATACTGAGGATTTCCTATAGTCTCCTCCAAATACTCTTAGTGTATCTACAGTTGACCATAATGTGGTATATGGTTTTAAGATGCTTATGGCATAAATCGTAAACTTTCTATCCTTTGTTGCTAGCCTTCTAGCTATCCTTAGCTATAGGATAAGAGGGGTTGATAACAAAACTAGGTCCGTCCATGTTACACTATTTCTCCCTGCTGTAGAAGGGTTTCAAATGCTTTAGAGTTAAATTCCTTCTCTCCATTGACATTCCAATAAATTTGATCCTGATTTCAATCTTAGCAAAGGGGTAGGTGGCAAAGGGATAGGTTGTCCATTATTATTTCCACTGCTTTATTGTAGTGATATGGCCATGTCCATCGGTTATTGTTGATGAGCATGCTCACCTTTGTACTGGGACTGATGACTAGTTTTAAACGTTGGATTTCCTTAATTATGTACAAAGGACTTCTATTATGCTAATTGTCAAACCAAAGCAGTGTTGATTTACCATTCCCAATTTTATGAATGACTAAGTTATGCATCCATTACCTACTTGATCTTCCTTCTTTAATCCCAATTTGGTAAGATGAAGGCTAAATTTTTGTGTCTTTCACGTTCTTAAATAATAGTTTAGGGTAGGGTTGTTTCTAAGGTTCAACTCTTAATTTGGTTCCAAAAATAGCCTCAAAATGTCAAAAGACCGAGAAGCTCGCGTGTTGAAAAAGCTAAAATTCATTGGAATTGCTATCTGGCAGATGCACAACCGTGCATCACCAAAATTACTAAAAATCGCAAATTTACACGGCCTAAGAGATGTGCACTGGATGATGCATGACTGCACATCTCTTCTGTGCTTTGAATCTTCGTTTTATGCTGCATTTTCATCCAAATTCTTCTCCTTTTTTCAGTTTCCTGTTTTCATACACTCAGAACACATCAAACACCTCATGAAACCTAAAATTAAGATCCAATTCTTGCTCTAAACCATAAAACACTTAGAATACGTAAAAACACTCACATTAACACAATTCTAAACCTTTGCATACGATAATCATCTAATAAACACCTAAAAACACACTAAAACACATATCAAAACATATTATAAACTACACTTATCAAGAAATATATTTTAGTATTCTTAATATTAATTTAATCAAAGATAGGCATAACATAAGATCCTAATTTGTTTTTGAATTGTTTAAGGGAAACTACATATGGGTTGGCTTAGATATTAGGAGTTGAATGGGATTTTAGAGATATGTTTACATAAATTCTCTAGTGTGAAGATCAAACCTTTCAACAAATTTCACGCATTCTAATGCATTCTTAAGAGTTTTAATTGAATAGAGAAGCTACTTAATCATTAATCAACTAGAAAATAGGTGGTTGTTAATTGAAAAAGAGCATTTTCATAAGTAAGGAAATTTATCTAGTTCATAACATAAAACTTTCTTAATAAATTAAATCATAAATAAAAAATGATACCGGAAGACTCTAATTTTGATGCTTATGATAGTTTCTTTGTGTTTAGCTCAAAGTTTTGAAATTAATTAAAGTCGCTATATTGTAAGTATACGACTCATATAAAATAGTATAGCAAGGTAGCATTCCCTTGAGGATTGGTTAGTCACCTTGTAATTCAAATCAACTTTTGTTTAAGTAAACCAAATAATGAGAGATTGAAATTGCAAAAATTCATAATTTAAAGGCTTGCAAACACACTTCAAAATGTCACGAAAATAAGAATACAATTTTGGTTTAGAGAATCAAATTATAAAAGTTAAGGTCACTCTCTCCATACCATATAATCCCTCACTTTTGATAATGTAATCATTCTTAGTCCTAGGCATTCTAAAGTATTGGTCGTCTCTCTCTTAATAATCTAACCAATTAAGCCTGAAATAACGATTAAATTTTGATTTGTGATCTCTCAATCTACACGCTTTACTTAATCATTAAGTGGATATGAAGTAACATATTGGACAATCATCAAAACATCCAAGATCTCTCTCTAAATGCCATGTTAGCTTAATATGTGAAATGTTCTCAAGGCTGCCCACTCTCATGTTATGTCCAAACTGATTTCCTAACTCCATTCCTCAATGTCAGTAAGGCATATAAATTCCAAACATCATAAGCATTAAAGCAAACTACACATTAAAACAAAACGAGTTCTTACATAATTATAGTAAGAACAACCCTAAAATCTAGTTAGATGACAAGGTAATCTGAATGGGACATTCTTTAGGAGACTTTACCAATAGATTTTGGAAGGACTTAATGAAAATTTATGCTCCTAAAAGTAATTGGTATCAACTTGTTTGGTTCAAATAATACTCCCTAAAAGTTTCCTGTGTGCTCTAGCTTACAATAAGGAAAAAACTTAATGCTTTATACAGGATTAGATGCTCTAATAACCTTAATCCTATATGATCTCTTTTTCATGTATAACTATAATAAAGTTCTTTAATTAATCAGTCAACAAGCTTGCGCACATTGTTATGCAACAAAATAGGAAAGATTAATACAATAGGCCACATATTTTTTACCACCATTCCATGGATGACCGCACCCGTTTCAAAATTGCCATTAGATACACTATTTATCATTTAAAGAGAGCAAGGAATGCAAGAGTATTTAAAAAGCAATTACAATATGTTCAAATCACCGCATAAAGGAATTTATCATTGAAAAGGAAAATAGCTATGGTAGAATGCCAAATTCTAAATCTACAAGGGAATGAAATTACCTATTTAACTTATTGTATTTCTACTCTGTGTTATTTTATTTCATCCACATGTTTTTTTTTTTGGTCTCACATGATAAAATGAGACAGAAGAGAGTAGGAATCGAACAAAACATGTGTTACCTCGAAAGTAGGAGTAACAGATTGAACATTTAAGAGCAGGTTGAGATTTGAGAGTATATTTTGTACCGCTATACGGACGTCAGATATTGTTTATATGGGGCGCCAAGTTGACATGTTTAATACAAGGGCGAAATTATCGACGCCGGTTGGATCATGGATGTTTCTTCTGGTTCTTGTTATTGTTCTTATTGAATCTTGAACCATTAAAAATTTAAAATGGTTTATCACTTTTTCCTTTTGGAAATTGTATATATTCTTTCATTTTTAAAAGAATTCTAAAATCTGGGCACACTCACACCGAAAGAAGAAAAATTTTGGGTACTGAAGTCCACAACTTGGATTTGCTTTCCTATCGCTCGTGCTCTTGCCTCCATCATCAATCCCCAACGCAATGAGTCTTTCCGCTGCCCTCAGATCTTCCAATCTCCTTGTCTCTTGGAAATCAGTAGTTTCTCTCTCTGTATCTGTACGCATATATGAATAATATACAGATAAATGTGCTAATAATAAATAGTAGACTGGCAGGTTTCAACAAACCGTAGCTGCATGTGTTGAGCTGAGCGGTAAAGGTCTACACTCGGGCAAGCTTTCAACCGTGAGGATATGTCCTGAGCTTGCTGGAAAAGGCAGGTCTTTCGATTCTCACTCCATCTCCATTCCCGCTTCTATTCATTTCGTCCAAAACTCGCCTCTTTCTACTTCCCTATTCAAAGACGGCGTAAGGATTCGAACTGTCGAGCACTTGCTTTCCACTCTTGAGGCTATTGGCGTCGACAATTGCAGGATTCAGATTCATAGTCATTCTGATTCTCATGATTATGATGTTGAGGTCAGTTCATCAATATTTTATCTTAATCCTTTCAATTTAGTTTGACTTCTTTGATGGCAAAGTTTCTGGGTTTTGTTGTTGTTGATTAGGGCAGGTTCCAATTTTGGATGGATCGGCGAGGCAGTGGGCGGAAGCTATAGAAAAGGTTGGTTTAACTGCGGCAGCAGATGAGCACGGCCAAAAGTGTGAAAAATTGGCTCCTTATTTGAATGAGCCTGTTTATGTGTGGAAAAATGATGCTTTTGTGGCTGCATTTCCATCACCAAAAGTTCAAGTTACTTATGGGATTGACTTTCCTCAGGTATTGGTATTCTTTTTGGTGATGGACAATTGACTTGTTTCAAACACCAGTTAATATCTTGATTGAGGAGTTAGTCATGAGGATTTAAGTTATATGATCACTGCAGGTAGTTTCAATAGACCCTTGTGGCAAGGGGAGGGCCCTTGCTCCAAGTCTAGTAATTAGTTACCATCCTAACTCCTATGTGAAGGTCGGTGTTTATCTAGGACCAGCTATCTTACTAGCAATGATACAATTGGTATAATTCTTGTTTCCCACATAATGAAATTACAATTAATACACTTTTCACCAAGTGTTAATTAATACCAAACATGATTCCCAAGAATAATACGAGAATATGGCTTAGTGTAAGAAAAGAGTGGCAATTGTGCCCCTTATTTTTCATTAAATGCCAGTTTGGTAACCTCAACTTGCATTTATATGACTAGGTGTTGAACAAATTATGAATTCCAGTCTTCCAAATTTCACTTTAGAAAAGACATTAAAGTTAAGCCAAGAATATTTGTGTGAACTTGCCAATAGGACTCTATATTCATGGATCAACTAGTTGTATCAATTCTTATCTTCGTCTTATAGCATTATTCATTAATCTTAAAGGACATAGGTTTCTACATGCATAAGTTGTGTTCTTTAATAGTATAAAAGAGGGTAATGAGCCTCTAACTAATCACCTGTCAGTCAATCTCAATTTGTTCCTTTATGTGTATAGGCTCCTACCATTGGCCGCCAGTGGGTTTTTGTAACTCCTCTCGAGGATTCTTGCTATGTTAAACAAATATCTTCATCAAGGACCTTTTGCTTATTTGAGGAGGTTTGCTCTTTCTTCATTGTAGTTCTACTTTTATTCTTTGTTTGATGTCTTGGCTGAATTTGTTGTTAATTGAAGAACTGGCTATTTTTCCCCCCTTCTTATCTTAGTAATGATTTTTCATGCACAATAAGTTTCTTTATACCAAAAGTAATTTTACATTAGAAGTTGACTTGAATATAGATCTCCTTCCTGAATGAGGAATGTGATTTTTCATTTTCCTTCTATTTTCTTTGTGAAATGATAAGAGTAGGTGGTTTAGGAGCTATCTCAATCATTAATTATCACCCTTTCAATTTGTTGATATACTTACGAGATTCTAACTAAAATGAAAAACTTATTTCACATTAAAAAAATAAGTGTGATGCTCTTTTAGAAATTGCAATTTTCTACTCAATACACTTGTCAGATAGTTGAGACTTTTCTTCTTGATGCTATTTTCAGATTAAGCTATTTGCAACAATCAATTCTACTAGTTTCTTGAATTGGTAATTAAATCAAAGTTGCGACATGCCCCTTTTTCATTATATAAGCAATATTTTTGTTCTCCTAAAAGTTTCATTCAATGGGCAATTTATGTTTGTATTTAATTGTTAAATTATTAATAAAGAAGTTAAATGAGTGACATTGGCTAGATTACAATAAAATCACAGCTTTTGGTTGAGTCAATCAACTTTATTTTTGATAATAAGTTGAGTGCCTTAAGACTTACATGTTAACATGTTTGCTATTAAAGCGGGAGGACAGTAATGTTGCAAGAAAAATGCTTTTGATTGATTATTAGCCCTTGCAACAACCCACAAGATGGTGAGATTGGGTATTTCTTGTTAAAACCTTTGATAAATTATGAAACACCAAGTGTATAATTATTTTACCCTTTCTTATAACTTTGAAAATTATGGGTTAATCAATTGCTATGTAACCATACTTCTAGTATGTAGAAAGGAAGTGTGGGATTTGATAAAGGGTGTGAATGGCTTGTCACACACTAATTTATCACAAATTGTACTTGTATATATTTCCTTTGTGAGAGTTAAAGTACCTGGCTTGGATTGTTTAACCTTGCCAATAAGTCTTGTAAAGAACCAAGATCCTTGTTTGCTATTGGAGGTAGTTCTTCAACTTAGAATTGCATATTGAATTACCTTTAGTGAGTATAATGTCGTCCACTTAGACAAGCGTAAGAATGAGTCCTTGTGATTTGTGATGATAAAACATTGTCTAGTATGATTGACAAAGTCTAACGACAAATTCTTCTATTGCGACGCAATGTTACAAACTAAGCTCGAGGAGATTGTTTGAAATCATATTCCGAACCTCTTAATATCTGTAAGGGCCAATTAAAGTGAGTAGAAAGAGAGATGGCAAAGTGAATGACATAACATTTGTAATAAGAGAAAGGGTATCCTTATAGTCCAAGCAAAAAATTTGTGTGGAATTTTGCTATGAGGCGAGCCTCAAGACAAACAGCATTGCTATCAAGATCAGCTGGTTGGAAGAGGCACGAGCTTGGATGTCCCATTGGAATGTTAGGTAGACATCTCTTTTAGCATAGCAATATGCTGTCTAGAATGAGTTATAGCTTTAGCATTGCCCTAGCGATAGACATAGAAGACAATGTGGATCAAAAGGCATTATGTAAAAGAGATAAAGAATGATAAGAAACAAAATTGGAGATGGGATGAAGAGTATAAAAAGAGTACCTTTGGTTAGGAAAAAATGGACATCAAGGTTAGATGATGACATATTTGATGAAACGAACAAACTTGTGGTATCAGTGGAGGAAATGACAAATAGAACATCAGTTGGCACAATCGACTTTAGGAAGACATAGGCCCATCTATGATGAGAGTATGAGGCCATTTATTATGTACTTAATTTGTGCAAAGAACAGGTAGAAGGCATTAGATGTGCCAAGCTAGAAGAGACTGAAGGAGTAGGGAGAGGGAGAACTAAATAAGGAAGGGGATAGATAGGGACAAGAAGAGATATTGCAAGATGAAGTATGAGATTTGCTTAAAGAAGGTAATGTTTGTAGAGGTAAAGTAGTGGTGTAATGTTGGAGAATAAATAAGTAGAACTTATGGAATTCTTGGGTAATGTAGGAAGATACACTTTTTGAATTTTGGTGATAGTTTGATGGAATCCATACCAAAGAGATGAACCACACACAACAAACTAATGGAGACGGAGGTAGTACGGAGTTGTATTGGGAAACATGATAGATTGATATCGGGAAATATGATAGATTGAAGAGTACACTTGTAAGATTGTAGAAGGCATGCTCTTGATTAAATGAATATCAGTAAAAATAGCATAATTCAAATGAATTAAAAGTTCAAGCATATTATAGAGAGTGTGAGCTATCTCAAGTAAATATCGATGCTTGCGTGTGGCCACTTCATTCTACGAGAGTAAATGAGGGTAAGAATTTTGATATTAAATTCCATAAGCAAGAAAGAGATTGAAAAGCAATATAAAAATATTGATGACATTATCAATATGTGAAATTTTAAGGGAAATATCAAATTGAGTTTTTATGTGATGGTAATTTTTTTGAAACATAGTAGATAGATTAATTTAAGTCTTTACAAAATTAGTCAAGTGAGGCGACAATGATGACATATAAAGATGAAAATATTAAAATCTAGTTAGAGTTAATTACTAGGATCTCTAATCTTTGAGTGAACAATGAACAACATTAGAAAATGAAGAAGAAACTCATTGTCACTACAAGGGAAGGGGAGTTAATGATGCTTCCCTAGGTGATGACTCACTTTCTATCAAAGACAAATTAGATATACTAGGAACTATTCCAAACTATCAAAGACAAATTAGATATACTAGGAACTATTCCAAAGTGCATAAAAATCGATATCTATAATGATTACGCACAAAGAGATGGGAAATGGACATCACAAAGGTTGCTAGTGGTGTTGTAGGCCCGTATAAGTAGCATAGCCCTTATATTCATATCTAGTATTAATCATTTGTTTGGTCTTCAGATCTTGCACATATTGAATATATGATTTAATTTTAACCAATTAGGCCAAAATTAGTGTGATTTAGCTTCCTAGAATAGCTCTTTCTATGATTCTTTTCTTATATAGGTGCCCATATAGCTAAAATTCTATACATTTGTACTCTTACATATATATACAATAGAGACTTATTAAAATTCACATTCATATGGTATCAGAGCAAGAACTTATTCCCAGCCACCAATAAACGTACATAAAAACTCAAACACTAGCCTCTTGCTCAAAACTTGATGACAAACGTCATTTCTAGAGTGATTATTGTGATAGGCCTCATCACACTCATGAGACTAGCTTTAAGTTGCTTAGAAGACTAACAAATTGGAAGGGTTCTCATGAAGGTTGGTTTAATCGTTCTATTGCATATGATATGAGCTTGATTTACCTCAACAAGTAGCATATTGATCAACTCTTGAAGCTGCTGAAATCCAACTTAAGTTATTTGATTACTCCTAATGTTTTCGTTGCTCAAGTAGGTAGTATTTCATAGGCACTATCTTGTTATTCACCAAATTATTCTACTCCTTGGATCATAGATTCATGAGCCTTTGATCATATGACAAGCTCTTCTAATTCATTCCATATTCATTACCCATATTTAAATCATGATGTGATTTATATAGCAAATGGCTCATATTTCCCCGTAGTCTAAAGAGGTTTGATAAATCTCTCGAAAACCATTGCTCTAAAATATTTCCTACGTGTTCTTAAACTTACATGCAATGTGCTATTGGTTAGCAAATTTTGCAGGGACTCTAATTTTCATGTTACCTATTTTGAATCCCATTGTGTTTTTTTAAGAGCTACGCTCAAGGAAGACGATTGGCATTGCTAAATTGATAAATGGCCTCTACTTTTTGAAGATGAAGATTCCAAGAATAAAGGAGCTTAGAGCTTCAGTAGTATCAATTTAACTCTAGTTAAGGATCAAGTTATACTTTGGCGTTATAGACTAGGGCATCCTAGTTTTCCTTATTTAAAAACTATTTCCTAGTTTATTTAAAAGCGTGACTGTTTTAAATTATATTGTGAGAACAACATTTTATTAAAAAATCGAGTTAAGAATAAAGGAGTTCAGAGCTTTAGTAGTATCAATTTGATTCTAGATAAGGATGAAGTTATGCTTTTGCATCATCGACTATGGCATCCTGGTTTTACCTATCTATAAAAACTATTTCCTATTTTATTAAAAGATTGATTGTTTTAAATTAAATTGTGAGAATTGCATTTTATCAAAAACTCAAGTTAAGAATAAAGGAGTTAAGAGTTTCAGTAGTATCGATTTAACTCCAATTAAGGATCAGGTTATGTTTTCGCATTATAGACTAGGACATCCTAGTTTTCCTTATTTTTAAAAAACTATTTGCTTGTTTATTTAAATGCTTGCCTATTTTAAGTTACATTGTCAGAATTGCATTTTATCAAAAACTCTAGTTAAGAATAAAGGAGTTCAGAGCTTCAGTAGTGTTAGTTTAACTCCAACTACGGATCAGGTTATGCTTTTGCATTATAGACTAGGGCATCCTAGTTTTTCCTTATTTTAAAAAGTTTAGTTTATTTAACAGCTTGATTGTTTTAAATTACACTGTGAGAACTACATTTTATCAAAAAGTCATAAAACTATTTATCTTAAAAAAAGCTTATTAACCCTTAAGATCATTTTATTTAATTAGTGATGTTTAGGGTCGTCCTTCAAGGATAATACCCCTTCAGGTAAAAATAGTTTATTATTGCTATTGATGATCACATCTGCTTATGTGGGATTATTTAAATCTCTGAAAAATGTGATGTTAATAAACTTTTACTCAATGATTGAAAATCTTTTTCAAGTCAAAATTGGAACCTCCATATAGATAATAGAATTGAATATTTCAAAGGAATTGCAGTAAGCTTTTTTACAGAAAAAGGGCTCTATTATCAAACTAATGTTATTGATACACCTTAGGAAAATAGTTTTCTTGAATATAAAAATGAACATTTACTTGAAATCTCTAGAGCTATTATGTTTTCAATGCATGTTACAAAATATCTCTGTGATGAGGTTGTTTTAATTGCATCCTATCTTATTAACAAAACACCCACTCGTGTCCTCAACTATGTTACCCCTTTTGATTGCTTTAAACAATACTTTCCTACATCTCGTATTCAATCAAACCTCCCTTTAAAAGTATTTGGGTATATAACTTTTGTCTGCATAACTAGTAAAGGAATATCTAAACTTGACCCAAGGGCTGAAAAGTGTGTTTTTATTGGTTATGCATAAAAAGAGGATACAAATGTTTTAGTAAAAAAGAAAAAATAATTGTCTTTATGGATGCCACGCTTTTGGAACATAACCTTTCTATAAGCAAATTTCACTTTAGAGGGAAAACATAGGAGAAGGAAATTGTTGGAACATTAATACTATTATGTTGCTTAAAACTGTTGACTCAACTACTAGTCCCATATCTCTCAAAGAATCTTTTGATAAAGAAGATATTATTAATACTCGGGAAACAAATGAAGATGAGTATATTTTGCCAAACACTACTAATATTTGGAGTCATGGTTCGAATGCTTTGGGAAGGAAGTGAAAATTTGTGATTATCATCAAAGCTAAGCTAATCACATAATGTTCTACAAGAGATTGAATGAAGGTAGGCTATCTATCTTAATCGTCTATGTGGATGATAAAATCTTGACACATGATGATGTTGATGAACTAATAGACCTAAAAAGAAATTGGAATGAGACTTTGAGACCAAGGATTTGGGATTATTAAAGTATTTCCTTGGCATAAATTTTGCAAAATCAAAAGAAGGTATTTTTGCGAACCAAAGGAAATATATTCTTGATCTTCTAGGTTGTAAAGCTATTGAAGCTTTTATTGATACTAATTAGAAACTTGATCCTGCTAAAGTTGAAGATGTGGTCAACAAGAAGTTTCAGAAACTAGTAGGGAAATTATTCACTTTATACTCGTCCTTATATCGCTTTTGTTATGATTATGGTTAGCCAATATATGCACCACCTGGACAACTATATTTTCATGCAACTTATAGGATATTAAAAGACCTAAAAGGAACTCTTGGAAAGATTCTTATATTTTGGAAATATAACAACCTACGAATAGAAGTCTATATAGATGCAGAATGCTTGGTTGTAGCATTGGCAAGCGATCAATTTTAGGCTATTGCACCTTTATTTGAAGAAGTATTTTTACATGGACAAGCAAAAAGTATAATGTTGTGGCCTAAAGCAGCACTGAGGTAGAGTTTAGGTCTCTTGCTCACGGAATTTGCAAGGTAATATGGATAAAAAAACTACTTGAAGAATTGAAGATCCCAATGACACTTCCTATAAAGGTATATTGTGTTAACAAGGTCGCTATCTCAATTGCTCACAACTCGGTTTTACATGATAGAACGAAACAACGAGATTGTGGGCTTAGTGTAAAGTCCAAATATATTTTCAGGCTCCATATCTCAACACTAATAGATTAATTTTACATGTGATCTAATAAATAAGCAAAACGACTAAGCAATCAAGAGTGGGGCATTTCATCAAATAATATACGTGCATTATCCCATATTCTCATTATTAACAAAGTTCTCAAATTAGCCAAATCAATTATCAGAACAGTCAACTACTAATAAAAAAGCAAATTTGAGAGGAGAGAATGTGAGATTACCTTATTAAGTATGTTGGACCGTTGGTTGTTTTGAGCGTTGGTGACTTTACACGGCTGATGATAAAGGACAAATGACACGAAGAAGAAGAATGAAGGAAGAACGTGATTGGGTGACATGAAGAAGAAGAATGGATGAAGAGCAGAACTGTAACGCAAAGAAAAGTCAAGTGATTGAAGTGAAAAACTAGAGGGGTGCGTGTTTGTGTGACTGGCAGTGGCTGGTTGTATGTAATTTAAACGACTTCATTTTGTCGGTGGAAGTTATTTTAAAAATGTAACAAAAAGACGTCGTTTTGCTACAAACAAAACGATTTGTTTGGTGATCTTGGGTGGGCCACAGGCCACGGGCCTCGCTGCTTGGCCCAAGCGTTGTTTGGGTTAAACTCAGCCGGCCCGTGGCTCGGTTTGACCGGACTAAACTCGTTGACCAAGGGTTGGGCCGGGTAATTTTTGACATCCCTAAGCAAATGATGATTTTTTTTCAGTTACACTATTTTGAGATGGTATCAACAAATGAAGAATGGTGAAAAAGATCATTGTGAAGTATGTATTATTGGAATGAGGTGGAAAAATATTCTTTGGCTTTGTCACTTCCTAACGTATGGATAGACCGTGTTTTGATTTCGGTACAAAAAATAGTAAGGTAGGAGAATAATTCAGAATGATTTTCATTGAATAAAGTCAAGTCACATGAGAAAAACCATCATCAAACGTAGCAAAGTATTGAAAAACAGTTTTGGACACAACAGGACAAGGACCGCAAACATCAGAATGTATTGATTCAAAAGGAAAGCAAGATAGTTTATTAACTCGGGGAAGTGGAAGACATACAATGGTGTTTAGCAAATTGACACGACTCATATTCTAAACTAGAAACATTTTGGAATTGAGGACATGACTTATTCAATAAAGGTAAAAAGGGGTGTCCTGACCGATAGTGGGCTTCAAAGGGTGTTGAGACACTGGAACAGGCGATAGGTCAAGACACCTGGGTACCCAAAATGTAGAGACCTCTTGATGCAAGTCCTTTACCAATAATCTTCTTCGTCCTAAGATCCTGTAAAACACAATGATTAGAAGAGAATAAAATACAGCAGTTTTAAGTCATGAGTGGGTTTTACTCATAGATAGTGAATTAAATGAGAATATGTGTAGGTGTAAGACTGAGGATAATGACAATAATGGAACAGATTGAATAGTGTTAGAGCCAATAATAGAGGAAGGAGATCCATATGCTAAGGTAACATAGGAAGGAGATGAGAGTTTTTGGAAAGTAAAGGAGATTGGGATTACTTGTCATATGATCTGCGGCACCAAAATCAATGACTCGTTGAGAGGAAGAATGGAGGTTTGTTATTGATTTAGCAATAACAGAGATTGGGTGAGATGAATCTTTCAATGCTTATTGGTATTGTGGGACTTGGTTCATGACAATATTGACAAATGATTCTGCTTATCTCTTGATTCCAATTTCTTGTTCCTCCTTTGTTAGTATTCCTTAAGGATGATATTTTAGTATTCTGATTCGCAAGGGCACTAGAGGTCTGAGTGGTGGGAATGACTAAGGTGCTAGTGTCAGTACGGAGTATCCAAGTAAAGACCTCATGTAGGGAGGAAATTTCAACATTGGAAAGAATTTGAGACTTGGCAATCTGACATTGTGATTTAAGTTTGGCTAAGAAATGAATGATTGCTTGTTCTAATTGAGTTTGTTGGACTTTAACTTCAGAGCCAAATGATAACAAAACATTTAATTCTTCGTAGATCTTTTTGAAGTTCATAAAATAAGCTTGAAAGGATTGTTCTTCTTGTTTAGCTCGATAAAATCTCTCACACCTCATAAATTTGAGAAATATTTCCTTTTCTAGAAAACAAAATTTTCAAATATTCCATTAACACTCTTTAAGATACAGTGATTAATGAGACTGATGACTTCGTTGTCAATAGAATTTTGATTTTGTAGGAACAATCAAGCATCATTGCATAACCATTCCTTGCCTGTAAGATCCACTGGAGGATCATCGATAAGGTGATGATCCTTAGAATTGCTCCATAAATAAAATCAAATTATCTTAAACCAATCAAAATAGTTAAAGCCAGTTAGTTTATGTTTTGTGATTTTTGATATCACATGAATGACAGGTGACAACAAAACTTTTGTTATCGTCGGCCGTACCAAGGTGAGGGAGTCAAATGACAAAGATAAAAAATGCTCTAAAGTAAACCTTGGAAACAAAATTCAGCGGTAGACCCGACGCAAAAATCCAAAAGAGATGCTGTGACAAGCCCAAGTGGAATCCTACTAAAGTCACCAATGAAAAAAGGGAGTAGTGGCAAAAGGGGGGCGCAAACACAGAGTCAAACCTTTAGAGGGATTTGTCAGCCGGAGTAGACTTTGGAGGTGGTGACGACATTGTGGAACATGGCTGAATGTGCTGGTTACTGGGACGGTGGTTGAGAGTGGACATTGGCGTGTGTGACTCACATGCAACTCTTTAGGCAGTTGGACTTCTGAGGTTGAATCACCGGCGAGGAGCGCCTTTACTAGTGTTGACGGTGAGAACAAACCCAAAAAAATGCAATGTCTTACTCCTTGGGCAGAACTAAGATAGAATTGGAGTTTTTGCTCAGTTGGACAAAACATAGACTGAAACTCAAATAGTCAAACTTGGCTTTGATATCATGTATAAGATTATATTTACTTGATATAAGTATACAACAGTAAGGGTATATATACACAGTTACAAGATTCATTTGGGTAATATAATCCCTAAGATCAAGGGATTATAATCCTTATAGTAAGAGTAGAATCAATGGAGATAAATGCTTAATGTGACACAACCAATCATAGCTTAAAATTATAGAAGCTTCTGCATTAATGTACAAAAACAATCCTTTTCAATTTTGCTGATTTTCAGTTGTTAATTGTACAAATGCTTTATTTTTTTCTTATTTGCCAACTTGCTACAACCAGTAAAAATAACTAACTATATAAGGCCTAACTAGAAGTCCCTTATATGTTGCCCGAACTCAAGCCTGGCACGAAGCTCGGTTGGATTACCTCCAAAATGATGTTGTTTTATATAACTAGTGAGAGCAACGTAGTTTTGATCTTTAGGTTTGTTAAAAAAATATCAAAACACCATAGTTTGGTCAATTATACTAAAATAACATTGTTTAGGAGGTTTGGGCCTTTTAGGCATGCTTGAACCCTTTCAAAGCCTAGTCAGCTTGGGCCTAGTCAATTGACTTCGGGGAGGGTGTTAGCAATAATAACAATATCGTTAACGATAAGGACAATCTGATTGTAGATAAGCCTTTGTTAGTTTATTCTAGAAAAAAAAAGAAAATTAGTTACTAGTGTCTTATCTTTATTCGGGCGAAGAGACTATAAGAAGCAAGAGGGAATTTAGGTTAGGAATCTCTTCTTTGATAATTAGACGTCGACTCTTTAGCTGGGAGTAGAATCCTTATTCTACTATTATCTTTATTTGTTATTTTCTTCAATTTAATAAAGATCTATCTTTATTCTTTTCATCTTTTATATTACGTCCTCTTCGGCTCCTAAGCTCATCAATTTGGTGCGGTGAGCGTGGAGAAACTTGAGCTCATGACCAACACACGAATGGACAGTCGCATAGAAACGGTGGAGAGGAGCCTTGGGACACTGGAACAGAAAATCGGGAGCATGGGTACTAAGATGGTGGAGAATCGCCAACAGTTGATCGAGAATCGACAACAACTAGCTGAAAACCGACAACTAGAAGAAATAAAGAATCTCTTAGACAACAACGCTTAGAGGAAAAACATTGGAAGACGGTGGAGTCAGCTCGACCACCTCAGTCAAAGCAGCTTCCGTTGTACCTGTTGGTGTCGCACTTGCCAGTATTGCGCGACCACAAATTGATTTATTTCATTAGACGATGTTCAAATATCTGCAAAAAAAATCGAGCTACCAAATTTCAATGGAACTGATCCCTTGGGATGGGCTTGTCGTGCTGAACAGTACTTCTCGATCCAGCGCACCCCATACGAGCTGAAGGTCACGCTTGCCTTAGTCTGCATGGAAGGGCATGCGTTACATTGGATGACATGGTTATAGGATCGGAGGGTTTTATCTAGCTAGGAGGATGTGAAGAATGAAGTGCTCACTCGCTTTAGCAATGCCTTGGCCACTAATCCTTATGAAGCCTTAGCCGCAGTAAGACAAAGTGGGTCCATTGAAGATTATATTCGAGAGTTCGTCTCGAAATCAACTCAGATTCGTACCTAGTTGGAAGAAGCGTTCATCAGCCAATTTCTGAATGGTCTCAAGGAAGAAATTCGAGTACACATGCGCTCGCATGAAATAATTGATCTATATCGTACAATGAAGCTGTCCTAGGAAATTGAATATGAGCTTGAGGTTTTGTCGAGGAAGAAACCACTGCTATTGGATTCCAAGAAAGATGGTTTTGGGCTTGGCAATTGGGACGGATCAGTGGTTGGAACCAAACTAGTTGGAGTGCCTTCTCTACCTTCTAACAGCACATATCCTGCTCATCTGTTAAGCTTAACCCAGCCTAACTCCACATCAGTTCACAGATCTTTCCCTCCCACCAGCCCCGCATTATCCAGTACACGTTCACCGCTTCCAGTACAGGGGGCAACAGAGGCTTACGTCGATATACACCAAAGGAATTTCACGACCTTCGTGCCAAAGGTCTTTGTTTCTGTTGTCATCAACGTTATCACCCTTTGCATCAGTGCTCGGGAAAATCAATGCGTACTTTGATACTGGACGACGAGGAAGACACCATTGATGATACCAAACACAAGTAGCTTGAAGTCATGGACGAGAAGCTTGCAGGCGACGCGGTAATAATGGAAGGACAGTGTATGCAGTTAGAACTACCATGCTTTTCAATAGGCAGCTCGAATTTGGGTCGCACCATGAAACTATGGGGTAAGTTTGGGGAACTCGTGGTTGTAGTTATGATCAACAGTGGAGCAAGCCACTGTTTCATGTCTCGGAGGATAGCTGAGCAACTAGGACTTCAGATTGAACTTACAGCCAGAATCGGAGTCAAATTAGGTGATGGGAATCGGAAGGAAACTGAAGGCTATTGTCCAGCAGTACTAGTTGTGATCGTCGGCATATCGGTAACTGTAAATTGTCTTTTATTTCCCTTGGGTGGTGTTAGACTTAATTTTAGGGGTCACCTGGTTGCAAACATTAGGTGAGGTTAAGGCCAATTGGAAGAATATGCCAATGGAATTTTCGTTGGAGGATGAGATTGTTCGTCTTGTGGGACATAGTTCTTTAATGAATTCTTCAGCATCAATGCGTTCCTTATGCAAGACACAAAATGCAGCATATGGGTTAATTATTTGGCATGCGTCATTATTGACTATGGAAGAAGATCAATCTAGCATTCAAAATGACCATCAGTGAGAGCAGCTTCACCAGTTATTATCTCGATATGAAGTCATTTCAAAGAACCTATGAGTCTACCACCTAGCAGAACAGTTGACCATCAAATTCCTTTATTACCAAGTGTAACAACAATCAATGTTCGGCCGTATCGTTATGGCCATGGATAGAAGGATGAGATTGAACGTCAAGTTGCAGACATGATTGCAACAGTCATTATTCAGCCTAGTTCAATTTCATTTTCACTCCTTATACGAAAAAAGGACAACAGTTGGTGATTTTGCATTGATTACTACGAACTTAATAAGGCCACAGTTGTTGATTGGTATCTGATTCAAGTCATCCAAGAGCTCCTAGATGAACTTAACAGGGCAAATTTTTTTAGCAATGACTTACGATCCGGTTATTATCAGATAATAGTACGAGAGGAAGACATACCAAAAATTGCATTTCGAACCCACTCCGGAGATTATGAGTTTCGGATAATGCCTTTCGGCTTGACTAATGCACCTTATACCTTCCAAGCAGCCATGAATGACTTGTTTAGGCCCTTCCTCCGTCGCTATGTCCTGGTATTCTTCGACGACATATTAATTTACAGCAGCAGTTGGGAGGAGCATATGATTCACTTGGAAGTTGTGCTAGATAGGCTTGTAACAAATTAGTTCGCTGCAAAAAGAAAGAAAAGCAATTTTGGACGTACTGTGATTGAATACTTGGGGCACCTGGTGTCGGCTAAAGGCATGTCTATGGATCCTTCAAAAGTCACAAGTGTTTTACAATGGCATACTCCAAAGTCAGTCAAAGCAGTTCGGGCATTCCTAGGACTGATAGGCTATTACAGACGGTTTATTCGTGGCTATGGCCAAATTGCTCAATCCTTAACCAGCCTACTTAAAAAAGAAGCTGCAGGAAAATGGCATTGCCCAAGTGAGGCGCAAACAACTTTTGACACTCTTAAACAAGCCATTACCACTGCTCCAGTATTATCCATACCTGATTTTTCCAAGGAATTTACAGTAGAATGCGATGCTTCAGGGAGTGGCGTAGGAGCTATTTTGATGCAAGCTAACCAACCCATTGCATATTTCAGCTAGGTGCTTGCTCCTATCCGAGGCTGCATATGAAAAAGAACTCATGACCTTAGCGTTAGCTATAAGGCATTGGCGACCATATCTTGTAGGGAGAAAATTTAAGGTGCGAATTGACCACAGTAGTCTCCGCCATCTATTGCAACAACATATTAGTACTCTTGCACAACAAAATTGGGTGGCTAAACTACTAGGATATGAATTTGACATTGAATCCAAGCCATGCAACCTCAATCGAATAGCTGATTCCTTATCACGTTGAAACGAAGACATCGAGTGCACAACAATATCAATACCTCGTTGGCTACAATGGGAAGATTTAGATCAGGAAATCCGGCAAGATCACACCTATCAACAACTTAAAAATCGGGTGGAGCAGTCCCCGAGCACCTTTGCAAATTACAAAATTATTCATGGCAGACTCTTTCATAAAGGTTGGCTATTTCTCCCTTTGGAATCTGCTTGGATACCTAAGCTAATTGAAGAATTCCATGCCACTCCTCAAGTCAGACACTCTGGCGCTTTTAGAACATATCGAAGGCCTAGAATGATGAAAAGGATCCAGCAATATGTAGCTGAGTGTTTGATTTGTGAACAAAACAAATACGAGATGATGTCACCAGCGGGGTTCTTACAACCACTTCTGATACCGCGACATGTTTGGTCTGATGCTTCTATGGACGTTATAACTGGACTGCCTAGATCATATGGTTTCGATTGCATCTTGGTTGTAGTAGACAAACTTAGCAAATATGCACATTTTATTGGTCTGAAACAACCTTACAGAGCTAGAATGATAGCTGATTGTTTCGCTAGGGAAATTGTACGCTTGCATGGTGTCCCGCAAGGTATTGTCAATGATAAAGATGCATTATTTATGAGCTGTTTTTGGAAAGAATTTTTCAGGATATGGGGAACTCAATTGAAGATGAGTATGACCTATCATCCAAAAACGGATGGGCAAACTGAGGTGTTAAATCGTTGCTTGGAAACATATTTAAGGTGTTTTTCTTCAGAGCAATCAAAGGGGTGGGGAAAGTGGTTACATTGGGTGGAATATTGGTATAACACCACTTTCAAGGAGCAGCCCGAACCACCCCATTTGAAATTGTTTATGGCCGACCTGCTCCTACATTGGTACAGTTCCTACCAAAAGAGTTCAAGATTGCTACCATGGCAGAGGAACATCAAGACAGAGCCGAGATTATTCGTCAGCTCTAATATAATCTGGTGAAGGCGCAACAAAGGATGACTCGCGCAGCCAATAAACACCGACGGAATGTGGAATTTAATGAATGCAATTTGGTATTTTTGAAGGCCAGACCTCATCGCCATTCGTCAGTAACACAAAGAGTTTATAGTAAATTCAACTCGTGGTATTATGGGCCATTCAAAATCCTAAAAGAATTAAGCAATGTGGTCTATCGCATCTTCTTGCTAGCGGAATCCCGAATTCATCTTGTCTTTCACATATCTCAACTGAAGGGTGCTGCAGGAAACCATCCGGTGGAGGCTGCCCTACTTGCAAAATTGGCTATTGATGAGGATCCTTATTATCCTTATGACATCCTACAGTCAAAGAGTTTGGGAGAAGGTTCTGTTCCTTGTCACCAGGTCTTAGTTCAATGGCAAAACAAACCTGAAGAAGCTTCGTGGCTGACTTGTGCAGATTTTAGGGGTCAGTTCCCTGACTCTAACCTTGTGGACAAGGTTTGTTCAAAGAGGGGGAGAATTGTTAGCGATAATAACAATATCGTTAACGATAAGGACAATCTGATTGTAGATAAGCCTTTGTTAGTTTATTCTAGAAAGAAAAAAGAAAATTAGTAACCATAGTCTTATCTTTATTCGGGCTAAGAGACTATAAGAAGCAAGAGGGAGTTTAGGTTAGGATTCTCTTCTTTGATAATTAGACGTCGGCTCTTTAGCTGGGAGTAGAATCCTTATTCTACTATTTATCTTTATTTGTTATTTAATTCAATAAAGATCTATCTTTATTCTTTTCATCTTTTATACTATGTCTTCTTCAGCTCCTAAACTCATCAGAGGGTCAGGCCGAAAATGCCATTCTATAAATATACAGAAGTTTCTGCCAAAGCAAAAGAAACTAACAAGTCAAATATTGACTATGGACTAGCCAAGTACAGCTAGGTACATCTGCTTCCAGTCACTCAAATATATACTAGCTTAATATCAAGACCAATGCTTGAATCAACATTGTCACTTGTTTCTCATCCTTTTCTTGTAGCTTTCAACTAAATGTTCTATTTGAAATTGAAGAGGTTCAACTGACTGTTGGGGTCACAGAGACCTACCAGATCAAGAAAAATAGTCATTCGAGGGTGAGTGAACATTGTCAGGAATTGACCAATGACCCCACTCGATTGTCTGGTAGGGCTGAAGGCTGATTAACCAGTCAAACAGGACGAATTGGCTGGTGATTGATCATCTCGGCACCCTCGTTACTTTTGTTTTCTTCTTTTGATTCACTGCCTCCCAAAAATTTCATTTTGACTTCACAAGACCTGAATTTCCTCATTCCAGGCTATTCATAACATTCAAAAGTCACTTTATTTGAGGTCTCAACCTTTCCAAGGATCTCTTCTTTTCTTAACATTTTCATCAATCTTTGTTTTAATTTTTATTTTATCTACACACCACCAAGTACATTAGTAGCTTATGTTTAGCTCAATTCCATAATCATGATATATAGTGTCCTGCAACTTATCGAGCCTTTCTTAAAGTTTATGCTGGCATATCAAGTTGCTAAAAATATGCGGACACCGTTGGGTTTCTAATGCTGAATTGATAAGGGAACTTGATAGGCAGAGTACATGCGAGAAAGAGGACTCATCAAAGGAGGTTCACTAGACAATGCTATTGTTTGCAGGTAAGTTTTTTCCTATGAAAATGGAAACTTTTTGATACAGATTTCTTGCATGCATAAGTTGCTAAAGCATAATGATTTACTACAGTTGGTTGGTAATATTTATCATACACTTCCTTCAGAAAAGCTAACAATTGTTTTTTGCATTATTCTGGCGATGAAGCAGACTTGATTGACATAAAATTATTTACATTTATTGCAAAATTGCACAATTGCACTGGAAATTGCAACCTAAAAGCCAATTAAATTCGAACATTGCATACTAATTAACATCTACTTTTGTTCTGCAGTGCCACCGATGGTTGGTTGAACCCACCACTGCATTTCGACGATGAACCTTGTCGGCACAAAGTCTTAGATCTTATTGGCGATCTCTCCCTATTTGCAAGGTTTGGCAACCAAGGGCTTCCTGTGGCGCATATAGTTGCTTACAAAGTATGCTTCTTTTTTTCTTCATTTTGAACTTTGTAGTCATTGTTTTGATGAAATTTGATTTTTCTGCGTATGAGCTTTGATAATGTGCATGCAAGGGTCTTGTATTTGTTCATAACATGTCTATGGTGAAGACTGACATTCCTATGGAGTTATCTTTTAACAATCATGTGTCTTCACTAAATGTATATATATGTATTCACTAAATGTATATATATGCGAATACACATTCTAGAGATGAATTTTGGATCTCAGCCTGAAATAACTTAAAGTGACTTTCAAGGATTTTGTTTTTTCATAGTTATGTTCCATCTAAGTCATTGATCTAATGGCAGTCATTTTTCTCCTTGAGGACTCAGGGAATTTGTCATAGTTTTCTGACCATTAATGGGAATATCAGAAATACTAGCAGAGAACATGTTATCTAAATGGTGAGGATAACTGTAAATGGAGGCAGATGAAATTCTAAGGTCTCATTGATACCTACATCATATGCTCACTCATACTTGGTTACACAAGTTATTTTTAGGTTTCTAGTGTTAGATCTATTTGGTCCTCTTTTAACTTTAGACGTCTCCATCCCTTCTAGGGTTGCTCAGATAATTTTTGTCAACAAAGTGGCCTCTTTATGACTGGGGAAAGTGCAACGTTCTTTTGATAAGAATTACTGGAAATTGGGGACTTTAAGTGAAATGATTGTCATGCCTAGGAAAGATGTTAAGATAGGCCTGTCCTACATCAAAGGCATAATGTCAGGAATTCTGTGAAAAGTAAATAAACAAATCTTTCTTTGTAAAATCTGGTTTCTCATACCTTAGGTCTTTCTGTTCTCGTAGTATGAACTCATATGATTTAACTGATGCTACTTTGCTTTACCCTGGACATGCTAAAATCATTGAATTCAGTTCATTATATCTTTTTGTTTAATGAATATTTTCTAAAATCGCCTCAGGAAGTGGCCTTCTTTCTATTATTCCTATTCATGTAGCCATGTGTTCTCATTTTCCTGTTAGTGCTTTCCCATTAATGTACAAGATTGGTTCTGTATATTTGAGACGAAACCATGTGCTTGCAATAAGAGCCTACAAACATGTACTTGGGAAAATTTTAACGCATGAATTTCTACAAAAGTTATATGCATGAACGGTATAATTCTGGCAGCTTATGCTAAAACATTGAAGCATATAATTCTGTGTACATTTTCTTGAGTTCTAACAGTACTTGTGTGAGGATGACGGGGTTGATCAAGGTTGTGACTGAAATGTGCAAATGATGCAGGGTGGCCATGCACTCCACGCTGACCTTGTTCGTCGCCTAAATCAACCTCTTAGGAGCTAAAAATTGCAGTCCAGCAACTTGAGAGTTTTGCTGCCTGCACATTCAAGTATGGACATTCAACCAAGCTTATTAAAACGTTTAGCAATAAAATATGAATCCTAGTTTTGCACCTGGATATCTTGTAAATTTCGGAGGTTGCCCCTTCTTTCTTGGAAATAAATCATGTTCCAAGCTGAGATTTAAAACTTTGAAATGCCCCTTATTTCTTCGTTAAAAAACCTGAACGTTTATTTCATAATAGCACTTACTGTCCATTTAAACCTACCTGTCATCACTTTTTCCCTTCGTTAGTATTGTTTTAAAAATTGAATCGTTTATCGAACCAATCAAAAGAAAGGTTTAAGATATAAAGTTATAATTGGTATTAAATCGTTGTAAAACTGGTACTTAAGAGACAAAAAGTAAAAGTTATACAAAAAGTAAAAATTAAAATATTTTATTGAATAAAAAAATACTAATGTTTATTATTATATAAAGAATTAATTAAAGTTTAAATATTATTTTGAAAAATATTTAAAAATTATCTTAAACATTTTTTATCTGTACTAAATTATTAATTAGTATTCTTTAGTATTTTTTAATATATTTTTTAAAAATTAATATTAATATTCTTAATGTTCCAAAATAATTGAAAATTATATTTGCTTCTTATTTTTAAAATTTACTATTTCTTTTAAATGTGATATAAAACATAATATAATAAAATTTAATTAGCCACAAAATAATTACAATATATTAAAATTCATTTTCTATTCTCAAACTAATGTACAAGTAGACTCCACTTCTCTATCATTAGAAAAAACTAAATAAAACCTCATTTTCTTTTACATTTCTCGAGTAATAGTCTGTCCCAATGCTTAAGTATTCAAGAAGAAATTTTCTTTTAAGTCTCTTTAATAATATCTTATCCCAATGCTTCAAGTATTCAAGAAGAAATTGTCAATCTTTTATTAGTAGCAAGCAATGTATAGAGTAACAATTTTGGGTGTTTTGTTTGTCCTTCTCTTCTTTGAACTTTGGGTGTTTTGTTTGCTCTGTAATGGCTCTTTTTCACTTGACCATGGGTCTATTCTGTGATAGTTTTTCTCTTCTTTGAACCTTGAGTGTTTTGTTTGTTTATCGATTTACTGGAAAATTTGAGACGCTCATCATTAAACATAAGTGGTTCTCTTCTCCTCTTTGGTATTTTGTTTATTTTCTATCTCTGTACTTTCTAGGTTTTGCAATTTCTCTTTGTATGTTGTGAAGGATCTTGTCATATCTTTCATATCATCTGCGATTTTGCTTATTAGGGAAGATTTCACCGCATGGGCCTATCGACGACCTATTGTGAAGAACAAAAAGAATTGTATTTACAGTTCTTGATGATTCAAAGTTAACTAATCGGTTTATTGTTTAACTCTCCGATTTTCATTTATAACAGTTAATAATAAAAGTCAAAGTAAAAATCAGACCAATTTGAGATTAATTCGGTTGAACTTTAAAATCATTGATTAAATGTGAAGGAAGTGAGATAAATAGTCCAACAATTTTTTTGTAGTTCTAGGATTTTGAAAAGAAAGAAAAAATTCTTTTTAAAATTTTGTTAATTAATTTTTTAAGTTTAAAACAAAATCCAGTTTTTTTTTGGGGTGCTTTTAAACAATAACAATAATCTAATAGAAGTTTCGTTGAAATTATGGGTCTAAAAAAGTAAGTTTGCAAAATTATTTTTAATTGGTAGAGAGATAGTTTTCGGTAGAGATATACATAAAAATATATAATATAATATAATTTTAATAAAAGACAAAATAAGGTAAAGAATAAAAAAAGATAATAATAAGTAATAAATACACAAATAGAAAAGAAAAGAAGTAAATAAATGAAATAAAGACGTGACATAATATTCAAATGAAAATGTTTAAGTGACACAAGAAAGAGAAGGGCCACTTTATGTGATATCTTTTACCCATTTCCTAAAGTGCTAAAGTTTTTTTTATTGATGGTTACATCATTGCCAAGTTCTAATAAAGTCATATCATTCTTCATCATCTTTCTCCCAGCTTTTCTCAGACTTTCCTTTTTTTTCTCTTACAGTTTATAAGTATAATCCTCTCGTATTTTTTTATTGGTGTCTGAACCACATTAGCCTTGTCTCTCTTAACTTTTCGTTAATGTTAGCCACTTTTAATTTATCTCTTACTATTAAAATGCTGATTGCTTCTAACAAAACATTCTCATTTCTGCCACCATTAACTTATGACTGTGCACTTGTTTGATAGGTCAACATTCCATCACATAGAGCATGGTTGACCTGATTGTTACATGATAGAATTTACCTTTAAGCTTGAGTGATATCTTCTTATCATATAAAACTTCTGATGTACTTCTCCATTTAAGTCACCCTGATATCATACAGTGAATAATGTCTTCATTAATCTCTCTATTGCCTTGGATGATAGATATTAGATACTAAAGCTATATACATATTTTTGAGGAGATTTCTATGCTTATATAATGCCTCTAAACAATCCCTAGCCAAATTAAAGTTAACTGAGATTTGTTTACCTAAGGAGCAAGGAGGTATAAGAGTTATGCCAATGAAAATAACCAACAAGTTGCTAATGGTGAAGAGAACCTAGGATTCAAAATGACAAATATGCTCTTTGGGTTAATTGATTTCATGCCTATTACTTAAAGAATGAGAGCTTTAGAAACATTTAGCCCAAGTTCAATGCCTTTTGGAAATATTGCACATCTTTAAGCTGAGATGGGATTCTATGTAGAGTTGGCAATGGATCGTACTCCTCCTTCTAATGTGATAATTGGAGCTAGTTTGGTCCTCTTAACAAAATTAGGGAACTTGATTCTCTAACTGCCATATATTCCTTTCATTGTATCTATTATATATGTAATGAGTAACAGAGTGAGCCTCATTGATCCTCTTCTAAGTACACCTCTGGTTAATCATTTGATGAGTTTAAGACTTGACTTTAACAGTGAAGATATATATATTTTTGGAATTGAACTTCTTTAGGCGTATTCTCCAAGTCATCTTTTCTTTTTTTAAAAATAATGAAAAATTTCATTACCCATAAGTTTTCCTTCTCCACATGTATCCTCCAGAGCCTCTTTACCTTTGGGACCTTCAACATTCTATAAGTTGAAACTAGTCCAAGCCCTCTATGTTGTTTTAGGAGGCATAATGTATTCCATTTGACACTTGGGGGCTTTTCTACCATTGTTGCTTGAGCCACTCCATACAAACTCCCTAATCAGCTTTGTCAGTTCTCTTCAACACACTCTTTGGTAATTATTCTCTAACTCATCTTATAGAGCTCTCTTAAAGAATTAATTTCTTAAAGTCAGTTGGCATGAATTGGTTTGATTTAAGCAAGCAAATCCTCATGTTTCTTTCATTTTATGGCTAGCTATCAAAGATAAATTGAGTACCCTTGATAGATTATTAAAGTCTGTAATCATTTTAGGTATGCATGCATTATACAATCAAAAACGGAAGACCTTGAATCATTTATTCTTCATATACGAATGCTTCTATTGTATTTGGACATGTATACTGCAACTCTGCAATTTAAATTCTTCTCTTAATGATTGGATAAATATAATTGAATGGAGCTGCCAAAGGCATTTGTTGAGCAAGGCAGTCTACCTAGTATTCAAAATTTCTCTAAACAATATGGTATATAATAGCCTATGGATATTTTAAAATTATACAGTTCACAGAAATGTTCTGTTTTAAAAAATCATGAGAAAAATAAGGATGCAACTCAGATTGCATCTGATTTACCTAAATTGCAGCGTGCATGCATCCATCCATCCATTAGAAATTCCCTTTGACTAAATGATTATGAACATCTCTCAATCAATAGCTTTTTAGGAATGTCTTATGTTGCTTCTTGTTCATCTTGTGTAGCTACCATGATTTGGCTTTGTATGCTCCTATTTATAAGGAGGTATAAAGCACATTTTACGATCAGTTTAATATATTCATTTAAATTTTAAAAATAGTAACATGACATTGTAAAATTATTAATGTTATGTTGATCAGAACTTACATATTTCTCTTAATATGTTTGAGAAGTAATTAATAATAGAATTTAATTGGAAATTATTAATTTCAATTTAGTTAATTATTCTTGTTGTTTTGTATGAATTTATATGCCAAAAATGTGTCATTATATAATATTGACAATATAATAAAAACGTCAAAAAAAATTATCAATTGGATTCTTAAACAATAAAAAGTTCTATATTAGTAAATTATTGAAATTTTGTCTCAAGTATAATAACGTTATTCTTCCTTTTCCAAAAGAAAAAGATATTCATGTACCATTACCATATACGAAAAAAAATCTTTGAAAGTCTATACAAATTTGGACTCGACAAAGCCAATTTCACGCATGAATTTAGATACTATAGCTATCAACTTGACAGCAGGCACTTATAAGTAAGCACTTCAAAGGTTATAAGATACGAAGTTGTGTAGCGTTTTCTTTTTAACTAATTCTTGTTTTTGTTGCACTACTTGATGTTCAAGTTAAACGACTACATATATGTTGTGTTGAATGCAAGTTCGTGAAGTGACTTTCAAATGAGAAGAGACTCTGACAATCCAAATCAGTAAATCAAAGTTGATGCTTTTAGCCTTCCAGTGTATACAGTATATATATTCGAAAGAATCAAAATTTGAAAATCGTACGAGCATTTCAGCTCTTTGAATGCATTTGTTCCCATCTACGGAGCTAACACTGTGCTATGTTTCATCAGTCCCTGTTGGAACTGACATTATGGTGCATATGACAAATGTGGATGTGTACATCTTTTCCTATACCATTATCTGAATTTTATGTTTCTAAAATCAGAGAAAAAGTTGTGTAGATTGAAAATTAGTAAATAATGGCCTAAAACATTAAAGATCTCACTCAAATAAGAGGCTTTTAATAATATAAATTCCCTACTAAATCTACCGTAGTACATAAAGTTATCACAACTCTATAAATGGAGTCGATTTGAAAACAACCAACATGAGAAAGCGGCACTTAATTATAGTAAGGCCATTCACATATTGATTTTTTTTTCACGAAAAAATACACATAACGTATTTTAATATGTGAGATCCATCTGACATTTTACACACCTTTAGAAGTAACACACAAAGTTATGAATTAAGTCAAAGAGCTTATGCACTAATATAAATTGTTTCATATAAAGTATGACCAAAGTGTTCTAACATGTATACTAAATTTATCAATATTATTAAAAGAATGAAAAACCGTGGTAAGACTTATTCCAATGTCAAAATGGTAAGTAGGACACTTTTTAAAATACATGAACTAAAGGTGATAACTATGCAAAAAGCTAAGAATCTCAACACTCTTATCTCTTCTTGACATGCCATGACTAACTCAGAATATTCTCGATATAAATGAATGACTAAAACTAGAGAAGATAGTGGATTCACCATCCTACCTTATTAGGAAAAAGTAATTAAAAACTCAATAGGAGCAAAACTGATCAATGAGAAAGGTATTAGACACCAAATTCTTTTTACTTAAGTAGTAATCTAGATCTTAATCATGCTTTAAAAAATTCGAGAATTTATTGTTAAGATATTAGGAATATGGCTATAAAGTAAAACTTGACTAGGAGTTAGGGAGAAAAGGAAAATTACTAGGCTTAGACGAAAAGAGAAGATTTATGGATGAACACCTAAGAGTTTAGATCTTACCCAGAACTTGAAATTGGATCGAAAGAAAAATATCTAGATAGATGTTTACGATTAGAAATTAAAAAGAAACAACTAAGGATATATTTAGGCTCTTTTTTTTTAAATCCAAAGTGATATCTAGAGTTGGAAAGAAAATGTAAATATTGAAAGATAGTGGATTCACCATCTCCTTATTGTACTTGGATTAGATTGGATCAATTTAAATTTATGGTTGATGGACTTAAATGTTTTTTAATTGGATCTTATCAATGTGGGCTTTTATTTTCATGCTTTACCACCCTTTCATTAAGTATATTGATACGATGATCTTTGATATACATTATGTTATTTTAGAATATATCAAATGAATAAAACAAAAAATTTATTTTACTTAATTTTAACTTTGATTTGGTGGCTAACTCCTTCTTAAACAAACTTATTATCCAATTAATTTTCAAAATTAACATTTATGCCTCAGTCCTCTTGAACCAAAATGCAAATGAAATTATTTTAGTTGTTAAAAAATAGTGATTTTATTTATATAGGCCTAAATGAAAAAAATTGATTACATATATCAAATAAATATAGTGTTGCTTAAGATTTCTTACCACACTCTTAATAAAATGATTAAATTAAGACAAAAAAATATTGGATATTAACAATGAAATTACCAATCTATTTAAGGGTTGTCTTTTTAAGGATTAGATGAACCCCTTCATAAGTAACTGATCATGCTTCTCTTTATGCAACCATATATAACCCTTTAAACTAACTTCCAAACCAATCTAATCACTTCTTTGCTTCTATTTTAGGTCTCTGCTCCTTTAATTTCACTTACTTTCTTATTCTCATTCTTATGTCTCCCTTATCTTCTTTTGTTTCATTCCTACCTTTGTCTCTACACTTTTGTTTCATTCCTACCTTTGTCTCTACACCAAACTATCTTCCTTGCTTCCTCACTTCTCCTTCTCCTTAGTATTCACCGATCTTTAAACCCTTATTCCTTATTCTCCTTCTCACAACCTTAATCTTTAAGCTTCTGATAAGCTTTTATCCAATAGGCACCAGCTTTGTCTTTTAGTCCCTACCTTGTCCTTATAGATGCAGAAGCTTTCTCGCCCTTAAAACTCAAATTCCTCAACTCTCCTTATATAGCCCTCCTCTTTTAAAGTGCCTCTACTTCTTGCATCCTGCTCCACTCAGGCAACTGACAACCAAGTTTAGCCTATAAGGAGAACTTGGGTGTAAGTACCTGATATAAAACTAATCTGATGACCCCAAGTGTAATGTCTATGAAAAGAATTGTCTCTCATCTACTAGAACTTAGCTGTAGATGGAAATCTAGCCCATTTGATTTTTTTCCGAGACAAGACAGTAACTTTCCTTGTTATGAAACAATGGGTGATGAGCATTTGGAAACAACATGTACTGTAGGATGTTTTGGTAAACAATGAGGATGTTTTCCTCTTCAAATTCTTATGCTCAAAAAATGTTAAGAAGGCTGTGCAAGCTGGACAATGGCATGTAAACAATAAACCACTTTTGCTCCAAGTATGGCACCCTGGTGTGAAATTGGAAAAGATAAAGCAAGAAAACATTCCAATATAGATTTGTATCCATGATGTGCCGTTGGAATACTAGACTACTAGTGGTCTAAGAAATCTAGCTAGTTTCATTGGAAAACGTATTTATATAGATCAAGCCACTACTGAGGCTAGAAGAATTAACTTTACAAGGATATTCATCTTAGTCACATCTATGCATAATTTACCTAAGTGATTCCATTCATCAAACTTAATGAAAATATGGAGCCAATTAAGGATCTACTAAGAGTCTCTTATATATGGAAACCACAACCTGTTAAGAAAAAAGCATGGAGACCTACTGGTGGTAGAACGTCGTAATACTACATAAAATAAGTAAACCTACAACTATAGCAGTGGCAAGTCTAGGTCGATCCCTCAGAGATTAAATCCAATTACTTTCTTAAATTATCTGTATAAGTAGTACATGGGGTTTTGGCTCGATACAAATTAGAAAACAAAGTAAAATTGAATCTATTAAAACAACTCAAATTAAACAGCAACAAAGTTCTAAAATTGTTGAATGGGTTGAAATTTGATTCCTTAGTTTAATCTTGGCCTAAGCACAATTTCACATATGTCATTGAATTATCGACTTGACACCTCTTTTTAGACTATTGATCGTGAATTAACAACAATCTCTGATAATCTCAGTTTTTCCTTAGTTCGTAGTTAATTGAGAAGAGCTCGTTAATTAACCTTAAATATTGAGAAATCTAGAATAAGCTCTCTAAGTTTATCCAGACAGTCGCATTATAAGTGAGAAAAACGAACCAAACTAAGTAATAATCACATAAGCTCAGATTATTTAACTTATATTATGTTATCCCTAATGATTTAATACTTTTAGTTGCCACATACGACTTTAAACATAACTATTACGTATCATATTCAAGTTCTAGCATTAGGTGTTCATTAAAAATGATTCAATAGAGCATCAAAATTATTCTCATACAATACCTAATCAATACATACAAGATAACGTAAATAATGCGAAAGGAAGGAAAGAAAATGATACACAACAATAATATGCTCAATGTGCTCCTCAGTGTCGATTGCCCTTCTAAACCAACATTGGGAAGGTTATCCCTCCATCTTCTCCATCAATCTCCAAGCATCAACCATCAATGCCTCTGTTGTTGTTGAAAAACGAGAGAAAATAAAGAAGAATTTAGGTTTTTCATGTTTGTCCAACCTCCGCAACTATCACATAACATTGCTTTATATAGTAAAAACTAGGTTAAATGGACAGCTAGCATCATTCACGGTGGTGACTAATGTCTCATGGCTGTAAGTGGTGTCTCACATCCCTGAGACGCCATTGCATGGGCGTGAGACTATGCAAAAACATTGCACAACTGTGAGTTGATGATCACGGCCATGCCAAATTAATTTATGGTCGTGAGTTTTAATATTGTTCATCATTTAATTTTCTTGTCTCCTCTTCTTTTAATCTTCTTCTTCTTCTTGCTCCATGAAGACAATAGAGTATGAATCTCAAGAAGGTGGCTCAAAAAGAATGCTTTCGGTCACTTTAACTCCACTGCTTTCAAAACGTACCTAAAATCAAATATGAGCGTCTTAAACATTTTAAGGCATTAATCACTAAGTGTAATGGGTTAAATGTATCAACATTTAAGTACATATTAAGTTCCCCTAACACTTAGCTTTTGACTGTCCTCGGGCAAGTCATCAAAATCAAAGTCTTAAACTAAAGCTCTTACTCATTTTCCATATTTCCTGAGAATAGATAATCATAAGAAAAGGTAAATGACTTTTAAAAACCATAGCAAGAACCCTACATTCAACACTTCTACTCATGATCAATCAATAATCTACCTTTAGAAATTGAGCAATCTAATGGTAAACTTGGATATATGTGTTTAAATAAGAGAAATCCATAGGTATACTAGAACACCATTCATATTCATAACATTCTACAACTTTGCATATCACTTCATTTCTTCACCACTGAAAGTCACATACATAATCAAGAATCAAAGGACTTTTCTAAGGTTGTAATTTAGGCAAAGGTAAGGTGAGATGTATTTTTGGTAGTGTAGAAGTCATTAAGCTAGTGAAGCAAAAGTAACACTTAATGAAACATCAAGTGCACACGCTAACAGTAATTCAAAACTGGGTACTATTAGCTATGATGAATGCAACAATTGTATTTCACAGCTCAAATTCAGGTCTCACACCATAAACCATATGAAACATAACATAAAGAGTGATCCATCCAAAACAATATCTACCTAATATGCACATATCCAAATCATCCATTCAATACAACTTTAGGAGGAAAGACTAATGACCGGGCGTTTGTTGTAAGTTTTAATAAATAACCCTCGATCATCCGCAAGCGCACGGCTCGTTAACGTAGCATCTAAGGTGTTGATCCCACAAGGAGGGATAATCTAATCCTAAAATCTAAAGCAAAAAAAAATACAAAATTCGAATTGAACGAAGCTAAAAAACGAGCAATTAATTCAATCAATCAAATTAAATTAAGAATCAATCACAGAAATACTAATTACTAAGCAATTGCAATATACCCAAGAATCAACCTAAGGAAATTACCAATTAAGAGAAAGGGAATTTTACCTATCCTTAATGATAACCTAATTGATTATGAATTACTGGATTGTTAGTTCTAGACGATCCTAAGGTTGATTACTCTCTCTCGAGTTATAACTATTAACCCTAAATTATTAACCCTAATAAGCTTATGGAAGTTGCAATCTCTCAATTAACAACCTATCCAAAATCGTAATTGGTTCTGAAGTTCTCTAATAACTATGGGAAACCTATACAAAATCTCTCTTCACCCAATTTACCGATTTGATTTAATTCTAATTTTATTAAATCATATAACTCTCGTTAGCCTAAGTTAATTGTTTTTCATTTGATTCACTCTCTCAGTTTATTATCAAATTATGTAATCGCAGAATTAAATCACAACAAATCCAATAAATACATAAACAATCAGATTTCATTAATTCAAGAATAGAACTCTGAAGGTGAGTTTAAAACATCCTCAATATTTAAATCCCATCATCAACTATTCAATCCAATTCTATACAATGATAAAACTAAAAATAAACAGGAAATACAATCGAAATGGAGGACCAGAGGCAGCGACGTCGAGAACCTCCTGATCTAAGAAGTACGTCGAGTCAATTTCTTCTCCACTTTTATCTTCCTTCTTCTCTTCCTCAATCTCTCGATGAATTCTCTCTAGAGTTTCTCAAGATGACTGATGCAAAAACTCCCTTCTGCCTCTTTGTCTTGTTCGTTAAATATCCTTTGTGTTATAAGTAGCCATAGGATTTTTTTTTTTGGGGGGTCCAAAAGGTCCCAAAAATCCCTTGAAACTTGATGTTTTTGAGTGTCTGCATGTCTACCTGACGTAAGCCACAATCGTGGGCTACATCTGAGCCTTCTGTCACAATCGTGACATGCAGGTCACGATCATGGCCCATTCTTTACGCTTCTGTCACGATCGTGGGCTAACTCTGGTGATTTTATCATAATTGTGGCGTGAATGACACGATCATAGGTCGTTGTTTCGGCCCAAATGTCTCTGAAATTTCTTCGTTTTTCAATGTTAACCCTGAAACACTAGCAAACGCATCAAGGTACCTCAAAAATATATTAATTAAGCTCAAAGACTTGTACTAATCCATAAAACACTTTAAAAATAAACAATTAACAAACTAATCCAATTCTAACCTAAACACGTACTAAACGATTGAATTGACAATTAAATACATATCAAACTAAACCCTAAAACATGATGCAATTTACACTTATCAACATCCCTATACTTAACTGTTTGCTTGTCCTCAAGCAAACAAAACAAACACAAAAATATCATATAGCACACAATGCAATAATGAGACAATGACTTTCAACTTCATGAAATAAATTTAATTTTAAACATAATCATTCAAGTTGTTCCAATTCATTAACATGCAAAATATGCATCTAGGAGCTTTAGACTAAACATACATATTAATCAAAGCCCAAATGTCAAGTTATTCACCCTTTTCAATTGTACACACACATTAATAATTCTTTGGTTATTCAAACTCTATAACTACTCCTAAGTACATTTTCATGAAAAGTCAAGCTATTTGGAAGTTCGGTATGTTTTATTAGAAAAAAATTTAATTTACTTTTTATTTAATTTTTGTGGACATGGACCTAGTCTTTTACTCAGTAGCAAACATTGGTGATGAATGTCGATCTAGTTACTCGACTAAGTCATGTTTTTATTAAGCTGTTTGGTTAGAATGTCATTATAGCCTTTTGAAGCAAAGGCACACATTTGTGATATGTGTCGATTTGGTTACTCGGCTACATCACGTTCTCAACTGGCTACTAGCTCTATTCATAATTTGAAGGCCAGTGGAATAATTATTTATTTAAAATTAACAAACACAAATTTTTTATTGCCTACCTTGTTGTTTAAGCTACTCGTTTTCATGAAAAATACTAGCAAAGCTACTTAAGTCAAAAGACCTAAAATTATGAATGGATGCAACAATTTAGATGGTGACAAACTAACACTAAATCCTAAGTAACTTGTATATTTAGCCAAAGAACCTAATTCACTAATTTCGTGAGCTAATGACTCTTTACAACCTAATAGATTATGTTTAAAATTAAATCAATTTCAATCTATCTAATCCATTGACATATTCATACAATTCGCAATATGCAACCTAACAACTATCATACAATATGCAAAATTTACACTCAAAGGAAAACTCATAACCCTCGCTACACTTGAACAACACATTGTCCTCAATGTAAGAAGGAGGCAAACAAACACATATGGAAAGAAGAGATATAAAATAAAACAAAAATATAAATAAAGACTAACTTTAAAAGAAAAGGGGTAGAAACAAAGCCTCATGGTGATGGAGGCGAGGATGGTGTCGAAGGTGGTAGTTGGACGTCTTGAGCCTAACAATGGATAAGACGTATATCCCGGCTTTGACGTAGTTGAGTTCGGGCCATCTACTTCATCCTTCTAGAGTTTTCTGCAAGTATATCTGTAATTATCTTAGTGTTTGCAGAGATTGTATTCTTCCATCCCGGTTTGTTTGTGTCTTCTTCCTCTTCAAACTCCTCATTCGTCAAGTCCTCTTATGCCTGTAAGAGGCGACGCTGTGCTAGAGCTCACCTGACTAGCCCTGATCTTCACATAAGTCTTTTGGCTGATGTCTCAGAGTTTCATATTATGGGATTTAAGGATTTCAACACGCCACAAATGATGGTGATTTGGAAAATTCAGGAGGTGGATGGTTAAACTACTACAGTCCATGCCATAATGCTCAGCAATGGTGGAAACCAAGTACCCCATCCCCAAATTATTGCTCCTCTTGCGCAGAGTCGCAATAATAGCATTCAACAAATGTGTGAAGGTGCAAACTAGGATGTTGTGATCTATGCACCACAACAAGAAAAGTTCCATATTGAATACTTGTTGGTTTATGATTATCAAAAACCATTTGACATATGAATTTACAAAATAACAAGTGCTCATGGGTTCTTATGATGTTGTTGTGGGCATTTTTAGCATCAAATCGCTCTAACTTAGTGAGCTTATTCCAATAGCGAGAAACATAAAAATGATCATGCTAATCGATAATAGAAGACTCAGGGAACCCACAAATATTGCTCATGATTTCAATGTTCAGCTCATAATTTCGTCTCCGCAACTTAAACCACATTTCCTTAGGGTTACTAGGTTCGTAATAAAGGGAAGTGAAGAATTCTAGAGTGAGCTCCTGGTAGACAGGATATTGGAAGTGTATAAACTTCACCCACTGAATTCTTACTGCTAAGTTCTCTACCCTATCTCGCAATTCTAGCCTATCAAGCGTATCAAAATCATAATATTTTGGGACTACAATTTGTTTATCATTAAGGGATTGAAAATGAATACCTTCCTCCTCTGTGTAGATTAGGAAGGGTGCTTTGAAATCTGCCACTCTGTTCCTTCACCCTCGTCCCGAGACTTGGTTTAGTCCTAATGATTGATCGCGCTTTGCTGACTGCTTAATGCGCGATATACTAGCTTGTAAGTAGGTGAAGTTGAAATAAAGTGGAAGTTTGGAATTTGGTTAGAGAGAAGTGAGAGTATTTAGAGGTTCTAAACTTAGAGAGATAAAGTTAAAATGAAAGTGAGTGAAAAAGTGAAGTAAGAAATGAATATATAGGTGAATGAAGAGTAAAATGGTAAAAAATTAAGCTGAAATTCGTGTGTTTAGTTTTACCCTGTGCAGGCCACCAATTTCTGATTTTTTCTCTTCTTTTGTCCTTCTACACATTCCCGAGATCACTTCTTAACTCTTTATAGCTTTTCACCTCTCTTTTGCTTACTTCCTCGATCATCTAATTCATGTCGAAGACCTATGCCTTCCTGATTTTATTTGGAAGCGAAATAACCTAACTACGGAATTTAAACTATCTAAAAATCAAAGGGAATAACATGGAATTAACAATCTATAAGTTGCCTCCTATGCAGCACTTCTTTTAACGTTGATAGCTCGACGCTCTTCTTATGCTCAAGGTGGTTCAAATGAATAGTGCAATGGTAGTGCAGTCATCGATCTTACCATTTGCACATGAGCTACCATGCTCTAGGTTCCACCTTCCTTCTGCTTTACCTTTCTTTGCTTTCTCCTCTGCGATCATTTCTTTATAAATGTATTCCTAGGGTCCTCAATATCTTCTCATTGTACTTAAGGTTCGGTTTCTTTTATGATAGCTGAAAGTAAAGGAGATTTGTTAATAGTCTTCAACACAATGAAGGTTATTTGATGCTTTCTGATCCTCAGAGTTAGTTCACCCCCATCAATGTCAATTATGGAGCGGGCAGTAGCCAAGAATGGTCGACCAAAGACCATAGGGGTTTTTACATCTTCTCCAATATCTAATACAAAAAAGTCTATAGGGAAGGTAAAAATATCAATCTATACTTGCACTTCCTTAATAATCCCCTTCGGTTGATGAACTGTTTTGTCCATTGTCTTCACTAGCATCCTTGTGGGTTCTAACTCTTCTAACCCCAATTTTGACTAAAGGTATAGGGCATCATATTAATACTTGCTCCTAAATCTACAAATGGCCTGTCTATTTTAAATCCATTGATACTGCAAGGAATGTAAAAATCCCCTAGGTCTTCTTTCTTTTGTGCTATATTCAGGTTTTCTTCCATTATGCACTCCTTAACCTTCTTCTTGATTGATTCCTCTAGTGTGAGCCCCATTTGTAGATGTTCCATTATGTCCTCAACCTTGTTTAATTCAACCTCCTTAGAATTCCTCGTCTCCTTACTTGAAATTGACTTCCGCTGAGCAAGAATAGGGTACAGAAACTCAGGTCGAGGTTCCTCGATTGGCTTAATTACGAGCTCACTTGGAACGAATTCCATAATTGCTTGTCCTTCTCTATTATGTCCATCTTCTTTTGCATGTTCAAGTTTCTTTTCTTGGGTCTGAGTAATGACCATGATCCGTTCCTTTGGATTAAATTTGGTATTGCTTGGAAGGGTGGTTTCTGCATTCCGATTAGAAATTGCCTTTACTAGTTGACCTACTTGGACTTCCAGATTATGTATTGAATAGGCATGGTTCTTAATGACCTGTTCGAACTTGATTTCAAGCCTCCTATGTGCATCTTTGATACCTCCAATTTTATCTAAAATTCTATCTAACTTGGACTCCATTAAACTTGGTTTATCTTGTTGGAAGTATGGTTGTTGATACAAAAGTCACCTTGGGACTCGAACTTTCACTGAAGTTGATCGCCAACACCCTTTGCATGGCAACCTCACTTAGATCTGCTTAAGTAAGACTTCAGCCTTCAACGACCCTTGAAGTGTTTACCTCACATACTCCAAGAAACAATGCTACGAAAGTAACAAGGAATAAAGGCAATAAGGAAAACAACAGAGATACGACAAAAACCAACCTTTATATTACTTTCCCTTAAAAGAATACAAGGACTGCTCTCTCCTTGAATGAGTTAAGAGCAAAGCTCGAATAAGCTATATATAGGCATTCTAACTTGGATGCCAAGTTACATTCAGAATCTCACTCAAACTAAACTGCCTATGATCATACTAAGATCACATCTATCTTTATCAGATTACATCACATGGACTAATTGAATGACACCCCCATCCAAACAGGACTCTAACTAATAAGATAGAATCTACAAGATAATAGAAAGATAGAGTTTACATTCAACTAGGAAACTAGCATCCTTATCCTCGAAGATCTCCACTATCTTGAGATGTTAAGTCCCACTGTAACTCTAACTCTTCGTCATCGCCACATCATCCAAGATCTTCCCATGATCTCTATCCGCTGATGATGCAGTGTGATCTTGCCGAAGCCCACATAGCACAATGGCCAGATCTAATGCTTCCCACAACAAATCCGTTAGTCGTGGTCCATCCATCCAAGCATGGGCTAAGTCCTTAGTTCGTCAAGTCCTTAGCTTGGGTCGAGTTAATCTTCCCAAGGTTCGAGACTATACCAAAATTAGCACCAAGTTTGATCACACTCGCCCACATTTGCCTTAGTGTTTTTGCATGCCTCCCTCATACGTGTAATCCAGCTAACCTCCCTCCTAATGCTCCTCATGAAGGTTGCTGAGAAGGGCTCTAAAGTTTAAGGGTCTAACAAACTACCCCCACTAGATGGATTCGACGCCTTCATCGAATTAGTCTGAAGGTAGGCGTTCACCTGATCTTTGAATTGCCACAAGGTCGTATCTTTCTCCCACATAGCTTCCGCGCAAGTTTACCTTTCCACTTAATCAAGAACTCGGTCCATCGGTTCTTCATATGTTGACCCATTGTCTGATGATCTAGGATCTTCTCCACTCAATCCTTAAACAATTTTCTCACAATCGGTGGAGCTCGTTTCACCTGACTCTTATTCAGATCTGATGCATCCTCATAATAAGGCTTGAGAAAACTAACATGAAAAGTAAGGTGTACCTTTAATTATTCGAGCAACTTCAATCTGTATGCCACGTTCCCCACTTTGTGCAGCACTTCAAACGGTCCATTGTAATTCGGCACCAAACCCCTATGAACTTGCTTACTCGAGATCTTCTTCCAAATATGTGGGGTTAATTTCAATAAAACTTTATCTCCCATATCAAATTCTAACAGTCTCCTCCGAAGATCTGCTTGCTTCTTCATCCGTCGAGAAGCTTTTCGAAGACTGTCCCTCGCCTCATCATAATGGAAATGAAGATTCTTTTTAAAGACAATATTTGTAACACACACAATTTAGTAAACACTGCTAAAAGGAACTTGGATAATATTCATCAACAAATTTACAATAATCCCGGATCCATTCCGTAGTAAGACATGGAGAAAGTTACTCTCCACAATTATTCCAAAGCCCTCTGGTTTGATTATTCCCTAATGATGCAGACATCAAAAATATAATGGTTGAAGAATAGGGATAGAAATACCTCTTTCTTTCAAAGAGTTATCATTGTTAGAAGAACTTCTAATAGAATTGTATCACTAGAGTTCAATAAGTCTCAGTTGAATTCTCAGGCCGAATTGGTTGAAAGGGCTTTTAACTATTTTTATGAACTATTGAATAGGCCTTCTGGTGCTCATTCTTCTATACCCTTACTTAAACAGATTCTGCAAGGTTGTCTATCTTCTTAAGAGGCTATATTCCTTTCTCAAACTATTACCATTCAAAAGGTTGAGAAAACACTGAAATCTCTACACCCCTACAAAGCCCTTGGTCCTAATGGTTTCAATGTAAATTTTTTCATAAAGAATTAGCCCCTCACAAGGAATATGGTGTCTGATGTTGTTCTGGAATTTTTAACAATGGATCCCTGTTGGAGGAGATTACTAAAACCTTCATTACTATTATTCCTAAGAGTAGATAACTTAATCATTTTTTTTAATTTTTGCCTCATCTCTTATTGCAATTCCATATATAAATTAAAATTTAAGATTCTAGCTAACAGGTTGAGAAAGTTGTTCCTAATCATATTGAAGAATCACAGGGTGCTTATATCCCAACTATTCTAAAAAAATGGTAGGGCTAATTATTGCATAAAGATTTATCTTAAGAAGGCTTATGATTGTGTGGATTAAGGCTTCATCACTAACATTCTAGCTGCCATGGATTTCCCAAGGATATATATCAATGGATCACTCAATGTATCTCTTCACTTTGCTATAACATCCTTATTAATGGTCAACCCATAAACATCTTTGGAAGTTGTAAAAGAATTAAACAAGGTGATCCTATACACCTTACCTTTTTGGTTTAATGATGGAGGTCTTCAACAAACTACACCATAAGGTTGTGGGGAGTATTAATGGCTTCAGATTTCATTCCAAATATATAAGGGTCAAATTAGCTCATCTATGCTTTGCTAATGACCTTATTTTACTTTCCAAAACTGATCCTGGTTCTGTATTAGCTCTTATAAAAGCTTTTAAGATATTTAGTAGGATGTCAGGTCTTCAAGTAAACTGCTCCAAAAGTGGCTTATTCTTGTCCCATAAAGCTTCTAATTTGGAATCTACTTTGGTATCTCTTACAGGTTTTAATAAGCAATATCTACCACTAATGTATCTTGGCATTCCTATTTCAAATTCTAGACTTAAATCTATGGAATATGCTTATTTAATTGATAAGATCAATCTTAGAATTGCTTATTGAAGTTCTAGGAATCTCTATATTACTGGGAGAGCACAACTTATTGTATCCATCTTAAACTCCATCAATGTTTATTCAACAGCTCACATTGCTTTCCTAATGAAAGTTATTAAAATAAGTGGCAGGATCATTAACAGGTTTTTGTGGATTGGGTGTAAAGATCGTCCTTGCAAGGTGAAGACGAGAAAGGTGGTCTCAGTATAATCTCTCTCAAATTACTCAATACTATTCTACTTACCAAAAGGCTATAAAGGCTCCTTACTAATAAGTAGGCAATAAGGTGTAGATGGATCCACATTTATTTCATAAGAAACAAAAACCTATGAAGTTTTAACTCAAATAATCTATCCTCTATAGATCTGATCCACATTTATTTCAATAAAAACATGAATATATGGATATAATCAGGGTTGCCCTAATTCTAACTCCTCTAAAGAATGAAATCATGCAAACTTGTATTAACTCAGATAATGATATCATCATATGGAAACACACCATTAATGATGTTTTCACTAATTTATCTTACAGATAAGTGACTGTTAGCAACTTGCCAATCCTCTCCTAGACAAACATAGTCTGGTCTAGTCACCAACAAACTCGAGCGTCTACAATCCTTTAGCTTGCTATGTTAAACAAGCTATCAATTGTTGACAAGATTGTAAGATTTACTCGTCTTACTAATTGGTGTTCTCTCTGTAAAAGAGTTGAGGGAGACTTCAAATCATCTCTTCTTTAAGTGAAACTATGTCATAGATGCTTAGAAATCATTAATGCAAAAGTGCTTGATTAGTGAATTTCCAGATGACTTTAGCCATATTAAGCTTTTGTGTTCCTATATGAGATTCTAAAACAAAACCATCAAATGTTGTTTTTGCATTCTCTATCTTTCCTTATTACAGCTGTATAGGATTAAAGGAATAACATAATCTTTCATGAAAAATGCATTTCCATTAAGCATTTCAATACACACTACAAGAAATTGTATTTTTAGTGATAGTAAAATTTGTCACTAAAAGCAGTAATATTAGTCACTATTATTAATAGTGTCCAATATTTAAGGTCGTCACCTCCCGTCATAAATGCCTCCGTCACTACTGTAATAATAGTGACTACTTTAAGGAATGGTCACTAAAACTTATAAAATGTGTGACAAAATTATATGGTCACAAAAACGTTAAATATTTATGACAAATTTTGTCGTCACTAATAATATAAAGTAGTGACGAATTAAGTCGTAATAGAATTGCATTATATTGTGACAAAAGTGCCAATACTAAAACTTATAGAATGTTTGACAACACTATATAGTAACAACAACTTTATATATTTATGACAAGTTTGTCAACATAAATAATATAAAGTAGTGACGAAGTAAGTCGTAACAAAACTTAGTTAAATTATGACAAAAGTGCTGATACTAAAAAACCTATGGTTTGTGTGACAACAATATATAGTCACAGAAACTTTACATATTTATGACAAGTGTGTCGACACAAATAATATAAACTAGTGACGAATAAAGTTGTAACGGTACTTAATTTTATTGTTACAACAATATCGCCACTAAAATAAGTATAAATGGTGACAAAATATTTTTCGCTAATAATTTTGTTATCAGTGTACATTACTTGTTGGTCACTAATATTTTAATAAAAAAATGTCAACATCATTTCGTCACAAAAATGAAAATTGCTTCCGACAAAAAGTCTTGTCACTAATATGTTTATTATCATTCCAACAGGAAAAAAGAAAAGCTTTACATCACTCAATAAAGCAGGAATGTAAAAATTAAACAAGTTCCTATATCCACCTCTTTCCACTTTCCCACTTTGACATCCAAAATTTCCTTTACATTCAATTCATGGGTACAAATTAGCCCAATTATGTCTCAAAGCAATATATCCTATGTCTTCAAAGAGTAACAAATTAAGGCCCTTGGCTTCTGCGGAAGCAAAGGCAACCACCTTGTTGATTGGGAGGGATCATGCCACCTCCTTTTGATGTGTTGATGGTCTCCAACACAGAGACAATCTCAACCATTTCAGGGTGCTTGTCAGGGCCAGCATCCCAACAGCGCTTCATTACATTAGCCAAAAAGCCTGGGCAACACCTTGGTATCTCTAGTCTCAAGTTCTATAGTTGCAGTACCAGAATGATGATGTTATGAAACTATGGAGTTCGTTATTTTCACAGTTGGAAACAATAACAGAAGAAAAGATCATGACAGTAGCATGTGCTATACCTAACGGAAAACAGCTGAAGTCACTTCTAAGAAACTAAGATCAGGATATGGCATGTCACAGCAATATATCTCCCATAAGCAGATTCCAAAACTGTACACATCGCACTTCCTATTGTATGGATTACCATTAAGAACCTGTAACCCAAAAATATTTGTAAAAGTCCAACTGCCACTCCTTTTACAAGATAAAAAGGAGAACTCTATTCATCATTTGATACAACACCAATATTGAGGTCTTCAAATGAAGATGCTGCCTTTAAAAGTGATAGGCACCCAATAAAAAGTTAAGTTCCTTTTTCTGTACTGAAGAACTTTCTACTGAGAAATTTCAATATACTGCAAAGGGGTAGCAAAGACTAGCGGCGGGAAAACATAATATTCCAAAGCAAAACAAACTCCATACCTCAGGAGCCATATAGCCAAAGAGTTCCTGTCTCCCCAGTCATGTCATTGGGATTTGATGCCTCAACACCAGCAACTCCAAAGTCAGCTATTTTCACAGTACGAGTCTTATCCAACAACATGTTTTTGGTTTTTACATCTCTGTGTACAATCTTCTGGGAGTGGGGAAAGGCGCATATGTATGGGATGATCCAGAAACCAATACAGTTCACGTTGAGTGTTGTGTTTTTATCTTTTTTATGATTCCACCCTTCCATCCATCCAAAAACGACATGCCATCTTCATCGATAAGAAAGCCTTCGTGGTAAAGACGTCTCACTTTAGCAGATGCAGTCCTAATTATCTCCCTCAAGCAGCAACCTTTTGACAGGAGACAGGAGACGTTGTACACGTAACAGGAGACAGGAGACAGGAGATGTCAAGTTTAAAGTAACAGAGTAATGGTAAAAAAACTCACGTATTAAACTAAATAACATCTCTTATATGCGTAAGCTGAAAGATTAGAAGAATAATTTAAACAAAGAACAATGGTCATTTACCTTGTTGATATTTGAGCAGAGGAATTGGAAGATGAGGAGAGAATTGTACCTGAAGATATACAATGAAGCAGAGTGGAGAGAAGACTGAGCACATAAAGAAGAAATTTATTGGCATCATGCACACATGACTGTTCCGGTTCATCTTCTTCCACCAGATTTATTGTTTCACAATTACTTATATCTCTCACGCTAAACTAGGTGTACATGTTAAGCTTACTTGCACTTAT
>JAOQMS010000003.1:15285492-15307996 GCA_027563885.1 Erythroxylum longipes
TAGTCGAACCAATCTAATTTTTTAGTCATTGCATTATATAGGAATTATATAGTTTTTATCATTTATGTTATAACTAAGCCCTTATTTCTTGAGTCTCTAAGAAACAAAAGCTTTGTCATATACACCCTAAAAGCTCTTCTTTGCTAAATAAAGACTCTTTTTCACTCTCAATCATCCCTTTTTCTACCTTTTCAGATAAGATCCTCGAGATAGGAAATGTTTCTTACACAGAGTATCTCATCTCAACCTTTTTGCTCTTGTACTTATAAGGCCTACTTCTACCTTTCCACTAAAATTTTACAGTAAATTTGATGTAAAAGAAAATATTCCAAGAATCTTTTTACACTAAATTTAGTGTTACTCTAATCATTCTACACCAAATTATTTTCAAAGAATATACCACAATAATTTAGTTATTAACTAAATTAATTAATAACTAAATTAATTTATATTTATACAATGATTTATTTTTATTTATTTATTTATTTATCAAAAATAAAATAAAATCTTTTTAATTAATTAATATATACTTTATATTAAATTAATATTATTTAACAAATATAATTAAATCGAGTCTTATGCCATATATATCTTAATGTTTCACAAGACCCAGTCACTAGTAGAGATCAATCTATGGCTCAGTTTTGGTCCCGTATCACAATTGAGTACCATCAAATGCTGCCGAATCATATCACCACTATTCGACCTTGGAGATCATTATAAGCTCGATAGCAAACTATAATGATAGCTATTGGAAAATTCAGAGGATGTGTTCGACAAATTAAAAACTTGAATCCAAATGGTACTTCTGAACAAGATATTGTAAGTGCTTTATTTTTTTTTTTTTTCTTTGTATGAGTTGAAATTCGGTCGATTTATATCCTAAAATCTAACTTAAGTTACATTGTTGTCTTACACTTTAAGAAAGCAAAAGACTTACTCATTCAAGATCTAAAATTTCAAAAAAGTTTTAAATTTGATCATATATATTCGCCAATCCTAAAAAATATGGAGAAATATGCTGATACTAGCAAAGAGAAAGCGTCGGGTCATCGAAAACGATCTAAGTGCAATGAAATGTCACCCTTCGAATTCCAAAAATTAGATAGGTCAATAGGATCATCATTTTGTATTGATTTAAATAATGATTTTGAAGTTGAAGATCCCTTTATTGAAAGAAATGATGAAGTTAATCGTCCTATTGGGAGGAAGAAAGAAAAAATGAAAAAAGAAACAAAATGAGGAAATGAAAAAACTTTTTATGTCCATAAATAAAGAAATAAAATGAATGTTTCATGAAAGTCAATCTCTTCTCGAAAAAAATTATGAACTTTAGTTGTTACGAGCTTAAACTGAGGCAAAAAAAATTAGAGCTATGACAAAGACGGGAAGATAATAAAATTTTATGCAAAGATTTGGATTTCATCAAATATCCAATGATGCGTGGGACTTTCAAAAATGAACAAATGAAAATTTATGTAAAAAGAGCTCAAGAAGGAGAACCTCAAGGAGGAGTTGGCTCATCTAGTAGCTTTAGCCAGTATTTTGATTTTGGAAAGAATGGAGATGACCTTTCAAACTATTAATTATTTATATTAAATTAATATTCTCAAGTGCTTTAGTTTTACTTTTAATTTGATTGTTGTAATTTTAGTTAATTTGATTGTAATCTCTAGTCCGATTGTAATTGTAATTTGTTTTAGTCTGGTTGTAATTTCAAATTTTTTCGTTGAGTTTTAATTTTATAAATCAATGTTGTGGTTTAAATTTATGTACCTTTTATTTCAAATTTACTTTTTATTCTTAATATATTTTATTAATAAATTTATAACATTTATAAATAAGAATTATAAATAAATATTAAAAATAAATTTAATATTATATTCAATATTAGTGTCATTTTAAATGTCTCAATGAAATCTTTATAATGATATATTTTGTATAAAGTAATATATATTTTAAGTTTAATTATTTAGTAAATTATGTAAATAAATTAAATTGTAAGAAAGACATAAAAGGGATATGTTAAAAAGAAAATGGACAAAATTGTTTTTTACAACTTTTGATGCATAAACAATAACACACCAAATTTAGTGTATTATTATTGATTGCATCATTTTAGTGTTAAATTTTGGTGTCTTCCTTGGAGATAGCCTAATGACATCAATGACCGTCTCTTTGTTTTTGTTTCCAAGGGCATAACGTTTCAAAGACCATCCTTTTGCTAAGTGTTTTTTCGCGTGAGTAAACTTTGTTTGCTACTAAATTTTCCACATCACAGTGATTCTATGCATCAATTTTTTTCATCATAAGCACCTAGTTGTGTAGTTTGAGATACCCTTTTGTCCATGTTTTTCTATAAATTCTTTAGCTTGTTCTTGAAATTTAAAAAGATCAAACTACAACATTTTCAGACCATTAGTGGCGGTATTGTCAGTCCTAACAAGACTGATTTTCTTCAAAATCATAATTTCTCTGGTGATCCTCTTTTGGGTTCACAACTCATCTACATCACTTCATGTTGACTTACTTTCAGTTCTTTGTGAGCCATTTTCTTCAATCAAGTTCTCATCCTTTTCAAACTTCAATTTATGGATTCTTAATCAATTCGAAAATATATATCGTATAAAGTTTGCTTTCTGTCATCTCTTTCTTTCTTCTATGTCCTGAACATTGCGATCCTGTGCTTGAATGTCATTTTCCACTTTCTCGTCTTTGTTCTTTTCTTTGATTTTACCCAGTTACTTTCAATAGAGATTTTTTGTGCATCTACACGGTTTTGTTTTTTTCTTTTGGTAAACATCTGCACGGTTTTGTTGGTCTTTCTATATTTCATCTTTTTCTTTTTGAGAATATTTCATCTTTTTCTTACTTCATAAAAGGAAGAGAACATTCTACTATTATAAATGACGGAAGAAGTGTTCAGCAAATAACTTATGACTGTTTTTTAACTTATTAACTAAAAGTTTACTTTTTGACTATCTTAAAAAGTTATTGATGTATTTAGTAAATAACTTATTGGTTAGTTTATTTAACCCAAATAAACTAATTTTTAAAAACTCCATAAGAGTAACTTTTGAAATTAGCTAATTGCCTAATGACAGTATTACCGTTCACTTTACTCTCTACTTTTACTCTGTGTGCTTTCAAAGTTGGCTTTTTTTTCCCGTACATTTATATCATGAAGTCTTGAAAGAATATAATAGTTAAAATTTTTAATTTTTATTTAATTTTATAATATTATTTTATATTTACAAATATCATAATATTAAAATTTTTAATATAAAAAGACACATCAAATTACTATTTTTAATATATGACTACTATATATCGTATCTGTATCATAATATAACTATAAATATTTTTAATTTATTAAATAATAAAATTCATACATATTATATAAAAATATTAATATAATGTAACTTGTTAAATCATTGATACATATAATATGAAAAATACTAATATAATATAGCTCGCTGAATCATTTGTATTAATAGAAAATTTAATATTAGATTATTATTGTCGTTATTATTATTATTGAAGATAAAAGTTTAATTTTTGTAAAATTAAATACCCAAATTTAAATTCTTATATGAATATTTAAGAAAATACTAAAAAATATAATATTTATATTTTTATAATTTTTTAAAAAATCATAATTTTGTAAGTCATTTTATACATCAATAATCACTATTAATTTTATCAAACATTTTTAATAAAAAACTGATATTATTTACCAATGAATTCAACTAATATAATTAACTATTAACTAACCAACTAATAGCTAATATAATTCTAATGACCAAATATTACCAATATTAGCCCTCTTCGTTAGTGGTTCTTTTCGAAGAACAGCTATTACTTTAAAAAAGCCTGTTGCTTTTTAAAAAGCATCACAAGTGTCCGTACTTGTCCTAACAACAGTATCTATACCATAATCCTATATAAAAAAAATATCTTTTGACTTCACAATGCAAACAAAAAAGGCGGGAAATAATTGAACTCGTTTGTTTGCTCACAAATTACACCACGTCTTTTGCTATAACAAGCCATACAATTCCGTTTCCGTGACCAACGCATGCGATCTAAAGAAATCTCGTCAATGATACGAATAAAACTTTTGTTCAAGAGAAAGCAAATGAAAACAGAAGACTCTGCATAAACAACCAACCAGTTCCTAAGAAGAAAAACAACATCAAGATTCTATAGAAAAGTATACTACCAGATTGAATGAAATATTTGCTCACTACCCTTGTTGTTCAATTGATCAGTATGTAAATATATACAACATCATCTGAGAGCTATTTTAGGAAGCATTTACAGCGATTGCTATGACATAATAACTATACAACAATCTCGGTACATAAATAGAAACAGATCAAAGACTTTATTCAAATGGCTTGATTGTAGGCTGAGATTATGAAGTGTTGACTTGATCTTGATTTTGGCAATCTTCCTGAATACGTCCCCGCAAGATTGGGCTTCCATCGGCAAGACCAATCTTGATACGTAACAATTCAGTCCGTTGTCATGACAAAGGTTTGGTCAGGAGATCAGCAAGCTGATCTTGAGTGTGAACATGCCGAACATGAAGGGTTCCATTCTGAACAAGATCTCTAACAAAGTGTAAATCAATCTGAATATGTTTCATGCGAGAATGATTTACTGGATTAAAACTCAAATGTGTAGCACCAAGATTATCACACAACAACAAGGGAGGCACCTTTAGTATAACACCAAGTTCATGAAGTAAGGAGTGCAGCCACACTGTTTCAGATGCAGCATTGGCAAGAGCACGATATTCAGCTTCCGTCAATGAGCGAGCGACAGCTCGTTGTTTCTTGGAGCTCCAAGAAATGAGATTCGTGCCAAAAAAACTAATATAAGCCGAAGTAGAGGTTTTGTCATCCACATTCCCTGCCCAGTCAGCATCAGAGAACGTTGTTAAAACGAGAGTTGTGTTTTTAGTGAGCTGAATGCCATGAAAAATGGTGTGCTTCAAGTAACGAAGCAGTCTCTTTGTGGCTGTCCAGTGTGCTGTAATTGGCTTATGCATGAATTGAGATAGCTTATTCACAACAAACAATATGTCCGGTCTGGTCAATGAAAGATATTGAAGACTGCCAATCACACGTCGAAAGTTAGTGCTATCAACTGATGCTGTGCCATCAACTAATTTCAGAGAAGCAGTTGTGGATAAAGGAGTGGACACATCCTTAGCACCAAGCATATTCGTTGTGGACAGTAAGTCACGAATGTATTGATGTTGCGACAAGAATAGACCAGCACGAGTAGGAATAACCTCTACTCCTAAAAAAAAAACTAAGATTTCCCATATCTTTTAAGGAAAACTTTTCACCCAATTTCTGAATAATGTGATCCACAAACTGAATATTATTGCCAGTAATTACAAGGTCATCAACACAAACCAAAAAATAACAGATGATAGAACCATGTATATAGATAAACAGAGAGGAATCAGCTTTGGAGTTTTTGAACCCAAGCTGGAAAAGAGCAATCCTCAAAGCTGTGTACCAAGCATGGGGGGCCTGTCGAATCCCATAAATAGCTTTAAGACCAGTGAAATCACAGCAAACAGTGCAACCACTTCTGCCATGAAAGAGCAAAAATGGCTCCTTGATTCTACGGCCTCACATAACATCACTGGTGATCTTCAGAATTTATCTATTCACTCCGAATATGACGACACCGATGAAGTGGTTCTGGGTGATGGTTCAGGTTTGGCTGTTTCACATGTTGGTTCTTTAGCAATACAGTCACCCAACCGCACCTTTATCTTGCATGATACTCTTTGTGTTCCAAATCTTTAAAAAAATTTGATCTCTGTTCATCACTTTACATCACAAAATAATGTATATGTTGAATTTCACCCCTCTCATTTTCTTGTGAAGGAACCAATAATGGGGGCGATCCTACTAAGAGGTTCATGTGAGAACGACGTTTACATCTTTTCGGAATCACTTGTGGGAAATTTTTCAAAAAAGGTTGCGAATGTGCATAAACGGACATCTCTTGATGGGTGGCACAAGCGTCTTGGTCATCCCTCCTATCCCATTGTTAAAAGTCTTGTTTCCACTTTTTCTCTTCCTACCACTGAAAATAAACAGTCCATATTATGTCGCACTTGTTCTATTAATAAAGCTCATTAACAACCATTTCGCACAACTAGTCTTTCGACTACCAATCCACTTGACATTATTTATACGGATGTTTGGGGACCCGCACACTCGACGGGTCTTGATGGTTCTCGTTATTATCTCCTTTTTGTGGATCACTACACGAAATACATGTGGTTTTATCCCATGGCTATCAAATCGAGTGTGTCAACTATTTTTCCACAATTTAAAACATTTGTTGAAACTCGTTTTCAATCCAAAATTAAAACCCTTTACTCTGACAACGGTGGTGAATTTATTGCTCTCAAACCTTTTTTAAATCTTCATGGCATCAGCCACTACACTACTGCCCCTCACACCCCACAAAAAAATGGAGTCTCTGAACGACGTCATCGCCACCTTGTTGAAACCGGTCTTACATTACTTTCAGCTTGCATTTTCTTGATTGAGTTAAGAACTAAAGCTTTTTTTTGTTTGTGGAGGGTTGTATGTTGTCTACTCTTATCTATTGTCCAAAGACAACTGTTACCAGCCATTTCCTCCAATAATTCCTCTGCTTCATCAACTGTCTTCCTCATTAAAGATTCACCAGATGTCGCATCTATGATGCCTTATGTGGACGGGTTAACGCCATTATAGAAGGTTTGCAATAGGAATTTCTTTGGTAGGTTATGGTGTGGGCACTTCCTTTGCAAATCGTTAAACCATTCCTAAGCCTCATAAAGTGACTCCCCATTACTTTATTATAAAATTTGTGATTTCCTTTATCAATTTCACAGTCTTCGTGAGAGGGAAGTATTTATATAGGAATGCACGCACCAACTGCTCCCAAGTTAGCCCTATCCCTTAGCGTGAAGGGGAAGAACCTCATCCTAACGACATCTTCCAACATTCCATGATATTGAAAGGTATCACATATTTCTAGGATATTTACTATATGTGCATTATGGTCCTTATTAGTTAACCTATAGAATTGCACATTTGTTTGCAACATTTTCAGTAGGTAGACTTAATTTTAAATGAAGCTACTTGAAATGACGATCGAGTCATGTCTTGATTTGTAGCATTAAACCCCGGTCTAATGAAGTCCATAAGGGTTTCCTGTTGGTTTCCTTGGTTTCCTCCTTGGTTAAATTCTTGATGAAATTCTTTCCTTATAATTTCTTTAATTTATTCTTCTTAGCGTCTTACTCATCAAATTGCTCGTTCTGAATGGGTGATGTCAAGTGCTAAGATTTCGACGATTTGATTTGAACTTTGAGTAACTCTTGTGTTCATGCAATTACAATAACACAAGAGGGACGAAAATTCCTTAAACTAAAGGAATCAAACTAATCCTAACTAACTATCTGGCAACGCCACCAAAAAATTGTTGAGCAAGTTTTAATCTTATAAAACCCTAAATATTTTGCAAGCGCACGTATCGTAGCGTAGTATATGAGGTGTCGATCCCACGAAGAATTAGTGAACTAATCGAATCCTAATTTGTCTAACGCTTAAAAGTGTAACTAAAATGAAAATAAAAATTAAACAGAAAAGTAACAGTTGAATATGGAGTGATTGAAATGAGAATTCTAAATTAATGTAAGAAATCAAATTTGAGCACCACCAATTGACAATTGAAATTCAAACAAGGAAATTTAACAAATTATGATAAATGAGATTTATCTTATCATCAATGCTAACTTAGTCACTTTTATTCTAATGCAGTGTCGATCCTAAACTTTTGAATGGTGGATTAGCCTCTCTCAAGTTGTATTTACTAAGCCCTAAATCATAAACCCTAATTAAATTGAGTTATTGAACATTTAATCTCTCTATTAACAAAGCAACCCACAGCCTAATTAGTTCATAAGCATTCCAATAAACAACCGGGTCCTCACATGAGATTCCTTTCTATATAATTACCGATTTAATTATTTATGTGGTCTATTAGATCATTTAACTCTTATTAACCAACCTAATCATTTTACATTCAGTTCAATCTCTTGATTTATTACCGAAGCATGCAATTACAAAAAATAATCACAACATCCAACATTATTAACAACAAAAGCATCTAGATTAACATTGAATCAAGTATAAATCCCTAAAAGAAGTTATAACATCCTTGAACCAAGATTCATCATCATCAATTCCATCTCATACATCAAATGATTGAAATAAAAGATGAAAAGAAGAAAAGATAATTAGGAGGATTGGAGGTTGAAGCAACAGTTGAAGCTCCACCTTCTCTCTCTTATTCTCTCTCTTCCTTCTTCCTCTTCCTTAGCTTTTTTCCCAAAGTGGCAAATGGAGGCTCTCCTTTCTAAGTCATTTCTCTTGTTTTATGTAGTCTTTGCTAATTGGGGTAAAAACTAGGTTTTATCCAACCCAAAAGTTCTAAATAACCCATAAAAAATTAAGTTCGGGAGGTCGGTTCACGTCTGTCCTCATGTAGGCCACGAGTGTGGCCTATTGAAAGGGTCTATGTCACGATCGTGGCCCTAGGTCCTCCATCGGGCTTCCTCCAAATCTTCTCTGTTTTTCGATATCTAGTCTCAAATACTAACAAACACATCAAAGCACCTCAAACACATAAAATTAAAGCTCAATAACATACTTTAACCTATATAACACTCAAAACATAAATATCTAACCAACATAATTCTAAACATAAGCATGCATGAATCAAGTAATTAAAAACTAAAAACATACTAAAATGCCTATTAAAACATCATTCAACCTACAACTATCATTGACCACTCCAATTGTTAAACCATAGAGAGGCTTTTTTTCCATTGCCAATATGACAAAGGTTTCCATTTTCCAAAACTTCTCTCAATTTTAAAAGTTGGGAAAATTTTCTACACAATCTTTCAAATCATAAGAGAAATTTCTTAGGGAGAAATGACCTTCATCCTCTTTTTATATAAGGTGGGATCGAATTTTCCATAAATGAACCAAGGACCATCCACTTTACCTTGAAAATATAACAAACTCTCCTATAATTCTTTCCTTTGGACTTCATAGTTTGAACCATATACTACAGAAGAATAAACACTAACACTTTCTTTAATGAATTTTCACTTCATATGGATAACTTATACTGTAGCCTTAATAAGATTTGCATCAACCAGCTTAGGATCATGTGCAATTAATTTTCCACTTGCAAAATGGAATAGATGGTTAGAGAGCACTCTACACTTAGAGCCCAAAATTATGAGATTCTCTTGTCATATTTTAGTTTCCAAAATAAAAAATACATGGATTCACATTGTAGACAAAATCTCTTAAAGTCATTAGCTTTTAGGGCAATTCAAGCCCCAGATATTCATTAGGAAGAATTTCATTTATTTATAGGCTTATCTCTGGCCTTTTTTTCTTGTAACATTCTGAAATTGTCCTTTAGGTTATGTTTGGTTGGATGTAAGGTTTTTAATAGAATTGAATAAAATGAGATGATTTATAATATAATAGAATGTAAATTGATGTAATATTAAAAAATTGTTGTTTGGAAGAGATAGAAGGGTTCATAATGTAATATAGTGAAATGTTTTTTACAAGATGGATGAAATGAAATGTATGTATAATAATAATAAATGACTATTTTACCCTTGATATAATAAAACATATGTTAATAGATCAAAACATATAGTGATAGGTATAATTGGTATTATAAAAAATTATTGAGGGTATATTAAGTAGTACATATTTATCATTTTATATTTTATCTTAAACCCTCCAAATTATAGATAACTTATTTTTATGTTTAGGATGGAATAAGATGTAATGTAAAACCCTCCCCTTCTATCCTACTCAATTCTATTCTATTATAAACTCTCCTCTTAAATGATGAAATAATATTACATTTTATTCTATTCCATTACTAACCGCACTATCAAACATAGTCTTAAATTAGTCATTTGACCCATTATCATTAGTGTGGACAAGGGATTAAGAGAGAATATTTGTTTCACTGTTGTTTAAGATATCCTTCGAGATACCAGTCTCCGTTATAGTCATTACATCACATTTTCCAATCCTTGTTGCCATGAGGAGATCATCTGGATGGAAGTCTTAGAATGAATCCATATTTTTCAATGGGGCATTGCCAATTCTCTAGGATGTACTAATATTTTCGACCGTACTAATAGGGTTAGATTTAGCCTCCATCACTTTCCTTTCCTCATTAAGTCCCATTAATTCAAAATAATCTCCCCCCTTGAACGTTTTCCCTGTATGCTTCCAGACCTACCCTCTAGCTTTAAAGGAGGCTTCTAATGATAGTCAACAGATACACAATCCCATAGCCTCATTAAAGGTATTTAATCTAGTAGCTCCTTTGAAATGTCTATATTAATAGAAAGACGAGCGTATCTAATTCTCTTTCTCCTAGTAGTTTTCTCATACTTACAGGTTTTTCAAGAAAATTAGCAATCAAGATTAACCCTTTTGTTGTCCAGTATTTTATAATGGAATTTTATTCTAAAGGAATATTATATAAATTGACCCATAATGGAATTGCTTAAAAGCTAACTGAATTTGTTTGAATCCAGGTTACCCGAGTTTAAAATAAAGAGGAACGTTTACCACATGCTAAGGTCCTTATTTTATTACCTTGAGAGCCTAAGGTTTAGAAGCAAAGGTGAAGAGAACAGAGCTATTATCTGCTAAGAGCACATTGAAAAGGCCTTTGTTCTTCCACATGGTGAATGCCCACTTCTAGAGGATAAGGAAGGGAGGTCCTCTCTCAAGGAAGAAGCTTGCAGGTGAATGCCCACTTCACTCCAGCTTTCAGGATGTCCATCTTAGGAGCTAAAATAATTCTACCTCCATCCTCTCTAAGGTAGTGAAAGGGAGAGGTCTTTATCCTCACCAACAACATGCTTCTAGCATCTTTTTGTTTCCTGGGAAGAAGAAGAAGGTTTTTCTACTAAATAACAAGGGGTGGAGATGGCTGTAGGTGAGAAATAGGGAGTGGAGATGTTTTGGGGGGGCAAGGGAGGGAATTCTTATAGGGTGTTAGGCAGAGGCCATCTTATTGTATGGTGGACAAATCCAGCAGAAATTCAAGAGCAAGAAGGAAGGTTTTGGGGAACAAAGGAGAGAAAAGAAAGGGGACGAAGGAGGCGATGCAGAAGAAAACTAGTAGGGGATCAGGGTTCAAGTAGGAACAATAGAAGATTTTGGTAGAAGAATAGCTGGAAACTGAGGATTGAGAGAAGGGAAAGCTTCTTCTCTCTCACTGTGATTATGTAGAGAGCAAGGGATCTTACAAACACGTGGAACTTGCTTGCTTAACTTTTATATGATTTTGCCGTCAACCCATAAAACCGTAAGCAAGAGTAATTTGTTGAATAATCCTTTTGAAATTTAAAAAACTTTTAAAAAGTAAAAATTATAAAAAATTTAATTTTTAAAAAATTTAATTTTTTATTACACCTAAACGTATAATTTAATTTTATCTATTTTCACATTTTCTCACATACTTGTCTGTTCAATAACAGGTTAGCTCACTGGTGTCTTTCTCTCCTCATTGCAACTAAATTTGACCGTCGTTTAACGAATAAAACGTTGGAGCCACCTTACAGCTCCTCCAGCACCATATCCACAACCACAACCACAGCTGGAATATGGCCCCTACTACTCTTTATCACTGCCGAATTCCATCATTCACTGGAAAATCACCTCGTTTGAGGAGATTTAAAACTTCATGTTTTGCTACCAAATGTTCAACAAGGGTAAATCTTCTTTTTCTCTCTACTATCTCTTAAGAATGGGACGAAACAATTCTGACGAGTTCATATTGAGGAGTGGTACAGTGGAGGAGGGAATACACAAGCGTGATGATTGTGCCCACTGGAGTTGGAGCCGCCATTGGTGGATACGCCGGCGATGCTTTGCCCGTCGCTCGCGCTCTATCTTCGGTCGTCGATTGTCTCATTACACACCCTAATGTATGACGTGCAAAATTTCTTTCTTACACACACACACGCAAGCACAAACACACTTTTTTTTTCACTCACACCTTTTCTTTCTTAATGCAATTTCTTTATAATTTATGTAGGTGCTCAATGCTGCAATGCTATTCTGGCCAATTCCTAATGTGTTATATGTTGAAGGGTATGCTCTTGACCGATTCGCAGAAGATTCATGGGCATTGCAACCTGTTCACCAGAATAAGGTGTTACTTTTTTCGTTTGTGGTAATATTGAGTTGTTATCTTAGAATAAATCCCTTAAGTTAAAATATACGTATTGGTTTTAAACTGTATTTTCTCTTTCATGATTGCTCATATAATTGAGCTTTGATTAAGATGGATGAACTGCAGTTCACTCACCATATTGAAATTGTGATGTGAAGTAGGTAGGACTGGTCCTGGACTGTGGGATGGAGGAGGAGCTTAGAATTCGGCACTTGCAAGTAGCAGATGCGGCGAGGGCTTCCCTTGGATTGCCTATTGTGGACTATATTTTAACTGATACTCCTCTTGTGGTAGAGCCTTTTTAACATAACAGAAATTCCTTTTGTTTTTAGATTTAGTTTATTTTGAAATGATAACGTCATTTTGGAGTCGAAATTAGGATTTTGTTTCAATAACTTCTAACTAGCTTTGTCATACCTATTAAATTCCATGATTTTCAAGATTAAAGTTAAAACTGCATTTCATGATTGGTTAGCTGAATTTGTTTTTATTTTCTGGTTTAAAGGTGAACCTCATTGATGTAAACCACTGCACGTAACAATGATTCTTTTTATTTTTGAATTCATGCTGTTAATGATTTAGAACAAAATTTCCTGATCAGCATGATATCTATGAGAAGGTGGTTTTGCTAGGAATCCAAGTCTTCATATTGTCTTAGATGATATTTGGGGGCATGTGATGTAATTTAATTAAGATTTTAATGTAATAAGCATTATGGTGTATAATACAAATCCGTTGTTGAAAAGCATAATAATACTATTATGTATTTACTTGAATAGTTTACAAGAATATATACAAGAGATATCCCTAAAATATATCCTAGAAATTAGGGATATACACAATCATAGAACTACTTATATCCTTACATAAATATACAGCTAACTAATAATCTTATCCCATAAAATCCTCTAACTTATTATTTCCTATGCATAACACCGACAGTTGTAGTAGGAATTCTTTAGACAACCAAATAAAGGAGTCAATTGTCAAGGCTAATGAATTGCATAAGACCACATACTATCTTTGGGGTAATGCATTTTTTGATCTTCTTTTAAATCATGAAGAGAAAGTGATGTAGGACAAATAAAAGTATTAACTAGAAGCTAAAAATCACAAAATTAGGACATATGGCTGATATTAGGCTGCTGGAGTATTAAAGTTCAGGGCTGGATTTCGTCTAGGAATGCTGAAATTTTACTTTGCTTTAGTTGGGTTTTTTGGGTTTATTGCTGAAAATTTAGACTTAGAATTTCAGGGCTTAATATGGCTAGAATTTAGGTTTAAGATGGCTGGAATTTAGGTTAGGTTTGTTGGAATTTAGTGAGGAACAAAAACAATAAAGAGTAGGAAACTGGGAATCACTCATAGGGTCTGAGAATCACTCTTAGAAGAAAGCATCACACCTTCTAGTTAAAAGCTCAAGTTTGTAGAATTTCAGATTGCTTGTCATTGAAGGGCTAAACATACACATATTTATAGAGAAATTTTTAGAACCTTTATTCTTGTAGGAGAGGGTTCCTAATTACAAATTTAAATCCTGTTCTAATAAAAATTCTAAAAGTCCTAAATAACTAGGACGACATATGTAACATAAAATAATATATTTAACTTAATACTATTTCTTATTTAATAAGGAATCCTAACACATTCTAAATTTCAACCCTTATCTTTAATGTCAACTCAATTCCCAATCGTCATCTCACCAAATTAAAAATGGTGGTTAACTAAGCTTTCCTATTTTATTTCATTTATAGACTTTCAAGTTCTTTTACATAAAAAAGGCAACAAAAATATGCAAAATTTTACCCATGCGATAAAATTTGCTGGCACTCTCTCTTTAACAGGTGGAAAAGTGGCTTGATCCAAAGAGTGGAAAATCAACTGGAAGGATTAAACATCCTGGTTCACTTCTTAGAGCGGTGGAAAAATTGGTCAACCAATCTCAAGTGAATGCCGTCGCTGTTGTGGGACGATTTCCAGATGATGATGTTGATGATGTTGATGATTACAGATTAGGGATGGTAAGACAGTGAGCTGTTACTAATTTGGCACTCCTATATTATATTGCAACTACTTGCTTTTGAAATTAGAATGCATCCGGAAGGATTTTCTTGATTCTTTGGCAAAATTTTTCCTTCTAAGACCATACTTTGTTTATGTTTTATAGCTATAGTAAGGAATCTTACAAGTATGTTCTAGTTATTCATGAATTTTATGTTAATCTAGTGCTATTTCAATGTCATGGAGAACTTAAGGTACTGGTACTTCTCAAGCTTTGCACTTTTTATTACCTGGTTATTGTTTTGACATATATGAGCAGTAAACTTTGAAACCAAAGTGAGATTAAAGAGTTCTTGATTTAGTTTTTGGTACACTGTAGCGCAATTCATATTGGTGAACTTAAGCTATGACTTAAAGTGCCTCCACTAGGTACACTTCAGTAGGATGCATTTACGGGGCTTTTAAGTGATTGCATGTAAAGCAAGTTTGTTTCTTTTATTGTTCTATAACAAAGAATGTGTTTCCAAATACTTGTTTTATTTGTCCCATTGCCCTATCATTCTCTCTCTTTTTTTTTCCCCTTCTCAAGTCACTTTATGGTGTTCATTTGTAGGGAGTAGATATATTGGCTGGAGTGGAAGCAATTATAAGCCATCTAGTGGTAAAGAAATTCAAGATTCCTTGTGCACATGCTCCTGCAATGACACCCTTGGCCTTAACCCAATCTCTTTGCCCAAAATCATCTGCTGAGGAGGTATGTGAAGTTGAAGAGTGAATGACTAGATGGTGCCTAAATTTAGGAATGAATTTTTGTGTATTATGTAAACATATTCACTTACACCCAAGGCAATCTAACCACTGAGATGAAAATATTTGGTTGGGATAAGCCTGACAAGAGAGTTTCAAGGTCAATATAGAGTGATCATACTCTTCATTAAATGGCTCTTTCACTAACACACATATACTTTTGTGTGTTTTCATGATAAAGTTGTACAATAACAAAGTTTTTTTGCATGATGTTAAACTCGCTATCAAGATGGCTTACAAAAGAAAAGGTAAGAAAGGCTTAAAACTGTCTATGGATAGGCTAAAATCGACTTAAGAGAACCAGGCTTGAATAATTTACACAAGAGCATTGGGCTGGTTCTCTAGTTGTTCATGTGTTAGTCTATTTTTTTTACATTTCTGTGTGTGGGTCAATGTGATGTTTCTGTTATTTGTCTTTTGTGTGAGTTGGTAGAGTCTAGAAGGTTGTGACAAGTGTAATAGAATGAGAATAGAAGTTTATAGAGGGAGTGAGACGGTATAGAGAGCAAGCTATTCCGGCAAATGCCAATCAATGGGAACACTTATGGACCTTTACACAGATGCTGACGCTGAGAAACGTAGTGCACTCTTGGATCAAGAACAAGCTTGGAAATGGAGAAGATATATGGGTGTGGTTTGGTAACTGGTTTGAGGATAGCCCTCTCTTCTTAAGGAGTGAAATCTCCCATCTAATTAATAGAGTTCCTCTTAATGCTAAAGTATCCTCACTAATGCTTGATGGGCAATGGAGTGGCAACTTCAGAGGATTTAACTCATTGATGGTATACTTCCCTCGGATCACTCGAGGGTTGATGAATGACAGTGTAATTTGGAAGCTGGATCCCACTAGAATATTCTCTAACAAGTCATGCTATAAGGCGCTACAGGCTGAGGGAGAAATTGTATCCTGGTTCAACCTTCTATGGAAGAACTCCTCGAACTCAAAAGCATTAGTATTCACCTAGCTAGTTGTCAAGAGCAGGATCAGAACTAAAAATAGATGGTTTGGCTCTTTTGACCTTATATATGTATTATGCAAAGAAGCCAATGCAAGTACTCCAAGGTTGTCTGGAGCGGAACCTTCCAATGCAAGTACGCCAAGGTTGTCTGGAGCAAAATCTTACATTTGCTAGCAGCTTTTTGTTTTTCTTATGATTGGCTTATAACTCTAAATTGGATTACATGTATTGCCAAGCAATAGATGCATGATGGAGTAAGTTATACAACAACATTTATAACAATAATTTATGCTCTATGGAAAGAAAGAAATAGGAGGATCGAAAGGGGTGAGGAAGTAAGCAAACATCAGCTTGCTGAGGAAATTATCAAATGGATTCGAGCCATAATAGTCGCAAAATCTGCTCAGTTGACCCTCTCTACTGGAATTAGAAATAGATGGAACTTGTAACTTTGGAATTAGAAATAGCTGCAAATTTTGTGTTTTTTAATTATCTGTTCCTATTGTTTTAGTTCCTTGTGCGATTTTTGGTGAACTCAATAATGTTGGGATAGCTTGGTTATAGTTGATAGAAACTTTATTTAATTTCCAAAAACAAAAAAAAAATTCAAGTGACATCTTTGTTAGGTAGAGAATGTAGCCTCTCTAATTACTGCTGGGTCCTTATTTTGTAATATTTTCTGGCTAATATCAATACTACTATCCCCGTTTGACCTTCATTTCTTCACTTCCTATTTCCTTCCTTCTTTATCTTCCCTAAATATTCTATGAGTACAACTTGGGTGTATCAATTTGGTATTAGAGCATCGGTCCTTACTATTGATGCCCATCACCAGAATGGAGTCCCAACTAAAGCAGGTGGAGGTGTTGAAGCAACTACTCGCACTCAAGAATGAAGTATCAAAATTAACAACCACGATCACTACCTTAGCCCAAAGGATAGATGAAACTTTACAGGTCATCCTTAAAGGGCAAGTTTTGGCTGCAAGTGTCCAAGCAGAAGCATGTTCTTCCCATCAGGCATCTATGTCAGCATCGGTAAGCACCACAGAGGTGTTGTCATTGACAAAGAAGATTTTGGAGAAGGACTGCAAGCCTAGAAACTAAACCTTCCCATCTTTGAAGGTGATGATCCAGATATTTGGATTTTTCATGCAAAGAGGTGTTTTTTGATAAACAAGTTGTCAAAATATGAGAAATTGGAAGTGGTAGGGGTTTGTTTTAAGGGGGAGGCTCAATCGTTGTTGAGGTTTGAAGAAAGGGAGAGATCGTTCACGTCTTGGGAGGAGTTGAATTCGTAGATACTTCAAAGGTTTTTTGGACCATATGAGGGATCGATTATTTAACTAGTTTTTGTCATTCGCTAGACTGGGATCATGGGAGAATACCAACGTAGTTTGAGATGATAGTGACTACGGTTGCGAGGATGGAAGAGAGTTACATGACTGCTATATTTGTTAATGGACTTGAAGAGAGATTACGGGCCGAGCTCAATATACTTAATCCAATATACTTTTGGAGTTGGAATGGGCTCTTTTCAGACCTTGAAAATTCGGGGAATGTTGGGGCAAATTGAAGTGGTGGTGTTGATAGGCTACGGAGCCACCCATAATTTTATTGCTAGAAATGTAGTGAATCAATTAGAGTTGTCGATTTTAGGTACAACATATTATGTTATTACAATTGGTTATGGGGAGAAGTTGCAAGTTTAAGGCATTTTTTGAGATGTTGAATAGCGATTACCCGAATTGACCATCGTTGAAGATTTCCTTCCTTTGCCTATGGGGAGTGTCGATGTAATATTGGGGTTGAAGTGGCCGTCTATGATGGGGGAAACTCGAGATGATTGGAAGCGTATGATTATGACAAATAGTTCTAAAAGGGGATCCAAGTCTAACGAGGGCATCAATATCCTTTAAAGCTATTAGCCTAGCAGTCAAAGGGCAGGGGGAAGGTCTGTTGTTGGAATTACACTAGATAACAATAATAGATAAAGGCCTGGGCATGGTCACACTAGAGTTGAGAGGCATTTTGAAGGAATTTTTGAGGTCTTTAGTACGTTTATGAAATTACCACCTGAGCGTAGCCATGACCATGCTATTGTGCTTAAGGAGGGAATTGAACCCCTTTGCTTACAACTATATCGCTAGCCTCATGTCCAGAAAAATCAAATTGAGAAAATGATGACTGAGATGATGGCTGTAGGGGTGGTTCGGCCAAGTAATGGCTCCTTTTTAATGTCGGTACTATTAGTAAAGAAGAAAAATGGGAGTTGGAGGTTCTATTTCGATTTTTGGGCATTGAATAAGGCCACAATATGTGATCGTTTTCCCATCCCCAATATAGATGAACTATTGAATGAATTACGTAGAGCTAGAGTCTTCTCGAAGCTTGATTTGAAGTTAGGCTACCATCAAATTTGAGTTCAGCATCTAAACATACCCAAGATGACTTTTTGCACTCATGACGAGCATTACGAGTTGTTAGTAATGTTATTTGGACTCACAAATGCTCCAGCTACGTTTCAAGTGTTGATATATATTTTGGTGTTTTTTTGACGACGTCCTGGTCTATAGCTCTTCCATGAATGAACACATAATGCATTTACATGTGGTTTTAACTATCCTGTGTGACCAGAAGCTTTTTGTCAACTACAAAAAGTATTGTTTTGGGTAGCTACATTTGGGATACTTGGTTCATATCATTTCTGTTGAAGGGGTTAGGGTAGACCCGGAGAAGGTGTGTGCCATGGAGAAGTGACCCATCCCCAAGAATGCAAAGGAGCTGCGGGGCTTCTTAGGACTTACAAGCTACTACTATTAGTTTGTCAAAGATAGTGGAAAGATTGCAACTCCTCTAACCTAACTACTTAAGGAGGGCTTTTCATGGACGAAAGAGGCAATCCAGGCTATTAAAAAACTCAAACAGGTCATGAAGGCCATCCTAATCTTGGCACTACCAACTTTGGTGAGACATTCGTTGTAGAATCAGATGCGTCAAGGGTGGGTTTAGGAGTTTTCTTATCCCAAAAGGGGCAACCAATTGCCTTTTTCAACCAAGCACTGGACAGAAGAGCTAGACAGAAATTACTCACGGGAGGAAGTTAATGGCCATTGTAATTGCAGTACAGAAGTGAAGACATTACCTTTTAGGAAGGCACTTCGTCATCCACATCGACCAATAAAGCCTTCAATATCTACTAGAGCGGCGTGAGATCGCTCTTGAATATCAAAAATGGTTAGTCAAAATGATGGGCTTTGATTTTGAGATTCAATATCGTCTTGGGAGTGATAATCGAGCAGTGTTTGCACCTTTGAGAGTCCTTGTCGTAGAAAAGTTCTAACTCTCTATTTTAGTGTTGTTAGACTGGAAAAAAATTGATGAAGGGGTGAGACAAGACCCTAAGTTGTTTCAAATCCTACAGGCCCTGGAAACTGAATCGTTGTCTAGACCAGGTTAGAGTATTGAATAGGGGCAATTGAGGTACCAAAGGCGAGTGGTCATTGCCCGAGACTCTATCCTGTAAGTGAAGATATTAAAGAATACCATTGCAGTCCCATAGGTGGGCATAAGGGGCTTTTAAAGACCTACAAGGGGTTGTCCAGCGAGTTGTATTGGGAAAGAATGTGCACATATTAAGGATTTTGTTAGCTCTTGTCCTACATGCGAGCAAAATAAATATAATAACGTGTCTCCTTTAGTCTGCTCTGGCCCTTACACTTGTTTGATGCCATTTAAGAGGATATCTACGGACTTCATTCAAGGGTTGCTGAATTCCCAGGTTTATGACACCATAGTGGACTGTCATTTTTGCTTCAACACCCTTTCACCACCAAACAAGTGGCAGAGGCATTTGCGACTAATGTAGTAAGACTGCTTCGCTTTCCTCATTCTATCGTCTTGGATAAAGACAAGATCTGTATGAGTAACTTTTGGAATGAGTTATCCAGGCTGCAGCAAACTAAATTGAGGCGAAACTCAGCTTACCATTGACAAACAGATTGACAAAAGCTAGGTGGTGAATTGTTGCAATGCGACTTAATTTGAGATGTTTGACAAGTCATTGATCCAAAGAGTAGTGGTTCAAGTGGTTGTCATAGGTAGAATACTGATATAACATCACCTATCACTCCTTTGTTAAATGTTCAACCTTTAATGAGGTGTATGGCATGGAATCCCCTCCGTTGGGTATTCTCCGTAATCCGCCACCGATTCTGATTTGGAGGGGTTACTGAAGGAAAGGGATGAGGCCTTGCTGAATCACATGACCCAAAAACCAAATGAAAAGTTGTCACCTAGGTATTTTGGCCTCTACAAAATCCTAAAGAAAACAGGACTAGTTGCTTACAAATAGGAGCTACCCCCTAAAGCTAACATCCATCCTATTTTTCATGTTTCACAATTGAAATGAGCCATTGGGGATGTTGCCTATAGCCAACCCTTGCCATGGGTTTTATCCGAACAATTGAAATGGTAGGGCGAATTGATGAAAATTAGAACAGTGATTTAGTAGAAATTATTTTCCTAATCATAAAATAGGAAACAAGAGGATATCATGGATATTTATCTTAGGAAATTGCTGTAAATAGGAAATATTTTAGTTACCTAAATTAAGCTAGGACTTGTGTATATATTCAAAGGCACTTGTTATGCAAAATAAGAAAAAAGATTACTTCTTTTTTCGTGGGATTAGAGCCCTGGACGCTGAAACTCCTAGTTTCTTTTTTTTTTGGACACTTACTTGGCCTTCATTGCCTATAGTGCCTTTTGGGAAACAGATGGCTGAAACTATTACTAGCAAAAACCCCAATGTGGAGGTCTCTTCCTCCTCTGAAATCTCCTCTGTTGGTAATCCCAAAATGTACACCCCTACCCATATTGGTGAATTACAAACCTTGTTTCCATCTTACCAACTCAATGGTAAAAACTACCTCCACTGGTCACAAATGGTTAGGACTTTCCTTAAGGGCAAGGGAAAGCTTTCTCACCTATTAGGACCTGCTCCTGCTGTTTCGGATCCCAAGTTTGAGGCTTCGGATGTAGAGGATTCCTTAATCATGTCATGGCTTTGGAACTTTATGGAACCAGACATTAGAGGCGCTTACATGTTCCTCTCATCTGCTAAGGAGATATGGGATGCTGTTACTCAATCTTATTCTAAAGTAAATGATGCCTCTTTAATTTATGAGATTAAGACCAGAATCTCATCTATCAAGCAAGGTATGCACTTTGTCACTGAATATTACAATCTAATGAAGAGTCTTTGGCTTGAGTTGGATCATTATTAGAATTTTAAAATGCAGTGCTGTGATGATAATGTCAAATTACAAAAGTTTGTACAAAGGAAAAGAAATTTTGAATTCTTAGCAGGTCTTAATGTTGAATTTGACCAACTTCGGGTTCAAATACTTGGTAAAGACCCTTTACTGTCTTTGAATGAGGCCTTTTCACTCATCTGGGTAGAAGAGAGCCTGAGAATTGTGATGTTGGAATCCAAATCTGCTGACAGCTCAGCATTCATGTCTATGAAAACCAACAAAGAAGCCCTTAATAACCACCAACAGAATCCTCAAAATAAGGAAGCTATCTAGTGCAATTTTTGTAAGAAGCCTCGTCACACTAGAGAGACCCGCTGGAAGTTACATGGGAAGCCACAAAAAGCAAGGAAAGAAGGGGCAAATAAGGATGGACAGGTCAAAGCCCACTTCACTGAACCTACAAACTCTGGAGATTCTGATCAAGCTGGATCAAAACCAAAAGGACTTAACAAAGAAGAGATTGAGCACCTAAAGAGCATTCTGAATTCCCTGGAAGGTGCTGGTGTATCATAATCCTTAGCCCAATTAGTTGATTTTTCTAAGTCTCATGCTCTTAGTGCCTCATTAGTGTCTCCTAGGGATTCTTGGGTCGTAGATTCAAGTTCTACTGACCATATGACTACCTCTCATCATTCTTTTATTTCTTATAACCCCTATCCTAGTAACAGAAAAGTTAAAGTTGCAGAGGGCTCTCTTGCTACAGTTGCAGGTCAAGGAACCATTCCTTTGGCCCCTAATCTTCTCTTGAAAAGAGTACTACATATTCCCAAACTTTCTGCCAATCTTTTGTCCATTAAAAGATTTACCAGAGACTTAAATTGCTTTGCCATATTTGATCCTAATTATTGTGTATTTCATGATCTGGAAATGGGGAAGATGATTGGGCATTCTAAGAAAAAGGATGGACTCTACCTTCTGGAATCTAATAGTGGAGACAAAACCTCATATCCCTCCTTGACTTTCATGACCAGAGATACTCTTAACCCTATTTGGCTTCACCATTATCGTTTGGGCAATCCTTCTTTTAGTTTATTGAGAACCATGTTTCCTAATTTGTTTAAAAACAGTGATCCTAACAGTTTCCATTGTGATGTGT
>JAOQMS010000003.1:15308096-15325759 GCA_027563885.1 Erythroxylum longipes
TTCTTTTAGTTTATTGAGAACCATGTTTCCTAATTTGTTTAAAAACAGTGATCCTAACAGTTTCCATTGTGATGTGTGTGAGTTTGCCAAACACTATCATACTTGCTTTCGTTTGAGCAATAATAAATCTGAATTTCCTTTTACTTTGATTCATTGTGATATATGGAACCTTCAAGGATACCTAATGTGTCAGGAGGTAAATGATTTGTTACCTTTATTAATGATTTCATAAGGGTCACGTGGGTCTTTCTCATGAAAAACAAATCAGAGGGCAGTGAGATTTTTCCTAATTTCTTTCATATGATAAAAAACCAATTTGGGGTGAGCATAAAAGGGGTAAGGAGTGATAATGCCCAAAAATACTTTAATCAAACCTTATCTTCTTTCTTTCAACGTGAAGGCATTATCCATTTTTCATCTTGTGTTGACACACGTTAACAAAATAGGGTAGCTGAGCATAAAAATAGACATTTACTTGAAGTCACTAGAGCATTATTATATCAAATGAATGTTCCTAAACACTATTAGGGAGAGGTTTTAACTGGAGTTCACTTGATAAATAGATTGCCTTCACGACCTCTAAAGTTCAAAACACTGATAGGAATGCTCCATATTTCTTCCCCAGCTTTAATATAAATAGGCTAACTCCAAGGATGTTTGGATGTGTTAGTTTTGTTCATATTCATGCTCACAATAGGGGAAAACTTGACCCAGGAGCCTTAAAGTGCATCTTTGTTGGCTATGAGCCCTAAAGTGACCCACGAGCCCTAAAGGGTATAAATGTTTTCATCCTCCCTCACATAAAATTTTCATTTCCAAGGACGTGTCATTTGTTGAGAGTCAATCTTTCTTCCTTAATACTTATCTTCAGGGGTAGATGGGGAATTCTACAGAGACTAACTTCTTACTTGATTTATCTTTCCCAAATACACAGACTAAGTCAGCCACTACTGTCCCTACACCACCTAACCAATTTGACCAAAATAAGGTAGAAAGTGCACAGCCAGATGCCTTAAAAATACTGCACCTATCCCTAACAAGCCTCTCTTAGTCTACTCACGAAGGGATAATGTCCAAACCTTACTAGAGCAGGCTCAAGGATCTAACCCGAAATCAGGTATTGAAATACAAAACCCTGAACTTGATGATTTGAATGTCCCTATAGCTCTTAGGAAGGGCACATGAACATGCAATAAATACCCAATTTCACACTACACTTCACTTGACAAATATTCTCCAAGCCATAAATGTTTTCTTACAAAAATAAATTCAAGTTCCACACCACAAACACTTGATGAGGCACTTAGGGATAGGAATTGGAAAAATGCCATGGATGATGAGATGAATGCGTTAATTAAGAATCAAACATGGGAAATAGTGGATTCACCAAAAGGAAAAAAACCAGTAGGATGTAAATGGGTATTCACAATTAAATATAAGGCAGATGGTTCATTAGAAAGATATAAAGCAATGCTGGTAGCTAAGGGGTATACTCAAACTTATGGGGTTGATTATCTTGAAACTTTTGCCCCAGTAGCAAAAATAAATACTATACGTATACTGTTATCCTTGACAGCTAATTTTGATTGGCCTGTGCAGCAATTTGATGTAAAGAATGCCTTTTTACATGGTAATCTAAATGAAGAAGTGTACATGATAGCCCCTCAAGGATTTGAAGATAAGTTTGGGAATAGAGTATGCAAATTAAAGAAAGCCCTGTATGGCCTTAAACAATCTCCTCGGGCATGGTTTGGGAGGTTCTCAAAGCTATGTTGGAAATGAAGTACAAGCAAAGTCAAGCAGATCACACTCTATTTATTAAATTTGCTGCAGAAAACAAAATGGCAGCCCCCATTGTTTATGTGGATGACATCCTAGTCACAGGTAACGATCTTGAAGAGACAAAACACCTCAAACTTAAACTTGCCCAAGAGTTTGAAATCAAAGATTTGGGGAAGTTGAAATGTTTTTGGGCATAGAAGTAGCTTGTTCGAAAGAGGGAATTTTTCTATCCCAACGTAAGTATATTCTGGATCTTTTAGAAGAAACTGGAATGATGGGTGCAAACTGGTTGATACACCTATAGAACAGAATCATAGACTAAGCGAGGCCAAAGATGATGAACCTGATGACAGGGGGAGGTATCAAAAACTAGTGGGAAGACTGATTTATTTGTCACATACCAGGCCTGATATAGCATATGTGGTAAGTGTAGTCAGTTCATGCATGGCCTTAAAAATTTCCATCTTCAAGCAGTGTATGGGGTATTGATGTGCCTTAAAACTACCCCTGACAGAGGGATTATGTTTAAGAAAAGGACAATAAAACGGTTGAAGCTTATACAGATGCAGATTGGGCATGTTCAAGCATTGATAATAGGTCAACCAATGGGTACTGCATTATGATTTTGGGCAATCTTATCTTGGAGAATTAAGAAGCAATCAATTGTGGCTAGATCAAGTGTTGAGGTAGAGTTTAGAACTATGGCTCACAGTGTATGTGAGCTCTTATAGATTTGTATCATCCTGAATGATTTGAAAGTTAGGTGTCAAGGACCTATGAAGCTTTACTGTAATAATAAGTCGGCTAATAGTATTGCTCACAACCCGGTATAACATAACAAAACTAAACACATTGAGATTGATAGGCACTTCATTAAAAAAAATGGAAAGTGGGCTTATTTGCACCTCATATGTTCCCATTACCAAACGGATGGTAGATGTATTGACACAGGGGTTGGCAAATGAACAATTTCAAGATGTTATAAGCAAGCCGGGAATGCAAGACATCTATGCACCTACCAGCTTGAGGGGAGTGATAAAAATTAGAATAGTGATTTAGGAGAAATTATTTCCTAATCGCAAAATAGGAAACAAGAGGATATCATGGATATTTACTTTAGGAAATTGCTGTAAATAGGGGATATTGTTGTAAATAGGAAATATTTTAGTTACCTAAATTAAGCTAGGACTTGTGTATACATTCAAAGGTACTTGTGCAAAATTTAAAAAAAAAGATTACTTCTTTCTTCACGAACCAGAAGAGATGAAAGACACTAGACGGGAAGGAAGAATAAGAATTGTTGATCAAGTGGAAACACTTACTCAGAGTTTGAATCTACTTGGAAACCCATGTCCTTAATTTCAGCACAATTCCACCTTGAGAACAAGGTGAAGCTTAAATGGAGAGGTATTGTTAAACCTGCTGTTAAGATGGTTTACAAAAGAAAAGGTGAGAAAGGCCTGAAGCTGCCTGTGGATAGGCTGAAATCGAATCAAGAGAACCAAGGTTGAATAATTTACAGAAGAATATTGGGCTAGTTCTCTAGTTGTTCATGCGCTAGTCTATTCTTCTACATTTTTGTGTGTGGGTCTGTGTGATGGTTATATTATTTGTCTTTTATGTGAGCTGTTAGAATTTAGAAGGTTTTGACAAGGGAAATTTTCTCCGTTCCTATTTCCTTCCTTTTTTCATATTCCTTAAGTATTCTACGAGTACAACTTGGGTGTATCAGATGTTTAGTAGAAGGAAAAATAGAGTAAAAGTTTTAAAAGTTTTACCTTGAGATCATTTCTTTCTTTCTTTGAAGTACAATCATATCATCTTTTTGGTTAACTGTACCATACTCATCCAATAAATGGAGAAATATTCGTGCAAAATTTTGGAAGATAAATCAATGTTTCTAATACACAATTCACTTTTCAACTAGAGCTAAAGCTGAAAGCTAATGAAATAAAGATTATAACTTGTAGAAGGGAAATGTGGGATGCAAAATGGTGTAACTTTATGTTTATTTTTATGTATGTGATATTTCTAAAATTTTTGCATTTTGAAAGTTCCAATTTCCTAGTAAGATAGAAATGGAATTTCTATGTGTTGCAGTAAATTGCTATGATTTTTATCTTCATCACTTTAAATATGTATGTCGTATTGGAGTTTTACGAGTTAATGCTTTGTTAATGTTGACTAGAGTTATTACCATAGTTATTAGAATTGATTGTGTTTCCTTGTATACATTTAGGAATTGATGGCTGGAGTAATTGAGAGATTTCCATAGTTTCCTAAACAGTCCTAGGCCTTTTGTATATAAACCATAGGATTTCTTTGTACAAATAATCTCAATTCACTAATAGAAACGCGTTTAGTTTCTCTCTGATATATTTTCTTCATGGTATCATAGCCCTATCTTATTTAAGGGCCTATTCTTTCCTCCCCAATTTTTTTTCTAGTTCTTCTTCTTTGTTCAGAACAGTACTCTGGCTGAGTTTGTACTCTCCCAAAAATCAAGGATTTTTAATCTCACTGCTCACTTAGCTTGCTTCAGAACCAACCAGCGACCCTCTCTATGACAGACACCGCCTCCCACCGCCATAGCCCATTAGCCTCCACTGCGCGTGAGCCCCATGCACCACCCTCCTTCCATTTTTTCGTCTCAGTTTTTGGTCCACCAGTGGCCATTGTACATCTCCCTTATGGTGTCAAAACTTTGGTAGCCTGTCGGGAAATACACTTGAAGCCTCTGTTTGTCTTTGAATTCTGTCTCTTACTATTGTTGGCAATTTCTTTGTTTGTCTTGAGTGATTCTAAAGAAGATAGACGAAAAAATGTAATTCTTTCGAGTTCTGATAATCCTTCACTCCAAATCAACCTCGAGAAACTTGATAGAACTAATTATCTTGCTTGGTCAAGATCTTGTTTGTTGTTAATCAAAGCTAGAGGATTACAAAGTTACATTAATGGTGACAATAAGAGACCCGATGTCAATAATTTTGAAATTAGTGGGAGTCCCAGAATTCTCTCGTGATGTCTTAGCTCATCAATTCAATGAAACCAAAGATTGTTCGGACATATTTGTTACTTGACATAGCAACAAAGATATGGAAAGTTGCTTCTTTGAGTTACTCCCAAATAGATAATAAAGCTTGAATTTTTTATCTTTGTAATAAACTGCACAACATGAAGCAAAGAGATATGACTATATCACAGTACTTTGCGGAGCTATGTGGATTGTGGTAGGAATTGGATTATTATCAGGACCTTCAAGCATAATGATCAAAAGATGCTACTAAATTCCAAAAAAAATGATAGAGGAGGATCGAGTGTTTGACTTTTTAGTGGGTCTCAACCCAGAAAATGATCATATTTGAGGTAATATACTTGGAAAAGATCCTTTCCCTTCAGTATAGCTTGCACATTCTCTCATTCAACAAGAAGAGAGTAGAAGAAATGTTATGCTACATAAAGCTATTTGTGAGAAAGCGGGGTTAGTGGCTAGTTCTATTGAGAAGCCAAAACTTGCAAATAACTTGTCTAATAAGGATCACTTGCATTGTGATTATTGTGGAACATCAAGGCACACCAAAGAAACCTACCGGAAACTACATGGGAGGCCAAATCGGAGTTATGGAAAAGGTGGTGGTTCATTGGTAAGGGGTCAGGCCCACTTGGTTGATGGGACTGAAACATCTGAATCATCGCTAGCTAGAGCTTTATCCAATGAGGACCTTCAGAACTTAAGACATCTTCTCTTAAAACAGGACTCTCCTTCCACCGTTGGTACATCAAATATTGCAAAATGAGGTCCTGTGTACTCAAATTCTAAAGATAATCCTTGTATTATAGACACTGGAGCTAACGGACATATGACAGGCTCTCAAAAGGAATTTTTAACATATACCCATGGGAAAAAAAAGGGATAATGTTAGAATACCAGATGGATCTTTTACTTCCGTATCTGGTACAAGTTCTATTAACTCCCAATATCACCATATCCCCGGTTCTTCACATACCCTGGTTTCCTATTAACCATCTCTCTGTTAGTTCTATCATCAAAGATCTTAATTGTAAAGTTGAAATTTTTCCTGATTATTGTGTTCTTCAGGATTTCCTCATAGGGCAGAGGATTGAAACTAGTAGATTGGAAGATAACTTATATGTCTTAGAAGAAATTCACATGACAGTTGCATGTCAAACATCTCTTGGGATTGATTTGATTAATAAGGAGATTCTACAGTGCATAGGCTATTAGGTCATCGCTTATTTTTTGTTCTAGAAAAATTATATCCAAGCTTGTTTAAAAGAACTTCTAATTCTTTGTTTTGTGATGCATTTGAACTTTTTAAACACACTAGAAGTTCTTATCATTTATCTAATAATAAGAGTTTTTTTCTTTTATGACAGTTCACTCCGACATTTGGGGGTCTTACTCAAAATCCCTCTCTTTTTGGCCATAGATGGTTTGTGACCTTTATTGATTGCTGCATAAGATTGACTTGGGTTTATTTGATGAAAGCCAAGTATGAAGTTTTTTTAATGTTTTCAATCTTTTCATAAAATAATTTGTACCCAACATGATGCTAAAGTTAAAATCCTAGGATTTGATAATGGAATGGAGTATATGGATGGAAAATTTTGTGCTTGTCTATATTCCTATGGAATAATACATCAAATCAGTTGTGCTAATACTAGTGAATAGAACGAAGTTGCGGAAAGGAAGAATAGACATATTTTGGAGGTAGTTCTATCACTCATTTTCACCATGACCTTCCAAAGAGATATTAGGGTGATACAGTCCTTTCAACTGCTTATCTTGTATTCGGATTCTAGATTTTAAAAGCTTTGTAAATATATTGCGAGTTGGAGCCTGGAGCTTTGAAGTGTGTGTCTGTTGGATATTTTTCCACATAAAAGGTATATAAGTGTTATAACCCCCCATTTAAGAAGTACATTTTAAGTATAGAAATCACTTTTTTGGAGTGTGAGCCGTATGTTACAACACATCAAACTCCTCTTCATGGGGAGAATGAGAGGGAAGAGGTATTGCTTGACTCTATATTTATAGATTCAGGGGGAGAAAACAAGTTTGGTTCAGCAGGATCGAAGTAAATGCTCAAATAGATTAAATTTAAAGACATACTCAGGAAGATAGAAGACAGAAAAAGCCATCATGCATTCTATGCCATCTTCTTCCCTCGAAAACAGTGGTTAGTTAGAATATAATTTACCTTATGATTTAGATAAGCCTATTGCCCTTCAGAAAGGTATAAGAACTTGCACCAAGCAGCCAATTTCTAACTTTATTTCCTATGACTCACTATCTACCTCTTTTAGAGCCTTTGTCTTGTCTGTCTCCTTTGTGCCTATTCCACAAGGTTGGAGAAAAGCAATGGAAAATGTCGAATGGAAAAAATCTATGGCTGAGGAAATGAAGGCCTTGGCAAAATATGAGACCTAGGAACTTGTCACTGCCCTAGAAGGAAAAAGTATAGTTGGCTGCAAATGGGTATTCACGGGGAAGCATAAGCCAGATTGATTCATTGAGAGATACAAGGCGAGATTGGTGGCTAGAGGCTTTACTCAAACATATGGAGTGGACTACCTAGAAACATTTGCTCCTGTTGCTAAGATGAATGCAATCAGAATTCTACTCTCTTGCGCAACTAACTTGGATTGGGACTTAAAATAGTTTGATGTTATTAATGCTCTCCTTCACGGGGATCTGGAGGAAGAGGTATATATAGAGATTCCTCTCGGGTTTGAAGATGAGAAGACACAAGGGAAGGTTTGTAGGCTAAAAAAGGCCTTGTATAGGTTGAAGCAATCACCCAGAGCATGGTTTGAAAAGTTCAATTGAGCCATGATTTCCTTTGGTTATCAATAGAGTAATGTGGATCATACTTATTTATCAAGCATGCCTAAGATAAGATTACATTTCTCATTGTCTACATTGATGACATTGTGGTAACTAGAAGTGATACAGGAGAGATGGTTAAGCTGAAGAAACTACTTGCTCAAGAATTTGAAACTAAGGATTTAGGGAAGTTGCAATACTTCTTAAGAGTTGAGGTCGCTAGATCGAGAAGAGGAATCTTATCTTCCAAAGAAAATATGTCCTAAACTTGTTAGAAGAAACTAGTATGATGGGTTGTAAACCAGTTGAATCTCCTATCGAGAGCAACCATAAACTCAAGCACGAACTGGTACATCAGTAGACATTGGGAGATATCAAAAGGTTAGTTGGGAGACTCATTTATCTCTCTCACACCAAACCAGACATAGCATATGCAGTTAGTTTGGTGAGTTGGTATATGCATGATCCACGAGAACCACACTTACAGGTTGTATTCTGCATCTTGTGCTATCTGAAGTTTGCACCAGGAAAAGTCCTTTTGTTCATTAACAATGGTCACCTTAAGATAGAAACATTTACAGATGCTGATTGAGCCGGATCTCCAAATGATAGGAGGTCAACCACTGGTTATTGAACTCTCATAGGAGGAAATCTAGTCACTTGGAGAAGCAGAATCAGAATGTAGTTGCTAGACCTAGTGAGGAAGCTGAATCTAGAGCTATGACTCAAGGTGTGTGCGAACTTTTGTGGGTAAGAAAGCTAATGAATGAATTACGGAGGAAGTTTATCCCTCTACTGTGATAACAAAGCTGCCATTAGCATAGCTTACGATCTTGTTCAATATGATAGAACAAAACACATAAAAATTGACTGACACTTTGTAAAGGAGAAACTTGTGAATGACTCTTTACACGTATCCCATGTGGGGTCTAATGAACAATTGATAGAAGTCTTCATCAAAGGACTCTACAACAAACAGTTTCATAACGTTGTTTGTAAGTTAGGCATGTATGATATCTATGCACCAACTTGAGGGGAGTGTTGACTAGAGTTATTACCATAGTTATTAGAATTGATTGTGTTTTCTTGTATACATTTAGGAATTCATAGCTATAGTAATTGAGAGATTTCCATAGTTTCCTAAATAGTCCTAGTTGTGTATATCAACCATAGGATTTCTCTGTACAATTCATCTCAATTCACTAATATAAACACTTTTGGTTTCTCTCTGATTTATTTTCTTCAGTTAAAGACGTTCTCTCCCTTTCCTTCTCTCTTGTTTGCCTGCTTTTATTTTCTATGGAGCTTTTTTTTTTCACTCGGATACATGCATTCATATTTGTTGCTTTTGTTTTATTTTTCTTCCAACAGATAGGTTATACATTCTTGCCCTGTGTTCTTGCTGGGCTAAGTAAATCACCACAGTATATTGTAAAAGGTTCCCAGCCTTTGCAGAAGAATTGGTTATCTGCAAGTGATGTTGATAGCGTTATACTCCCTATAGATGCTTGTGGAGGTGATGGTGCTCTTGCTTTTGCCAGAAGAAAAGGAAACAAGGTAGGAACATACCAGCATTGCACTCATGTCTTGCCTTCTCCCCTGTTTAAAATTTCCAGTTAGTTCTTTGACATTGTGATGATGATATTTATCCTAATCCAACAGGTGACTTTGCCAGCTTAATAATTGAATATGAATAGTGTGCATTTAGCTTTTGGTCCTCATAGTGTAAAAGCTAATTTCTTCTTTCAGCCACTTATAATTACTGTTGAGGAGAATGAAACAGTGCTTGATGATAGACCCGATAAATATGGAATCGATGTGGTAAGAACTCAATTACAGTTGTCCTAATTCTCCTTTTTCTTTTATTGATTTTTGCATTCTTGGAGGGAATCAAATCATTGTGATGGCATCTGAAACTTTTTTAAAATGTATCTTCTTCATGGTGGTTTTGGCATGATTATTGAAGTTGACAACAATCACACCATGTCATTAAGTTTTTCAAACCTTTTTATTTAGATTCCTTATCATTTTGTCAAGTTTATGAAAATGAGTTAGCAGGGCCACCATTGGCTTTTGTTGGTGTCTGTTCTAGCTTGCACAATTGTTCATAAGCAAGTTCAAAAGGTATATTAATATTGTCCAAGTAGGAACCTTTTTCTCTATTTCTTCTGGTTAACATTTAAAAAGGGTGCTACAGAGCTTATAAACAAAAGTAAGCTATATTTGTTAAGTACGTTTGTGTAATTGGGCACAACCTTCAATTTCATTGAGAAAAGACTCGTGAAATTATTTTGGGTTAGAATTGGTTTGCTGTGATACGGAATCTTGGGACTAAAACTTGCAACATTGGCAGTTAGAAATTGGAAAAGCCAGTGGGTAGAATATCAGCTGTAAATGAAGAAGCAGCCAATAAGAAACAACAGTGAATATTGGTCTGGAGTTGTCACCTCGAAATGATGAGTCTCAGTGCCTTCTAATAGGCTAACTACATATGGAACTTTTTCATGCAGATGACCGTCTCCAATTACTGGGAAGCTATAGGTGTTATTGGAGCCCATAAGGCAGGTATAGATCCACAGTCGCTCCGAAGGGACAGAATTAGAAACCTTCAACATAAAAGCATTAATCAGGGCAACTTGCAGGTTTGGGTGCAACATCTTTAACATAATTGTAGTCATCTTAACATTGAAATTCACTTTCATGTCTGATAAGCAAATTAGGAATTTTCAAAATGCAGGTTTTAATTAAATTGCAATTTTCAATTCCAAAGTGATTATAAGGACGGTAAATTGATGCTGCACATGCCATACTCAGATTCTTAATTGCTCCATAATTTCTGGAAATTTTGCCGATTTTACTTTTACATTTTTTAGAACAATTGCAAGTGGATTTTGACAAGTAACATTGTGGTGAAACACTTCCTGTGTATTTTTGTTTTTGCTTACTGATGCTAGAAGTTTTTCATTTGCTTTTGCTTTTGTAGTTGAATTAAATACCTGATTACATTTGATAATTACAGATTCACCTAGATGGGTTAACAGTTCTGTTTTTTTTTTTTTTTTCCAACTGCCATTGAGCAGTCATAGTTTGAATTTCAATATTTAAGATAGTTCTGAAATTCGAAATATAATGATAAGAAAGAGTAGAACTTGACAGAAACAAAGGAGAACTTTTTGTTTTTCTCTAAAATCAAGCGTTTAACCGGTGGAAACAGGTAAATATTCATAAGTGAAATTTTGTCTATTTAGTTTTGTTTTGTACATTTGAAAAAGATATCAGTGATTAAAAAAAGGTAAAAGGGTTAAAAAAACAAGATCTGAAAGTTTTATCGAAATTTAAATTAGACTCAAACATTTCTAAATTTTCATTTGGTAAACATTTAAAAAGACCTTTTAGTTAACAGAAATTAACGCTTCCATTAAAATTTTCTTATATGAAATTTCTTTTTTTTTTTTTCCTTTAGAACCCTGTTGACATGTAAAGAATTAAGCTGACATGGTATGAGGTTTATAATTTCAATAACCCTTAAATTTCAGTAACCACAATAGCTCTTTGTTTCTGCCCTCCAGATAATTGAGGTAATTATGTTTTAATGAGAAAAATTCAAAGTCTAATACTTCTTAGGTGTTCTCTGTTTAAGTTATAGTAGCTACTGCAGTTTCTCAATCAAGTTCCTTTACTATTAATGCTTCCAAAACAAAGACTGCTATTGCCCCCATGTTTGCAGTTTTAGGCAGAAAGCCCAAAATCGAATCAAGTGACAAGTCAGGAATGACATTAGAATATAGGAGAGATTGAAATTAGAAATGTAAGCTTCAAGTATTCGTCTAGACCAGAAGTTCAAATTTTTTCGAGATTTCAGTTTGGTTATTCATTTTCAAAAGGTGATTATTCTCAATTTTTTGTTTTATCAACAAAAACAAGACAAAGCTATTTTGTTAGAAGCGTTTATTAAAGGAGAAACTAGTATGTTCAATTATAGCTCTGGTTGTTCTTCGCAGAGGTCTTCAGAGTCGACAAGAGACTTATTCAAGAGAATGATCTGAGCGAAAGTAGGCAAGAACAGTTTTTGCCTTGTGAGACAAATCTCTTAGCCAAGAACTGTCCGAGGTTGCCATACCCGACAATGGCATTGGCAATATTTAGTTGGTCTGCTTGCATGTTGCTAGATTCACACAAGTACATCAAGACACTGCCCTCATTGCTTCTGGTGTTGTCGATTTTGATAGTTGTAGTGATTGTCAAAATGACGATGAATCGTGTGGAGGTAATGAAACGAGAACAAGAAATTAGGGATTTTTAAAATTTTAAGTAAACTCAGGGGCTACTGAAAATTATAGACCTTATGTCATGTCAGATTAGTTCTCTTAAGTGGTAATTGAGTCTTAAAGAAAAAAATTTCATGTAAGAAAATTTTAATCCATAAGTTAATTTTCTATTAACTTAAGAATCTTTTTTTTTTAATTGATTCAAAAAAAAAGAATCTTTTTAAACATTTCTCAAACGTTTGGATTTATTTTGAATGTTTAAGTTCAAGTCAAATTTTAGTGGAAGCCTTTGGTCTTGTTTTTGACCTTTTTACAAAAATAAATTGTTGAACCAAAGGATTAGGGAAGGGATAAGAATGACACACAAACCATTTTGTTATGGACTCTTTTCATAGTGTTTACTGGACTAATGTTTTTAACGTCTTTGTGTTTTGCTTTTTGAACTCAAAATCTGCAAAACCCATAAAAATGCCAACTCTAAACCACAATTCTTGAAAACTTTTGTCTCGAATATTGAAAACTGGGCATGCAAGCATCTATAAGCTTTTTTTATTTTTATATTTTGGTTGCAACAATCTGAAAAACTAGTATGAAAAAATAAGAAATAATTAATGTTAAAGTACTCAATTTTTTGAGATTTTTTAATTTAATATCTAAATTTTTAAAATTTCAATTGATCGATTAACTTTTTAAAATTTTAATAATTTAGTTCAAATTTTAGTTTTTGTTGATATGATTAATAAATGAATATTCACGTGACATTTAGTAGATATGTCACATTATTAAAAATAATATTTTGAAGTTAATTGTTAAAGTTTTAAAAAATTTAGGCACTAAATTGAAAAAATATTAAAAACTTAGATACTATTATAAAAAAAATCTTAGTACAAATGATGAGAACGAAAAAGAAAAGAATTGAGACATCAGACAAAATAAGCCCAAATAATAAAAGACTGCGTAAATCTAATTTCATACACCTAGATCACACAAACCAAAAAATCAAACAGATAAGAAATATTTTTTAGAGCGGAGAAACACAAACTTCAAAAAATAAGACCATTTGGATTTCCAACAAGAATTGGATTATGACTATTGGATATAAACAATAATCCGAATATATGGGCTAATTATTTTTTGAATTTGGGCTGCAAATTTGGGCTTAGAGGATTAACTAATTAGTAACATACATACACACATTTATACATTATATATTAGTTAAATAATAAAATTTACTTTGAAACAATTTTCTAAATTTAGAGGCATTATGAATTTGAATGAATTTAATAGTACCCAAAAATAAGTTTCTAAATGAATTATAAATTACAATCATTAAGATTATTAGTTCCATCATAATTAAAAATGAGTTTTAGTTGAATTTAAATTATTAAGTTCATGAGTTCAATAACAATTAGAAATTAGAAACTGAATTAAAAATATTACTTTGATTAGTTTAAGAATAAGTTGAAATGAGTTTTTAATTAGTTATTGAAATTAGAAACCAAATTAAAACTAGTACTTTGATTAGTTTAAGAATAAGCTAAAATGAGTTTTTAATTAAATCAAAATTAAATAAAAATTTTAATTTAATTTGATTAATTCAATATTAATCTACCCGACAGCCTAGTTCCTTACTACCTAATAACCAACTCTTAACTTCCAACATCCACCATGACAACCTTCTAGATATAGAAACTAAATTGCTACGACAATGAAATTGGATACACCTGAGAGAGACATACTAACAAGCTCAAAAATCCCATCTTTTGCAATCTCACCTAACCTGCACAACACCACAAAATTCTCTCCTTTAAGGAGAACCACAGAAAGGAGACAACAGGAAATCAAGAAAGGCAAGACAACTTGGAGCTCAATAATAGGTGAAACTCAAAACTTAAAGAAGCTAAGATATGTAAAGTTTACTAAGGAAGAACCTATTCAGGCCCCCATGGAAGTGCTTCAATAGGGAGCAAGGAAGTGGAGTTTATCCTTGGTAGGATTTTTCCTTAAAAAAAGGTTGGAATTTCCTGTAGTTTATAAATGGGCACTCGCAGCATGGAGAAACATGGGATTGGTGAACACAATGGTAAATGAAGATGAATTGTTTGTTCCAAATTTAATTATGATGAGAATGCAAAGAGGGTGATAGAGTTAGGTCCTTGGCATGTACTTGGACACCCAACCCTACTTAACAAAGGGAATCTAGGAGTAACATTGGATAGAAGCAAATTGGAAACTATCCCCTTGTGGGTGAACTTCTATAAATTCCTATTAGAGTACTGGTTTACAGAGGGTAGAACTACATTGTAAGCAAGATAGGTAAACCTATGTAAATAAATGAGAATACTGCAATGATGAAGAGAATTGGGTTTGCTAGGGTGTGTGTTGATGTGGATATCATAAAGAAACTACTTGATTCCTTTAGGATTATGAAGTTAAATAAGGATGGGAAGCTTGAAGAAGATCTTGTAAGGGTCACCTATATGTGGAAACCAAAAAACCAGAGAAGAAAGGTTAATTTGGAGGGGAAAAGACTAAGAAGGGAACAAAAGAATTGTGATGGAATCAGAACATATGAAGGAAACCCTGGTAGAGAGAGGGGAACCACTTATTGAACAAAACAACCAAAATCAAGACAAAGAGGAGAGCAAAACATTAAGAAAAGGTAAACATGTGCAAGATGACCTAGAGAAAAAACCAAGGAGTAGATAGAATTCCTCAAAAGGGAGACTTTAGGTATAAAGCTTAACAACAAAATTGATTCTCCTACTGCAAGTAGGAAATCAAAGAGGATAAAAGTCTGGTAAAAAGAAATGATGAAGTTAGTTATTTGGAATGTTAGAGGGCTCAATAGCCTAAATAAATAACTAGATGTTAAGGATTTTATCATAAACAACTTAGTGGATTTTGTTGGTTTACTTTAAATCAAAATAAAAAGTTATAGATGGAGAAAAGTTTGTGGTTCCTATGGCAAGGCTAGAAGGTGATATCTAATCATGATAACCATATTAATGGGAGAGTAATAATAGGTTATAGCACGTAGAAACTAGAAATTGCTAAACAGTCTTGTTCTGAACAAGTGATCTATTATGAAGTGATGATCAAAAGCTCAAGAAGGATTGTTACAATCTCTATAGTGTATGTTGCAAACTATGAATTCCAAAGGCAAGCCTTATATGGGGAGATAGTTAGGATTAGTAGCACAATCAATTCTAGGATTAGTAGCAAAATCAATTCTCCTTGGTGAGTAGTAAGGGATTTTTATTATACAATTCATTCAAGTGAAACGTGGGGTAGAAAAAGTTGGTCACAGCAGATTGTAGGGAGTTACAAGAGCTAACCAAGAACACTAGGTTGACAATTATGAAATTCTATGACAATGCTTTCATATGGAACAACAAACAAAGTGATAATTGTTTCTTGTTGAAGAAGCTCGATATATGTATGGTAAATGATGAATGGCTAGCACACTTTCCATTTAACACTGCTATATTTGAGGAACCTAACATCTCGAATCACAAGCCAATTGTGGTTGATTTGAATATCTCCGATGATGGAAGAAATGTCCCTTTCAGGGTCATCAACCATCTGATGGAAAACCCCAAGTTTAGGGACAAATGAGTAAGGTAATTATAAGAACAAAGGATTATATACTAAGTATGAAACTAAAGGCAGTGAAAGAGAGTTTGAAAGCTCTTAGCAAAGAAAGCATTGATCCTGAACAATGTGAAAAAAAAAACTAAAGCGTTGGAGAGATGGCAAAAATGTCAAAGTAGAGTACTAGTTAGACTTGATGATCAACAGCTAAGAAAGGAGGAAGTAGAACTATTCAGCTACTACGATAAAACACTGGAAGACAACTTTAACATGCTAAGAGAGAAATAAATAATGCTTTGGCTAAAGGGTGGTGAGAAATGCACAAAATATTTTATACAATCCATTAAAGCAAGGAGGAAAAAGAACTTTATAAAGCTCTTCAAAGATGAAATAGGTCAGAAATTTCAAGATCAGGAGAGTAAGAAAAGAATAACTTTTGAATTCTTTAGTAAGCAATATGGGCTGGAGGATGAAGTAGTGGACACACCAGAAGATGTGTTGAAGGGAATTAAATATATTTCTGAAAAGGATAAGGAAGAAATCATCGAAGAAATAACTGGAGAAGAGATCAAAGAACTTTGTTCTTAATGCATCCTAATAAATCTCCTAGCCCAGATGGTTTTAATGGAAAAATTTTCTAGAAAAAATGGGATATCTTGGGGCAAGAAGTTACAAAGGCAGTGAAGGAGTTCTTTTTGAAAATACTATATTGAAAGAGTGGAAGAAAACAAATGTGAGCCTTATTCCAAAACAAAACAATGCCAACATGTTGGGGCATTTTAGGCTCATTACTTGATGCAATATTCTCTACAAAATCATCACAAATATTCTTGTAAATAAACTAAACAACTTGGGGAAATAATTAGTCCAACTCAAAATGCATTCATCAAAGGAAGGTCAATAGGCACCAACATTTTACTTTGTCAGGAACTCCTAAAAGGTTGTAATACAAAAAAAAAGTGAAGAATTGCACCATTAAGATAGATTTGGCTAACGCTTATGGTTTAGTTAAATGGAGCTTCATTTTCAACATCTTAAAAGTAGTTGGATATCCACCCTTGTTGAGGGAATAGTTTGAAGTATGTGTGACTACTACATCTCTTACTATCTTAGTGAATGGAGAATCCACAAAACTAATAAAAGCCAAGCAAGGATTAAAGCAAGGGGATCCCCTATCCACTTTCTTGTTTGTGTTATGCATGGAGGTCCTCTCAATCATCCTTACAAAGAATATTGAAACAAATTTCAATATCATCATAGATGTAAAGGTAACAAAATAACTTACCTAGCTTTTGCAGATGACTTGTTACTATTTCGTAGGGTTAAAATGCAATCTATCAACTTGCTCATACAATCTATGGAGGATTTCAAAGTTATGTCATGATTGACAAGCAATTTTCTATCTGTCAACTAATTCCATAATAGAAATTGCTTTGAAATCCTTGGAGATGGTGGTTTAATAAGGAAACTTTCTTATTTAGTATCATGGTGTGCTAATTTCACAAAAAAGAATCACTACCTCAGATTTTAGAACACTGATGGACTCATTCAATAAGAGAATCAATCATTGGTGTAACAAACATCTAAGCTATAGAGGAAGATTGCAACTAGTACAAACAATATTGAGCAACTTAGCTACTACCTATTGGATTAGTTACTTATCACTTCCAAAGAATGCACTGAAGGAGATAGATAAAAAGTTAAGGGACTTGCTATGGGATGGAGCACATCAAAGCAACAAGAAAAAAGTCTTTTGGAATAAGATATTCAAACTAAACAATCAAGGTGGTTTAGGAATATACTCAGCTAGATTGCTAAATAGAGTCAACTTGGCTAAGAACTTATGGAGGTTATGCACCAAAAAAGATGAACTATGGGTAAAGTTGTAACATCCCGCTTCCAGACAAAGGGTTGAACCAGGGAAATTGATACACGTGAGTGCAATCGGAGAAATTAAGAAAACACATCTCATGCTCATGCATTTGTGAACAGTGATCTTTGTACATGAAAAATATCTGTACATGCATTCATGACATTTTTCCGGTATAATTGTGAATAAATGGGAATTTTGAAAAATAGGCTTTGTGTGTGTTAAAATTGTGTTGGAGAGGGTCATTAGGGTTTTGAGATTTTTAGAGAATTTTAGAAATTTTTCGGAAATTTTTCGAGGT
>JAOQMS010000003.1:15325859-15336203 GCA_027563885.1 Erythroxylum longipes
TGCAGACACTTCTCAAATAATGACAGAATCCTAAATTCAAATTTAGGCCAAATTTCATCATCCTTTGGTACGGAACAAAAATTCCATTCCTTCATGAAAGTTGTAGGAATATGTGTATACTTTAATCCACAATAAAAATCACTCCATTTGGATATCTACAGGTCAAGTTATAGCCTAAATACCAACAACTATTTAGTGAAATCTATTCAGTGAAACTAGTACAATTCATTCACATCTTACATCTTCAACACCCTTACTCCAGCACTCATCCTTTTCACCACAATTCCACCTCAGCCATAACTCAACTACACATCAATTTCTTGTCCAGACCTCAACTCATCAACAAATCATACATATTCTATCCAATCAAGCATCAAAATAATTCATATGATAACCTACAATCAAGGTTAGTATTCCCATACCTTCTTTCACAATTTCCTACTTCAATGAGCAAGCCACTCTAGCCTTTCAAGCAAATATCACAACTTACAAAATTAAGACAACCACCAGGATAGCAACATAGAAAATAGCAGAATCTAGCTTCCTTGGTGCAGTAGCATGTACAGGCGTCAAGTGAAGATGATGATCCAAGAAGCATGCAAAAATTTCCAGGAGGTGTGAGTGAGAGAGAGAGTTTGGTTGTGAGAGAAAGAAAATTAAGCAATACGGAAAGCTTCAGCAGAACCTTGTATCCTCCAATTCTAGGTGTCACGAAATGGTAATAGCATGTGGCTTCATACATGTTCTCCATTTGTCCCATTTAGGAGCTGCACTCATCCAGACAACATGTTGTCATTTGTCAGCAAGAAATTAGTCTACGTATAAACCATCAATAAATTATATTGATTTAGGCCAAATTTGATAAAGTTTTCTTCATAAAAGTTGTAGCTTATCCTCTTATATTTCTAACAGTATAAATTTTGTAATTTTTGGACATCGAAATCAAAAGATATGGCACTTACAAGTTTGATTGTCACATTAGAAGTCACACTAGATATTAACCTTGTACTTGTGCACGAGGGTGACAAACTTGTCACCCTCGTACTTGTGCACCTTTAGATGTTGCAAAAATCACTTCAACCTTGAGTTTTAAGTACTTTCAAGCCTTCTTTTCACTAAATCTTCACCTAAACCTTATGTAAAGTATCTGTGACATATCTTCCGAGACCCCGGGCTCAACATTAATACCTTAAGTCTCCGTGATGACAATTTAATTCCAATTCTCCAAGTATGATTCATTAAAAACATAATTAAGTCACATAGAATACATGTTCAATGAAACATTCCAGATAGGATACAATTTGAGGCCTTACAGATTCTATTATATTTATAGGTCTTTAAGTGATTTTTTAGGTGTTTTCTTAGATGATTATCATATGTATTGGTTTGTAATTATGTTCTTGTTAATGTTTGTGTGTGTTCTAAGTGTTTAATTAGTTTAAAGCAAGAACTTAATCTTAATTTTATGTTTCAAGATGTGTTTGATATGTTTGTGAGTGTATTGAAATAGGAAATTGAAGGAAAGATGAAGAATTTGAAGAATGAAACAATGAATAGCATGATGGTGCATGGATGTTAGGCAACAAATTCCTGCAGATTTCATCTTTTCCAACTCTCAAGTTTTCTATATTTTTGACATTTTAGGGTTATTTTGGAACCAAATTAAGCGGTAAAAACCTAAAAAGAACCTTAGAAGCCTCAAGTACTATTTAAAAATAAGAAAAACACAAAAAATGAAGCAACCAACAATTCAAAAGAAGATCAAGAGGAGACGTCAAGAGAGCTTTAAAGAATTCCAGATTTCTAGATCAAGACTCTAATTAGTTTTTCTTTCTTTTGTCTTCAATTGTTTCATTGTTTGGATGTTTATTTAGATTGTTATGATGTTAAACATGATTATGGATTTCTAACTCCATATTATGGATTATTCTTGATATGTTTTGTTGAACTTTATTCTTGGTTAATTAAATACATCTATCAATGCTTTGTGATAATTGTTATGCTTATACTTGGTAATAAATCGAAAGAGTGAATCAAGTTATTTGTGATAAGATGTTAAATGAGAGTTGATAACTTAATATACCTTCAATTATTATATTAACGAACAATTGAAGAGAGATCTTAATTATGAAATTAATTATCCTTAGGATTGCTTCAAATCTAATTGAATAAGTTAGGAGTAGTTTTATGAATCGAGAGATTACAAGTCTATGATTATCAAATTTAATTAGGGTTACTTAATTAGATCATGAGAGAGGGTAATCAAAACTTTAGGATATTTAGGATCAAACATAAATTGAATCAACAAGATAAAGGATAACAAAATAAAGATAGAATAGCTCCTAAGTCTGCAACTTTGATCAACCTCAAACTCATTGGCAACTTACTTGTTAATTGTTTACTTATTTCATTTCATTAGTTGTTTCAGTTTTAATCATTTATTTTAATTCAAATCAATCTTTAGTAGCTTAGACAAATTTGTATTCAAGTTGTTAGGTGTTTATTAGTCCTCGTGGGAATGACACCTTTTGTACTACAACTTACGATCCGTATACTTGCGGTATTGAAAGTTTTATATTATATTAGTTATTTAAAACTTGTCAATAAGTTTTTGTCCTGTTTCCAGGGACTAATTAGCATTTGCAATGATTTGAATTCCTTTAATTTAAGGATTTGATGCTTTTCTTGTGTGATTGCAGGTACTTGAATTTAAAGAAAAAAGAAAGTTGAGTAACTTCAAATTGAACAACATGCATACCTTTTCTTCCAACCCAGTGAAGGAATTATAGAATGGATGGGTGTTAATTTAACACATATAATATTGGGTGGCAATACCATCCTAATTATTCATGGATTAACAATGCAGGCGACAATATGACAGCACAAAGTCCACTAAGTTTCTAGCAGGACAGGCTTAGATCCTTGAAGTCAAACTTTTTGTAATCAAAGTTGGACAAGTTAATGGATGTGCTAAGCTCCAAATTTGATAGCCAATATGACAGTCAGAGGAGAATGGAAGCCAAATTTTATCAAATAATAAAGAACCACTCGTCTTCTATTCATAACTTAGAGGTTCAAATAGAGTAACTTTCTAGTGCATTGTTAACAAGGAATCTGGGGAGTCTTCTAGGTGACATAGAAGCACAACTGAAATCTATCTTATATTGTGACATTTGTAGGGGTAACCACCACAGGTTTCAATGTTAGGCACCAGATTATATGTGGAAGCATCCATATTGCTTACTAAACTGGTCTTAGAATACACTATATGAGCATACTAATAATTCAAAATGGAGCAACTCTTACATTGTTGCATTGAATGATTACACTTCATCTGAATCTTTAATGGAAGATCTTGTCAATGGGTCTTCCAAGAAATTTTTTATTAGGCCGAAGACAGTGAGTATGATTTAGCATATTATTGAAGCCCATTAATGCCTCAGAGTGTTAAGGAGATTAAGGTCAAATTCACAAATGTAGTTGTTGTTCAAGAAGAGATAAAAGAACAAAGGTTAGAGGAGATAGATTTGAAATATAAGGAAGTCTCAATTTGAGAAGCGAAAGAAGAAGAGGGGACAATGGTGATTACAGAAGAAGAACAATTCACGTTCTTAGAATACAAACTTTTAGATTCAATTGACGATTTAGGGAATTTCATCATTTCTTATTTTATTGACAGATTGTTATTAAAAAGGGGATTACTGAACTTACTTTTTTTTCATAATTTTATCAGTTATTTCCTTCTCATTATCTTGTAATTGGTGACTTATTTACAAGCTACTAAACTATCATATGGAGAAACAAGTGGAAGCAAGCCACTCATTATAGACCAAAGGTTAAGGGTAGAAGGCAAAGTAGGTCAAGCTAATGATATTAAACAAGCACTACTTGAGAGGTAACCAAGAATTAGGAAATTTTTATTTTTAGTTTATCTTTTTTTACTTTGTACTTTGTATTTTGTTATTTTATTTTTTATGTTTATTTTGTAGGGTGTGAATTGATGGATCTTTATCGTATAGAGTGTCTCTAAATTCCATCACCCATACCATCACCACCTCAATCTCCATAAGTTTTTTTGGTCTAATTTTTTTCTTGTTGTTTATTGTTATATGTGTTGTTTGTTTCTCACATTGAGAACAATGTGTTATTCAAGTATAGGGATGTATATGTATTGGCATATCAATTATGTGTGATTTTCATATTTATATTTTGTTGGTTTTTAATCAGGTTGACATTATGTAAACATTTTGTTGCATGATGTGTGCTTTGTGTGAATATGTCAATGGAATGAATTAAATTGAATTAGTTTAGCTTTGAATATGGTCATTTAAATTGTAAAGTTATAGTAACTTATGAATTTTCTATTTTAAATGTCTTTGGGATGAATATGTATGTTAATTAGGATATGACACCTATTCTTTCACTCTATGACTTTTTTTCATATACATTTATAATTATATTCAATTGAATTGGTTTCATAAGAGTAATTGGCTAAGAAAAAATGAGGTAGACTATTAAATGATAAAAAATGTGTTAAATTCCTATTCCACTAGCCCTTTTTAAGAAAATTGGGTTAAGAATAGAACTGTTAGTCAGTTGAGAGTTGTGATATAGCTGAGTAACCAAGGGCATTCATGAAAAAATGTTTTTCTTCGTGTTAAAAGGCTAGAATGACACTTTAACCAAGCTAAATAAAAAATGTAACCTGGTTACAAAGGCTAGAATGACACTCTAACCAAGCTAAATAAAAAATGTAACCTAGTTGAGTAACCAGGAGATATTTATGACAAAGTGTTTGATTTCAGGTCAAATGACTAGGTTATCATTAAAGAAAATATAAAAAATGATGTCATCATAAACAAAACTTGTTGGTTTTTTACAAGTAACAATAATTTTCATAAAAAGTTACTTAGTGATAACTTACCTTTTTATTATCAATAATCATAAATGCTTGCTTACAGGTGCCATAGGTGTATGAATAGAGTGTTAATATTTTGATTGATTTGTATATTCCAATCAAAGCACTTAAACATGAAAGAAATAAGTTAGTATGTTAGCACTTTTAAGTAATTGATGTTTGAGGTGAAATTCATTCCATAAGACTTAATGGCCATTTACCATTATTGTATTGTTGCATAATTATGTGATTGTGTGATTATGTATTTTGTTTATTTGTGTTGTTAGTTTTTCTTGAGGAAAAGAAAAGGTTTAAGTGTGAAGATATTGATAGGTTTAGATTATATTATATTTTTCTAGGTGCTTAAGTGCATTTTTAGGTGTTTTTTTAGATGACTATCATGTGTATAGGCTTGGAATTGTGTCCTTGTTGATGATTGTATATGTTCTAAGTGTTTGATTGGTTTAGAGTAAGAATTTGATCTTAGTTTTATGTTTTGAGAGGTTTTTGATGTGTTTGTGAGTGTATGAAAATAGGAAATTGAAGAAAAGATCAAGAATTTGAAGCATGAAACAATGTATGGCACAAGACAACAAATTGCAACAGATTTCAACTTTTCCAGCACATGACTTTTTCTATAATTTTGACTTTTTGGGACTATTAATTAAGTGGGGAAACTCTAGAAAGAACCTTAGAAGCCTTAAGTACTATTTAAAGATAAGAAAAACAAAAGAATGCAGTAGCCACCAAATCAAAAGAAGATCAAGAAGAGACATCAAACGAGCTTCAGAGAATTCCAGATTTTCTGATCAAGACTCCAACTAGTTTTTCTTTCTTTTGTCTTCAATTATTTCATTGTTTAGATGTTTATTTAGATTATTATGATGTTAAACATGACTATGGATTTCTAAATCTATATTAGGGATTGTTCTTGATCTGTTTTGTTGAACTTTATTCTTGTTGAATTCAGTACATCTATTAATGCTTTGTGATAATTGTTATACTTATACTTAGTAATAAATCGAGAGAGTGAATCAAGTTATTTGTATTAAGATGCCTACTGAGAGTTGGTAACTTAATAAACCTTCAATTATTATATTAACGAACAATTAAAGAGAGATCTTAATTGTGAAATTAATTATACTTAGGATTGCTTCAAATCTAATTGAATAAGTTAGGAGTAGTTTTATGAATCGAGAAATTACAAGTCTATAATTATCAAATTCAATTAGGGTTACTTGATTAGATCTTGAGAGAGGATAACAAAAAATTTAAGATATCTAGGATAAAACATAAATTGAATCAACAAAATAAAAGGAAATCAAAATAAGGACAGAACAGTTTCTTAGTCTTCAAATTTGATAAACCTTAAATTCATTGAAAGCTCACTTATTAATTATTTACTTCTTTTGTTTTATTAGTTGTTTTCATTTCAATTATTTATATTAATTCAAATAAATCTCTAGTACTTTAGGCAAAGTTATATTCAAGTTTTTAGGTGTCTATTAGTCCTCATAGGAATGATACCTTTTGTGCTACAAGTTACGATTCGTATACTTATAATATTAAAAGTTTTATATTATAAAACTTGTTAACAATAGAAAGAATGAAGAACAAGAAAGGGAAGATTAGAGTGGATTTCCATCAATCTAAAGTGGATTTCATGAAGATCAAAAGGGATTTCATCATGTCTCTTTTAGTTTTTTGGTTTTCCTTTAGTTTTGATGTTATATCTTCTATGATTACGAACTAAAATTTTTTTGGTACTTTAATTAGTTAAACAATGAGATAGACTCACTGAGATTCAATTATATGATCTTAATCATCCTTGAATTAATATTGCTAGCATATTATTTTATGTATGATTTTATGCAATTGATATTGAGAAAGATACACCATAATTGAAAGGATTTGCAAGAAAACCTAGAGATATGACAACAAAAATCCTCTAGATTATCGTTAAACCTAATAGTGAAATTTACAAATCGATTAATGTAATCTTAGGGGTTATAAATAAAAAGAGATTTCAGTTAATCAATCAAGGATTAGAAGTTAACAGTCTCGAGAAATATATTAGTATAATTAAGGAATTTCCTCGATCCAATAAACTATAACTTAAATTAAGTAATTAAATTACGATTACATGAGAACTCCTAGGAGGATTCAAAGTCCACGTACCAATATTTTCTTTGATTATTTCTTATTTTAATGTTTATTATAATTAGTCAATTGCATTAATTTATTTTTATTTTAATTTTAATTTTGCATTTGATTTATCATCATCACAATAATTTTTTTTACTAGATAATATAAAGATAATAAGTATTAGTAATTCTAATCCTCATGAGATCGACCTGTATTTACCAATGCTAGTTATAACTACATTGTGTACTTGTGGTTGAAATATACATCATAATTCACATAAATCAATCTCCCATTTGCACTAAGCCAATTGTCTAAGTATCTTATATCATATCACTATATGACCATCAGGCTACTTCTTAGTGAGAGAATTCTACAAGATTTTCTATAGTAAACATCAACTTATATCTTAAAACTTTAATCTTAATTATCATTATAATTAAGAGAAATTTCCTATATATATACATGGATTTTTTATGAGACCTTAGATTCTTTCATATGCTTAATGGCTTTAATGTTACATAGTACATTACTATATGAAAAATGTAAGGAATTGTACTAAGTTCATTAAAGAACTCCTTGATATATATAATCATTTTCACTAAATGATAAATGTATCATGGTTTGGTTAGCAACTGACGTTATATTGGAACTTTTCCATTCTGAAAATAATATTATTCCAAGTAAAATATACATTAACTAGGAATTACTTACAAAGTTAATATCCATATAACCTTAACTTTAAATATAAACTTATACAAAGAATAATAGATATCATTAATACTTTATGAGTATCAGAGATCTTAAATACTAAACACCTTTACTAAATTACTTATATACTTAGATTAAATAGGTAAATAGCTTCTATATCTTTCTCTATAGATCTAAGTTTTAGATTAAGTTATTATTTTTTATATTCAGTAAAAGTTTTTTTGGACTATTATATATTTATTAATTAAAAATGTGATTTTTTTTCTTTGTGAGTAGTATGTCACTACATACTCCCACAGAAGAATATAACTATACTTCTTCTTGTATATATGATAAATTCATAATTATCTCTAAAATAAATTATTTGAATTCATCATGAAAGTGAATCTTTTAACGTCTCATATCCTTACAACTATACAACAAATGTATCAATAAAGACATTAGTTCTAATTGGATGTATTGTCATGAGGTTTGGACCTTTCAAATTTCATCTAATTCCATCAATTATATTAAGAACCATCTCCTGTAAGTATTTAATAAACCATTCTCCTATAAGTATAACTTAAAACAAATACTTTATTTAATGTGGTTTGTAAGATTATATCCAACCTTTTGGATATCTCATAACTTTTTATTATCTGATTTAGTTCTAAAATTAATTAATAATATTGCTTTAACGAAGCATCATATCCCAAAATCATTACCTTCTGTTATATCAAAGTCTTATCATTCCATATCTGATATAGAATCTAGTTAATTAATTTAATTGGAACTAATGAAGGTAGATTGTTATACTAGGTATAATTATTAAAAAAAATATTGCATCATACTATATCTCATAGTGTGTTTTATCCTTAGACAAATCTATACTATTATGAATTTTAGTTGCGAAAGTATACATTAGAGAATCTTATTCCCTATAGATAATTGATTTAAATCTAGCATCAATTTGAAGTGTTTTAGCCTTCTTAATGCTTAATATCTATTCAAATTTAAACAATTTGAATTTTTTAAATTAAATCAATATTTCATTTATTACATATGACTATATTATAAAACCATTAGTAAATCTAATAAAATATAAGTATCATCCTTTTTGAATTGTTTTTATATCCAACACATCATATTCATATAATTTAATAATTTAATATTATCATCATTCTTTCACCAAAGGATGATTTTGTTATTCTTCAATATAAAAAGTTTCACAAGTTTCATATATACGGTTCATAAACAAAAGGATACATATATCCTTATATACAATTTTATGATTCTCATTATATTAATTTAACAAATATAGGATAACAGGATAATCTCAATTATCTAACTTTGTATTCTTTCCACTTGTGTTAAGCATAAGTACTCTTTTAATCTAACACATATAAACCATTTTCATAAACTTGTATCAATTATTTTTGCTCAACAATTCATTTCTTATCATGCTTTGAACATTGTAGTACTGGTGAATCCAAATTATGTATCAAATACATAAATGCATAATAGAAATATATATGATTTCTATTATACCATGTATTTGTAAAAAAAATCTTACAATTATTTTTTCTTCTATAGTTATTGTCAAACATAAGCCAATGCCTATTTTAGTCCTTATTTATACTTATGGTAGGCTAAAATGAGTGGAACAATTCCATCAAGGCACTTTACTTTTCATTTCTACTTTATGAAATCTCTTGCATCATATTATTATGGTATTGATATACACCTTACATGTTTGCCATTAAGCTTTACAATATATTAGTTGACTCAAAATGTCATTATTTTGTCATCTGTATGATATTGACATATCTCTAAAACTTTGTCACTAAAATCCTCAATAGGGATCAATCGCAAAATTATATAATGGATATACAATTTTTCTTTCTATAACAACAACAATAACTCAGTGAAAATCACACTGAAATGTAGGGTCTAGAAAGGTCTAATAGTATGCAGCCTTACTCCTAACTAGTAGAGAGGTTGTTTCTAAATGACCTAAAAGAATGAAAAAATATAATATAATAATAATAAATAAACAAATAATAGCAAATAAACAAATTAAATAAACAAATTAATAATTAATAATAAAATGAATAAATGCTTAATAAATAAAATATGATATAAGTATTATATAATACGATAAAGAAATACAATGTGTAATTGTAGCACCCCACTCTCGCAAGACACGTACCTGACATCTTGAGTGATATTCGAGTACATACCCTATAAGGGTGGCATGCTAGATCATTCAGTCAATCAAATTCAATACAAAATTTTCTTTTCTTCTTTTTTTTGGAACAATGTAGATATATTGCGGAAGATCAATAAACAAATCGTGCCCATTTTTTTATTCATAAACATTTTCATTTACAAGAGTTACAATCATTACATTACGAAATCATTTACATACATAAGGGTTACAATCATTTCACAAATCATCTGAATTTCATTAGTCATTAGGGCCTATTATAGATACAAAATACTTAAATTCATAAATTATTATTACATTACAAAACCATTTACAAACATTTCCCATTTGGAAAGTTATTATAAACAAAAATAAAAAATACAAATGCAGACATGAATTGATCCTGACC
>JAOQMS010000003.1:15336303-15374134 GCA_027563885.1 Erythroxylum longipes
TTGGATGGTGACTCAAAGAAGAGAGAACCAAGTGTAGAAGAGTGGAAGAGTGAAGAAGGAATGATCAAATCTCAAAGGAGAACCAAAGGAAAGCAACTTCGGATGAGAAGAGAATTTCATGCAAAACACACACTTATCACTTAACAAAAGAAGATACAAGAAGAATTAATGGGAAGCATCGTGAATGACTAACTAAAAGATGATTATTAATGAATTAACTAAGATTAGTGACACATGTCACACTCATTAGCTCCCTTCATTGTCTTCTAATTCCAAATTTCAATTTCTCCAAAATTCCAATGGCTCAATTCCAAAAATTCCTAATTTTATAAGTCTAAGTTTCAAGTGCCATTGGACAGTCATTTTCACTACCGGGAGACCGCTTTTCTGTCACTTGACAGATTTTCGAGTCCAAAATTGACTCTGAAAAATTCCTATAATTCTCTAAAAATTAAAAAACTCCAATAACCCTCTCCAATACCAATTTTACACACAAAAAGCATGTTTTTCAAAAATCACAGTTATTCACAATTAAACCGGGAAATGTCACGAATGCATGTACAGTCATTTACATGTGCAAAAATTCACTATTCGCTATTCATGTGCGTAAATGAATGCATGAACATAACAAAATAATTTTAAGCATTTCTAACCCGTTCCAAATTACCATTTTACCCTTCCCATAAGTGAGGAGATGTTACAGAGTGTGTCAGTTGTGGGGGTTGGAAAGAAGGAAACCGAAGCTACCATCTTTGTTGGAGAATGAAGAAAACGTTAGTAAGGCTCCTTCATTTGAGTTTTAACATAGCTAGGAGGTGTGAAAGAGAGGAGAAAACAAAGAGTGGCATGAAAAAAACAGAGAGAGTCACAGTGTTGGGAGTGAGCAATCAAAGAGCTTGCCGAAGAGAAAGCTACGTGAACAATAGCTTGGACCAAAAACCATGAAGTTAAATTGTCAATTCAACACACAGTAGAGTAGCAGCTTGTGAGAAGAAGAGCTACGGCTTCGTGGTGCTGGAAATAGCTTAGGGTCTGAAGTAGAAAATAGAAGAGAAGTGCGTGAAACAAAATATAAAAGAAAAGAAAGCTTGCGGTAGAGAAGAGGATAAGTGAACATGGACGTGGACCAAAAGCTCTCACATTAATTTGTCCCATCAAGCTACAATGACAGAGGAGTGACCATAGAAACAAAAGAAGGGGTGGCGATAGAGAAAATACAAGGGCTTGTGGCAGGGTGGCAATAGAGAAAATAGAAGGGCTTGTGGCAGGAACTTCGGTTGTCATTCTCTCTTTAATTTTTTCACAAAAATGGAGGATACTAAAGCTAATTGTTGGAGCTTAAAGATGGAAATAGAAGGCTAAATCACCTGACGCTAATTCGGAGCTGAATTGAGGCTAAGGAGCACATTAAGTGTATAGTGTTGTGTATCGTTATCTACTCTCTTTTTACGTTGTTATGTTATTTTGAATGAATTGATTGGGTATTTGGATAATTATAGTTTTAATGCTCTATTGAATTTTTTTAATGATTACCCATTGCTAGATCTTGAATGTGATACTTATTAATCATGTGGAAGATCGTTTGTAGCAACTAACGGTACTAAATTGTTAGAAATAACGTAGCTTAAGTTAAATAGTTTGTGCTTATATGATTATTGCTTAAATTGACTTGTTTTCTTAATTGTAATGTTGCTATCCGGATAAACTTAGAGAGCTTGTTCTAAGTTTTCCAATAGTTAAGGTTAATTAACGAGCGCTACGTAATTAACTAAAAATTAAGGAAAATTTGAAATTAATAGAGTTTGTTATTAATTCACGATCAATGTCTAAAAGGAGGAGTAAAGACGATAACTTAACGACATTTGTGAAATTGTGCTTAGGTTGAGATGAAACCAATGAATCGGCGTTCAAATTATTTATCGACTTTATCGTTTTGCTACAATTTAATTTGATTTATTTTCATATATTCATTTTTGTTTTGTTTGTTTCAAATTGAAAATCCCCCTATTTGCTTAAACAGATAATTTAGGAAAGTATTTGATATTAATCCTTGTGAGATCGACCTAAATTTATCGACATCTATAGTTTAATCTAGTTATTTTGGTAGCGTTACAGTGCGCAACCAAAGGCAAAATTACATCAAGCTAATTATGTTAAATAAGCGCTACTTAGGAGGCAACTTAGGAATTATGATAGGATTTATTTTTTATTTTTTACAATTTATTTTGTTGGTACTTTTTTATTTTTATTTTTTTATGTTTATTTTGTAGGGAGTGAATTGATCGATACTTATGGCATAGTGTGCCTCCAAATTCTATTGCCCACACCATCACTGCCGAAGCACCATAAACTCTAACTTTTTCTTTGTTATTTATCTTTATTTGTATTGTTTTCTTTCTCATATTAAAGACAATATATTGTTCAAGTGTAGGGATGTATATGCAATTGCATATTAATTGTGCATGAATTTTGTATTTATATTGTGATAATTTTGATAATATTGACAAAGTGTGAACATTTTGTTGCATGATGTGTGTTTTGTGTGAATGTGTAATTAAATGGCATGAATTAAATAGAATTGCTTACTTTTGAACATGATCATTTAAATTGTAAAGGCATAGTAACTTGTGAATTTTGCGTTTTTAAGTATCCTTGGAATGAATATGCACTCTAGTTAGGATATGATACCTATTCTTTCACTTTAAGAAATTTGTTTGTATACATTTATAATTAGAGTCAATTGAATTGGCTAGCATTATTAGTGCCTTTTCATTAGAGTGATTGACAAAAAAAATGAGGTAGGCTACGAAGTTAATAAAAAAGCGTTAAACAAAATTCTTATTCCGCTAGCCCTTTTTTAAGAAAATTGGATTAAAAATAGAACTGGTAGCCAGTTAAGAGTTGTGATATAGCTGAGTAATTGGTGACATTCATGAAAAAATATTTATCATCGCTTTAAAAGGCTAGAATGGCCCTCCAACCAAGCTAAATAGAAAACGTGACCTAGTTGAGTAATCAGGGGCCATTCATTACAAGGTGTTTGCCTTCGCATCAAAACACTAGCTTATCGTTAAAGAAAATATTTTTAACAAGGTGTTATAGTAAATGAAACCTACTAATCTTTTACAAATAGAAATGTGAAATGTTACTTAGTGACAGTTTTTCTTTTCAATTGATCAATAATAATAAATGTATGCTTACAAGTGTCATAGGGGTATGAATAGGATGTTATTATTTTAATCGATATGTATATTCAAATTAAAGTAATCAAACATGAATGTAATAAGTTAGTATGTTAGCACATTTTGAGTGATTGATGTTTGAGGTTAAGATAATTCCATAAGATTTGATGTCATTGTATCATTATTACATGTTGTATGATTGTATGATTGTATGTTTTGTGTTTTTAGTTTTGCTTGAGAACAAGGAAAAGTTTAAGTGTGGGAATATTAACATATGTAGATTATATTATGTTTTCTTGGTGTTTAAGTGTGTTTTTGTGTTTTCTTAGATGATTATCATATGTATAAGCTTATAATTGTCTTCTTATTAATGTTTGTATAGGTTCTAAGTGTTTGATTGGTTTAGAGCAAGAATTTGATCTTAATTTTATGTTTAAAGAGGTGTTTGATGTGTTTGTAAGCGTATAGAAACAGGAAATTGAAGAAAAGATAAAGAATTTAAAGCATGAAACAATGCATGGCACGATCTTATAAATAGAAACCAAAAATAAAAAATTCAATGCACGATCGTGACAGATCATTACAAATAACAAATTCCAATAAACTTTAGCTTTTCCAGCTCGCGAGTTTTTTTGTACTTTTAACTTTTAAGGGATATTTTTGGAACCAAATTAAGTGGAGAAATCCTAAAAATAACCATAGAAGCCTTAAGAACTACTCAAGAATAAGAAAAACGCAAAAAAAATGCAGCAGCCACCAAAATCAAAAGTAGATTAAAAGGAGACATCAAGAAGAGCTTTAGAGAATTATAAATTTCCATATCAAGACTCAAACAAGTTTTTCTTTCTTTTCCTTGTATTTGTTTCATTGTCTTATATGTTGATTTGGATTGTTATGATATTTAACATGATTTTGAGCTCCTAAATCCATATTAAGGATTGGTCATGAATTATTTTGTTGAATTTTATTCTTATTGAAGTCAATACATCTATCAATGCTTGTGATAATTGTTATGCTTATACTTAATAATAAATCGAGAGAGTGAATCAAGTTACATATGTTAACGTGCATAATAAAAGTTGGTAACTTAATAGACCTACAATTATCAAATTAACTAACAATTAAAGAGAGATATTAATTGTGAAATTAATTATCCATAGGAATGCTTCAAATCTAATCGAATAAGTTATGAGTAGTTTTGTGAATCGAGAGATTACAAATCTATGGTTATCAAATTCAATTAGGGTCAATTGATTAGATCTCAAGAGAGGTTAATCAAAACTTTAGGATGTCTAGGATCAAGTATAAATTGAATCAACAAGATAAAAGGAAAAACAAATTATGGATAAAATAATTCCTAAGTCTCCAGACTTTGATTAACCTTATTTTTATTGATAGCTCAGTTATTTAATCGTTTAGTTTTATTAATTATATTGTCTTCAAAATAAAAAAAACATGTAAATGTTGGTTATGTAAAGAAAAAGGTCACTATGCAAATACATGTCCAAAATGAAATTAAAATAAATTTAAGAACTAGTTTAAGAGAATTAACATATATCAATTATCCTATAAAATTACAAAACATAACAAGTTTTAATGATATGCCTCACTTATATTTATGTGAAAATAAATTACTTAAATAAGAATATTATCTTTTAAGATCACAATATGTAAGATTAGAAAAAACCTATCAGGTTTACTGAACCTAGAACATCAAATGAAAAGAGGTAGACAAGAATACGGAACAGTTAGTTGATGAATTAGATAATAGGCAACTTCAAGAATTATCAACTCATCTTAAGAATAAATTATGTGTTGCTAAGCAATTATTTGAATTAATAATAATCAATTAATTGAAATAAAACTAAAATATCCTACACAAGAAATCAATATTAAAAATAATATCTCATATACACAACAAAATGTTCAAGAATTTATCAACAACCATCCGATCTTTAAAAAAGTAGAAAGTTTCAAAGACTCAAATATCCAAATATCTCGTATAGCCTATGTGCAATTTAGAATCAGCAATGGTATGTATCCACCTATCGACGAACCACCAAAATATGACTTCGATTGGGATCTCATCAATTAGTTTAACCTCCATTGCATTGAAGGTGTTTGTAAGCAATGCCTATTTTAATTTCCATTATTTATTTCCATTCAATAACTTTTTAGTACCTTAGGCAAAGTTGTATTCAATTTGATAAGTGTCTATCAGTTCTTGTGGGAGCGATACCCTTTGTACTACAAGTTACGATCTATATACTTACGGTATTGAAAGTTTTATCTTATAAAATTCGTCAACAAAGATGACCAACTATGTGTGCCTAGTAGTTCTTTGAGGGAGTTGTTGGTGAGAGAGTCACGTGAGGGAGGCTTAATGGGACATTTTGAAATTAAAAAGACGATAAAGGTTTTGGGTAAACATTTATTTTCATCACACATAAGGAGAGATGTAAAGAGGGTGGGTCTGAAAAGTGTGTTATTTAAAAGCAAGCTAAATCTAAAGTGTAATTTTATGACTTATATACCCCTTTACCTATACCTAATAATTCGTGAGTAGATCTTTCTATGAATTTTGTTTTTGGATTATATAAGTCTAGGAGTAGTAAAGATTAGTTCTTGTAGATATGGATAGGTTTCCTAAGTTGTTGCATTTCATTACATATCATAAAACCAATGGTACATCATACAATACTAAATTCTTCTTAAGAGATTGTTAGATTACTAGAAGTTCCTAGAACTATAGTATTGATTAGGGATGTTAAGTTTTTGAGCTACTTTTAGAAGAGTTTGTAAGGAAAATTAGGAACTTATTATTTCCTGTGATTTTCATTCATAAATCAATGGTCAAACAAAGGTGGTTAATAGGACTCTAGGAGTATTATTGCATCCAATTGTTGGTAAGAATATTATAACTTGAAAAGAGTCATTTCCTTTTATTGAATTTGCTTATAATAAGACTATATAGGTTTTATGCCCTTTGAGATTGTTTATGGATTGAATCTATTTCTCTTTTAGATCTTGTCCCTATTCCTTTAGGTAAAAGGAATAGCTTAGATGGCAAAAAAATTTAAGTTGGTACAAAAGTTTTATAAGAAGGCAATATTGAATATGAAGAAAAGAACTTATCAATACATTAAGCGATCTAACAAGGAGAAAAAGGAAGTAATATTTGAACCTAGAGATTGGGTTTGGGTTTACTAGTGAACAGAGAGGCTTCTAAGCAAGCAAAACCTTAAGTTATAGCTAAAAGGAGATATATCCTTTTGATTTTTTTCGATTCGAGAACAAATCTTTAGGAAAGGGGAAATGATGGGAATAAAGTATCTGCTACTTGAACAACAAAATTTTCTAGAAACCCCTTAACGGATATTTGAAGACCATTGACGTGAAATATCACAAAGAAGGTCAAAAAGGTTCTTAATGACTTGATAGTGGATATCTATGTAAGAAGTGAGACTTTCCTACTTCAAAAGGTTGAAGTTACACATATAATATGATCCAAATGAAGGAGCAAGCGAAATAATTACAATTACAAAATGCAAATGGCGTTAGACTAAGAGGACAATCAGCGCTGAGCTTTCACTAATTGTCAGTGTTAAGAAATAAATTGTAACCAATGTCAAAGTCGGACTTATGGAACTAAGCTTCAAAATTGTGGGACTGAGCTTGCCCTGATTGTTAGTATTAAGAAATAGATTATAACCAATGTTAGAGTCATACTTGTGACTAACACTAAACTTTTGTAGAATTTTTCATCCTAAAGTTCTAAAAGCAAATTAACATCAAAATTTAGCTTGTAGCTAGCATTGGACTCATCTTTATATTCACTCTATAAGTTTTAGAACAAACCAACACTGATGCTGACCAAGATAAGCACTGATTTAGTATTTTAATTAGCTAATTTTTTTTGTTTTAAGTTGTTATTTCTCTTAAGAAATTTAGATTTTAGGATTTTATACCTATAAAATACCTTCTTATGATTGTATTATAGATCACATTATTATTAATCAAAAATCATTAGAGAGTTGTCTTTCATCTTTTAGAGTACTACAATTTTAGGCTTAAAAGCTTCACTTGTCTAACTTGCTAACGAGATCAAACCTTAACATCTAATCACTCTCACTCACTTTTTTTCTCTAAAGTATGACAATTCATGTCTCTCTTGTTGTGCTTCATATTCGTGATCTTAAATTAACATATTTATGATAGAACAATCCTCAATCTTATCTTACTTGATATTGAATCTCATCCAAAATAAGGATCATATTATTTCATACTCTAAAAATTCAAAATCGACACTTTAATTAGTTAGAGTTTTATTATTTTAAATTATTATTTATCTTTAAAACTAATTTTTTAAGAATGGTTTAGCTTCACTTATATTTTTCTGTTTTGATTTTTTGTTTTGTTTCCCATTTTTAGTTTTTATTTTTTAAAATAAAAACAAAATTTTGTTTAGTTATAATGTCTAATAATTACATATTAGATAAAATTTTAAAAAAATTCTTCATCATCATCATTATCATCACACTCAGCCTTAGTCCCGCATCAAAGCAAGGTCTGAGAAGGTCTGATAATACGTAATCTTACCCCTACAAAGTAGAGAGGTTATTTCCGATAGACCCACATGCGAATGTAAATAAAATTAAATAAGTAAATAAATAATTAAAAAAATAGAACCAAAAAAATACCTGATATGGTGCCCATATATGCTAATAAATAATAATAATTATTAAAAAAATATAAATCGTCGTGAGTTGATACAAGTTTAGAAGAAAAAGTTATTAAAAAAATAAGACAAATATGCTTAGATAAGCTGCAAAGTTCTATTCACATCTACTATGCTGCAAACGTCAGCTCATCATTTCTCAATTACGCATATCAACATTATGTAAGAGTCATGCTAATCTGCTCTGTATTTTTCTAATTTTATCACATATCCCCGAAGGGACAACCAATAATAATAATTGAGCGAACTAGCTAGATAGACTCTCAATTATCTCGCTATATTTAGCTTAACAGTCTAACACCAACTCTGTCTCTATCTAAACAATAAGAACCCCAAATTACTAAATAAAGCCAAAAGGTAGAAGCACCCAGTACTTCGATCTAATCTATGAAACCAGACACTAAATACCCATCCAAGTACCAACTGAAGAACATCCAAAACCTTAAAAATGGAGACCCACCGAGCCCATGGAAGAAGAAGGACCACTAGCACTCATCGAAAAGTACCGAACAAACACAAATCAAACAAACAAATAACGAAATAAGTTCAAGGAGATGTCAATTTAACTTAAAACCTAGTCAAGGAATAATTAAAAAATCACAAAATTCTTATATTAGTAAATTTGAAACTTGTGCTCCCTCAGCACTTGTTGAACCCAAGTTTTTAATTCCTTAAAGAAAACATCTTTTCAGTCAGTTAACATAGTTGTGTACTCTCAAAATAAGATGGTATTCATTAAAAAAAAATCCAATATTTTGGTTCAAGATCTAAACTAAAAACTTGAGCCAAAAACCTAGATCTGGATTAAAGATCAAGCATCTGAGTTATCCTATCAAAGCGAGAGAGAACATAAATAAAAAGGAAAATAGATGATTGTAGAAGCCCAAAGTGGAAGAAAGAGAAAGGGAGACTTGGATGAAATAAAACGAGGAGATTGAAACGAAAGAAGGCTTACAATGGTTTAACTTAAAGAAAATTTGATATTTTTTGTTTTAATATATTATATAAAATTATCAACAAAATTTAATAAATAATTTAATTTTTATTTATAACTATTTATTTTAATTATTAAAACAAATTTTATTTAAAATTTATATATTTTGAACATATTTGAAATTTAAAATTATAGTTATTAATAATTATTAAATTAAAACTATAAAAAATATTATTTATATATTATTAAATTGTTTATAATTCTTATTAATAATAAATGATTAAATGATTAAATAATAAATATTTAATTGATAGTAAATCATGTTATTAAAAGAAAACAAAAACAAAAAGCAAACCCACTTTTAAAAGTTTTCGTTAGCTATAAAAATTGAAAAAAAAATCAAAGCCAAAAGTAGAAACCAAACACTCAGACAGATTAATAAAAGTAAAATAAAAAAATTAAATAGCAATAGAAATAAACAAATCCTTAATTTTATACTTAGAAGAGATATTCTTATAATTATATTAAATATCTCATTATTATTCATCAATCAAAAACTATTTGACAGTTTTTTTTCATTTTTTAAGATACTCTTGTTTCAAATTTTAGAAAAACTACACGATCTTAACTTAATAATGGCAATCAAAATCTTAATAATTTATCATTCTCAATCATTTTCTTTTCTAATGTGTAGCAATTCGTAACTTTCTTATTTTGTTTCGTATTCGTTATCTTGAGTCAACCTATTTTCAATAGAATAGTCCTCAACGTTGTCTACAAGCTGAAAAACCCTGCATCTTTTTTGCATCTAGCCATAAGAAGAAAAAGAAGAAAGAGATGAATAAAAGGAGAACCCAAATTTCAGTTCGTTTAAATCCTCTCTACAAGAAATTTTTGACATTAAAATGGCGTAGCGATCAACATTTATAATCAAAAGAAGTCAGGTTTGCGACCAAATTATGAAGTGCAATCATTAATTTACAGTAAGTGAGAAGAAGACACAAGACGATAGAATTTTAAATTGGTAAATTAAGTGAAAAGAAGACACAAGATGATAGAATTTAAAATTGGTAAAGAAGCAATCATGTTGAAAAAGTTGATTAAGTGAAATATTCAAATGCAGAATATTTTTCAGATCTTGCAGCTTAAACATGTAAAAATTTACGTTACAAAACTTCATGTCTACAATCCCTTACTTCAGTAGACAGGACCTCAATAGTTGTGTTGAATGGGGAAATCGTGTAAAGACAAAAGAAGAAAGTTGACTATAATTGAAATACTAGAAATGCATAATATTTTTTCATTATCTGACAGCCTGTACATGGACAATCTTTCACTACTGTCTCTACTTTGTTTCTATACTCCTAACCTGGATCTCAATTATTATGTTAAATGGAAAAAATAGTAAGTTAAATGATCTAAAGCTACTATCCATGAAGCCACTTACGAGTATTTCTTTAATATGTAATAACACTTCATTAACGTAAAATTTGCAGACAAAATGTTGAACTAATTTGAAGGAGCATGTAAGAGCTCAAGTAGTAGGAGAATGGGGAAGTTTCATAAGCCAAATAGACACTCATAGTATTTATTGAAAAAGTTTAAGTTGATTTTATTTATCTTTTAAATTCAAACCTTCCAATATAATGTCTTATTTATTTGTCAAACCACGACATTCACAAGTACAATATTTGGTTCATTGTAACCTACAGTCATTGGAGATTTATTTGATCATTCGAATTGCGGATTTACTACTGTTGGTTTTGCTATAATGCTTCGTCAAGTTTGTAATTCAATTTCTGAAGGCTAATTGACAAAGCAAATCTTAGATAGTATCTCCAAAGATGATGTACCTTCCAAGATGAAAGATTTTCCTTTTAGTCGCATAATCAAAGATTAGTCATTGAAAAAGGTCAAGGACAGCACCATCCCCGTACTTCTACATTCCAATCAATATTTGAAAGATTAGTAACTATGGAAAGCATTAATCATAAAATATGAGACCCAAATCTCAACCAAGTACCTGGTCAACAAGGCCAGTTCAGGTAAATCTGTCCTGACAAGAAAATTAACAGCGATCACCAGTTTTGAGTCCTCATGTCAGCTGGACCTGGGTTTTTGCCTAACTTTAAAGCTATCTACTAAAGCTGAATAAAGGTTCATGTAATTACCAAAAAAAAAAAAAGAGAGAGAGAAACTCATCGCGTTAAAACTAGCGGTTTTCATTTCTTTCTCGTTTCATTGGATCATTAGATAATGAGTTACACAAGCTCTAAACAAAGCTGTTTTATAGTCACCGGGTATGAGTTGTCATATAGGCTCTAAGAAATGTGTTACATAAGCTGCCAGTGGTTCTAATTTGGTACCTTCAGCATACAAAAAGGGTAATCAAGAACCCGAAATTAAATCTTTATTGGCCGAGCAACGAGTTGTCCCTTAGCACCAGAAGATAAAGAATCATAACCAATTGTTACTCAATAAATAATGCTACAACATTATGAACCTCAAATACCACTTTTTAGAAGTTCTTCAGTATTTTCTCACCACCAACTCCCTCACCAATAAGAATTGACGTCACTTCCTGTAAAGAGCAGTCAATTCTAGAATCACCATTCAACTGAATAAGCGACTTTTACTCATTGGCATGAATAAATAACATAATCAATAGATGTGCAGTTAAAAGCATAAGATGCTTGTCAAATTATTCTTTTTATCTAGATCAATGCAAGAAAAAAAAAATAGTGAATTCTCCACAAGAGAAAAATTAAATTCTGCCATGGATTAGCAATCAAATGGTAGCAAACATATTCATCGAAGTGGTAGCCAATCCTGCCAAAGAATGGGAGAGTAGACTCTTCAAATACTAAAAACAGTAACAATCGTCATCCTGTTCAGATATTTCTAGCATGTTGACATCAAGCATATTCGCGCCAAGAAAATTGAAGAATCTGTTGACCAGTATCCATATCTAATTGTGATTAGACGCATGATTATTGTATTTTGATTAATTTATTTTGTATTAATGGTTCACTACATGATTTCGTTGTTTAAAGTAAGGTAAACTATAAACACTGCAAGAGATTTTTTTTGTTTCGTTCTAATATTTCTCTTTCACCAACATGATACCAGAGCATGATTATGGACTAACCCTAGCCATGACCTTCCTTCTAAACCCTAACTCCAACCATACTCTCGCTCTTCTTTTTTTCTTTTTTTGGGTAAATCATAGATGGAAAAAGACCACTCCAAGAATAGGATTAACCCTCTTTGCATCAGTCCCATGAAGCTAGATGGAACTAATAATCTTACAAGGTCACGCTTTTGCTTCTTGTTATGGCTCATTTGCTTCATGGATCCATTGCTCAAGGCTACTTATTATTAAATACACTGGAATACAGAATCTCAAACCTACTTCAAGTTCTCATTGATGCCCAATTCTGTGAGTCATGAAATAAGGTGCATAGAACAAGGTCAATTCACAGTTGCTCAATATTTTGCAAAATTGAGTAGATTATGAAAAGAACTTGACCAGGCCAGACAAACCTTGCCAACCCTATGAAAATGAGTTCCTTATTGGTTTAAATATGTAAGGTAATCAAATAAGATTTCAAGTTCCTGTGAAGGACCAGTTAACCTCTATATGGCAAAACTATTCCGATGTGCAACAAGAAGAAAGTTTAAGGAGTGCCATGATACATCCAGTGTCAATGGAAAAGACTGGAGGAATGGATAAGCTAATTCAGTTTGTAAGCAACTGAAATAAGCAAACAATTTTGGATAAAGATTTAACTGGTCTGAAAGAGATGTAGGAAGCCAAGCACACCAAGAAGAATTGTTGGAAGCTACATGGACGACCTAAGGATCTATCTAGACTAGAAGCATCAGGCTGCACAATTGGAAATTTTCTAATGAAGAGGTACAAGCCTAAGGTGTCTCTTGTCCCACATTAAGTCTGAGTCAACGACAATTGTTTCCTCCAGTTTTTCTAAACAGTTGTTATTGCCAACATTGATAGTCACAATACTAGATTCCTGAGTGAACAGACATATAATAGGTCCCTATTAGAAATTCTCAAACTATTCCTCACACACAGTCAAGAATCCAGTCCATACAGAAAATGTATACTTGGCCCTTGTATCGAGTATATATTTTGTTTATTAGCCTGTCTTCTGTCCATATTTCTAGCGTTGGGATAATCTTTTCTCTTCGAGGTCAATCACTAAAGAACTTGGTTGCAAAATGAATATGTTAACCTACATATTATGTGGTTCAGCCTTTGAAAACAGGAAAACGATTGACACAGTAAACTGTAAGATGGCTTATATCTACTAGAAGAAGGTGAGAACCTAAGAATACTCGTCAAGAAATAATCCATTGACACTGGTGATTAGGACATCCATCTTTTTTGTGTTAGAAAGGAGCTATCCCAATTTATTTGAACATTGGAAGTTAAGACTCTTTATTTTGTGGTGCTTGTATATTTGTTAGACACACAAGAAGTACTCATCTTTGATTAATAAGATTCACATTCCCTCTATTCATTGACACTATTCATTTAGATGAGTGGGGCCTAATCAAACTATCTCATTGACAAGTTGTAAATGGCTAGGCTTACTTGGATTTTGTGAAAACTAAGAATGAAGTCTTTCTTGTTTTCAACTATTTCATAAAATGATTGAAAAAAAAACTTTCTTGCCTACCTAGACTCGAACAGGATATTGCATCAAAATAGTTGTGAGAGCACTAGTGCAGAGAATGGAGTATCCGAAAAGAAAAATAGGAATTTATTAGAAGTCGCTAGATATCTCATGTCAACTTGGAAGTCCATAAGGCATATTTCACGGATGTTGTACTTTCAATTGCCAATTTTATTAACCTAATGCCCTTAAGGATAAGTATCTACAAGGTACTAAGTAATATATTGCTCCAAATATATGAAGGTGTATGCCTTGTTTATAAGAGGAATGCAGGGAAGTTAGAACAAGGGCTCTTAAATATGTATTTGTTGGTAGCTGCCTTTGAAAAAGGATACAAGTATTATCATCCACCTTCTAGAAAGTATTTTGCAAGTATGGATATTACCTTTAGAAAGTTTAAACTATATTTTTCTTCACCCCATCACATTTTCAGGTGTATAATAAAGAGGAAGAGGTTGACATGAGAAGACCCACCCCTATACAAATTGCCAATCAAAACCCAAGTGATGACCAAGGGGAAACATGGGAATGTACAAGCATGATTGGATAACAAAATTTAAAAGCCTACACATCACATGACAAGACAAATATAGTCATCGAGCATGTTGTACTTAGTCAAGCAATATCTCTAGATTTAATTTCTAAGAAATGATGCGGTTTCTTCTTTAACTTGGGATTGTCCCAATTCTAATTATACTCCTAAAGATCTAAATGCTCTTATTGCTATCAAAAAAGTGGTCAGATCTGGTACTAACACCCTACTTCTAATTTTGTTTCTTATAACTCCTTGCCTTTGTCCTATAGATCCTTTCTGTTGTCTATTTCTTTATTTCTGTGCCACAAGATTGGCAACTATCTTATTGTAACCTAAAATTGAAGGAGGAATGTTCAAGAGAAGAAAGCTTTGGCAAGAAGGGAAACATGAGAGCTTTTCACCATTGAAAAGAGACCAATCAGCTGTAAACAGGTCTTTGCTCTAAAATAAAATGGTTCAATTTAAAACACAAGCCAAAAAGTGAAAGCAAACTTAAGGAGTGTACTATCAAGAAAAAAAAAACTGATTGCAAGATGAACACTCTCAATTTTATTATCATGTGGAACTAACCTTGATTGAGACCTATAAGTTGACATCAAGAATGTATTCCTACATGGAGACTTGGAAGGAGAACATAGGGATTATTCCTTTAGGATTTATTACCAAAAAATCAAAAGGAAATTTATGCAAATTGAAGAAGGCATTATATGGTTTAAAGAAATAACTTAGGTAATGGTTTCAAAGGTGCACCAAAGACGTGATCTCATTTGGGTATTTTCAAAGCAATGGTACCTTATTTATCAAACATTATAAAAGTAAGATCACATTACTTATTGTATATAGTTTTGACAACAGATGATAAAGAGATGGCTTGACTTAAAAAGTTTCTAGCCTTGGATTTAAAATTGATGAGGTTGGTGAGCTGCAATCTTTCATTGGAATTGAGATAATTGAGTTAGATAAAGGAATTTTGTTAGATCTTCTTGAAGAAACATAAATGTTAGGGCTTAAACCTAGAAGAGTCACCTAGAGATTCTCCTATTGAAGCTAAGCACATATTACAAGGAGGGGTTGGTAATTCTGTGAATTTGAACCAATACCAAAAGTTGATTAGGATATTGGTTTACTCTCTCGTACCAAACCAGATGAGAAATAATCTTTGCTGCAAGTATGAAAGTCAGTACATGCATGAGTCTCGTGATTCTCACTTAGAAGCAATTTTCTTCTCTAAGCATCCTTTAAATAAACTCAGGGTAAAGGACTTCTCTAAGCATGGCCATCTAAAGGCAGCAGGTTTTTATAGATGCAAATTGAACAAGATTTCTTCATTCAACAAGTGGAATTATGCTCCTTGACGTCAATGATAGGAGATCAACATTTGCTTGTTCCACATTTGTAGGTGGAAATCTGATCACTTGCAAGGACTAAAACAGAGTGTGGTAACAAGATCCAGTGCAGAAGTAGAATATAGAACTATGGCACAACGATTTTGTGAATTATCAAGACTAGAAAATGTTGTGGAAGAATTGCAATTGTCTGAAGAAGGATATCCTCCATACTTTTTTTGTGATAATAAGATTTCCGCTAATATAGCTCATAATCCAATTCAATATGATCAAACCAAAAATGTGGAGGATGATTGACATTTCATGAAAGAGAAGATAACAATAATCTTATAAATGCTTAATACAATAAACAGTAGTTGCATGTTAATTCAAAACAACTTCTTAATGTGTTTACTAAGGGGCTTAATAACAAGTTATTTCAGACTTTAATTTGCAGGATAATTATGAGTGACATCCACACACTTCAGGGGGAGCATTGACCCATGTCTATAGATTAATATCACAAAATTAATATAGGAGTGATCATTGAATATTTTATTAATGCTTGGTTATACGAATCCCTTATTAGCAAGGTATACATGTATAACTAGAGGGATTGTAAAATTCAGGATGACCAAGAGAATAAATATCCTTCTAATATTTCTCTTTTGCCAAATGAATATAATTTCAAATAAACAAACATAAGTTCCAAATAACAATCACTAAATAGCTCATTAGGTTTTTAGCACACAGTAATTTTGCTAAAAATATTTTATTACTCTCAATCTAAAGGCTTTAGGAAATGGTACAAAGCTTCAAAGAGAATGCTTATGAAATTCAATTTAGAAGGCTAATCAAAGAGCATTAATAGCATGGTGGCTCTCTTTTTCACTTTCTACACGAATCAACTTATAAGTAAAGACAAAAAAAAAACCATCTAGGAAAGTATGTGTTTAGAACACATGGTCAATTTAGAGATGATGTCAAAAATAATTTCAAAATGAAAATGAAAACAATTTAATAAAAAAGTTAATCATCAATGCCAAAATAAGGTGTACTCCAAATGATTATGGAAAACATGACTAGCAAATGGATAAAGAAATGATCCGAAAAGCAGCACAAACCTCCATCATCTGTCTCTGCCCACATAGAACAGCACCAGTAGCAATTGGATTAAAGATTTGTTTGGCCTTAGCAAAGGCAGCCTGCAAAGCAATAGTGTAAAATGATGTTATTTGTTCTTAGGCATGAAAAACAAAGGACTTTGAATATAGCCTACCTGTACATAGCCACTTTCACCCATCCAACCATCGTCTGGTTGTGATAGAACAGGTACAATCTTGACACCAGAAGATTCCCACTCCTCAAACCTATCCTATTAGAGGGGGAAAAAGACACCATTAGTTCTCCACTTGAGGTAAGAAGATAAGATACATGTTTGCAAGAAACCAAACACAGTGAGAAAAGTGATCAAACCTGGTAAGCCATTCTTTTAAGATTCCTAGCTCCATAATACAACCTCACATCAGATCTTTTTTTGGCACTAAATCCTGACTCAATGAGGGATCGAATTGGACTGTAGGACAATAGAGATCAATTTGTAAACCAACAAAAAGTATTTTTGTTGTAAAAATTAGGAATATATGAATATGATCAAAGAAAATTTGATGCTCAGTCAATAGTCAAAGCATCTAGGGGCTTTATATAAGCCTATATCCTTTCATAAATCCAATAGCTTTGTTTGACAAAATGCTAGAGTTAATCTCAAGATAGCAAAAGAATTATACAACTACCGTAAATGTTTTATCCTTTATCTAGATTTTATACCAGTAAATTAATGTAATGAGAAAAGGCAGCCTTTTTGGATATCATTTTAACTGAAAAAATTCCCATAATTGTTCTACTAGAGTCATCAGAAGTACACATATGACAATTGGGAAAGAATGGATGTATCAAGTGTGGTCACACAAATACTTGGTATGGCATTTCCTTGGCCTAGCACTAGGTCAAAGAGCCAGGCTCAAGTTAACCGGCCTTCGGCCCAAAAATTGTAAAAACCCAAGCTCGGCCCGAGGCGCAACCACTTTACAACTTTTTAACATTATTTTGCCTTAAAAGAAAAACAACGTCGTTTTCTACTCACTATTTCATTTATGACGAAGTAAACAGTGTCGTTTTATGCTTACACAGTTTCAAATTTGACGAAATAAACGACGTCGTTCTATTCTAAGTTTCATTGTCGCCCTCCTCTCCTCTGTCTTGCTCTCAGCCTCTAAGAGACACTGTTATCAGTGGCAGAAATTATGGGTCAGAATTATATGATTTATTTACCATAATTAGGGTATTCGCTATATACATATATTCTTACCTATATTAGAATAATAGTAATTAGTGTATTAGCTGTGTATATTTTCTTACCAAAAATTGATCGTACAGCAACTTCTATTTAATGGAAAGTATCCTCATGAAGAGGTCATTCAGCCAATTACACAAATTTGATATGGTATCAGAACCAATACCGTAACTTTCTCGTCTTTCTTTGTTTTGGGTTGTTTGTTCTTTTTCGGTCAATTGATTTCTGACAGCTTTGTTTTGAGATTTCTAGTTCAGATTTCTTTTGAGAATGTCTACAGAAACTTTGAGTATCAAATTTACAGGAAAGAACTATGCTGCATGGGAATTTCAGTTCAGGATGTTTTTGAAAGGAAAGGAGCTTTGGAGTCATATTGATGGGACTTCTACTGCTCCAGAAAATGAAAAAGAATTCAGTCAATGGGAAGCAGAGGATGCTCGAATTATTTCTTGGACTTTAGCATCTATTGAAGGTCATATGATAAACAACTTGTGCTGTTTTGGTACAATTATCTGAAGCGTATATCTCATCAAGATAATACCACAAGATGCTTTCTTCAACTTGAACTCGAGATCAGTAATTTCAGCCAAGGTAAATCTCTTATTGAGCAATATTATTCTGGTTTTATTAACCTATGGAGCGAATACTCTGGTATTATCTATTCTAAGGTGTCTAAGGAGGCCTTAACTAGCCTTCAGGCGGTTCATGAAGATTGTAAACGAGATCAGTTTTGATGAAACTAAGACCAGAATTTGAGATTGCCTGAGCGGGATTACTAATAGAAATCCAATTCCTCCTTTGGATGTCTTTCTTGGCAAATTGCTGCGTGAAGAACAAAGAATGGCTACACAATCTGTAATAGGTGGGCTCAAAGAGACATTTGAGGTTGTCATTGTTGCTTATGCTGATCAAGGGAAGAATTGAGCAAAAGGATCTATACAGTGCAACAGTTGCAAGGAGTATGGGCATATTGCCCGCAACTGTGGCAAGAAATTTTGAAGTTACTGTAAGCAGAATGTACACATTATCAAAGAATGTCCTACACGTCCAAAAAATCGAAGAGCACAAGCTTTTCAAGCTGTTGTTTCAAATCCTCAAATTACTGGTTCTACATCTACAATCATCAGTACTAACTAGCCAACTGTTACCCTAGAGATGGTATAACAAATAGCTTTCACTGCACTCTCTGCCCTTGGACTTCAAGGTCAAGGTAATACTTTCCCTTCTCCTTGGATTGTTGATTCAGGAGCGTCCAATCATATGACTGGCTCATCAGATTTGTTATGTAATCTTCGGGAGTATAGTGGAACACAAAATATTCAGATTGGTAATGGAAGTAATCTTCCAATTACAGCCATTGGTGATATTGGACCTTCTTTTCATCATGTATTCGTTTCTCCTAGGCTATCTACTAATTTAATTTATGTTGGTCAACTGGTGGATAATAACTGTGATGTGCATTTCTCCCGTAATGGTTGCCTTGTGCAAGATCAAGTGTCAGAGAAGGTGATTGTGAAGGGGCCTAAAGTGGAAAGATTATTTTTGTTGCAATTTACTATTCCTAAAGCTTTGTCTTTAACTTCCGTTGTTGTTGACAATAAGTAAGCCATTTGGCATAAACAATTGGGCCATCCAAATAATGTGATTTTGTCTAATTTAATGAAGCGAGGTTTTCTTGGTAGAAAAGATAGGGTTCTACTTATAGTTTGTCTCTTGACTGCTCTACTTGTAAACTAGGGAAAAGTAAAACCTTACCTTTTCCTACTTTTGGTAGTCCCGCTAATACATGGTTTGAGATTATACACTTGGATGTTTGGGGTATTGCTCCTGCTACTTCACATGCACAGTATCAATATTTTGTAACTTTCATTGATGATTACAATCTTTTCGCTTGGATCTATTTTCTGCGCACCAAAGTCGAGGTTTTTATTGCTTTCCAAACCTTTCTAGCTTATATTGAGATACAATTCTTGACTTGTATTAAAGTGTTACGGTTGCATAATGGTGGTGAATATATGTCACATAAGTTTCAGGCATTATTGCAACAAAAAGGTATCATATCTCAACGATCATGTCCTTATACTCCTCAACAGAATAGAGTGGTTGAACGTAAAAATCGTCACTTGTTGGATATGGTTCGCACATTGCTCTTGGAGTCTTCGGTTCCACCTAAATTTTGGGCAGAAGCTTTGTCTACTGCAGTATATTTGATTAATCGTCTAGCTTCTTAACAATTGAATTTTGATCCTCCTTACTATTAGCTTTTCGATATGCATCTTGATTACCATAATTTACACACATTTGGATGTGTTTGCTTTGTTCACCTGCCTCCTTATAAGCGTCACAAGCTTAAAGCTTAGTCAGTAAAGTGTGCTTTTATGGCTTATAGCACTGGTCAAAAAGGTTTCTTATGTTATGATGTTGTTGCTAATCGTCTGCGTATTTCCATAAATGTGATTTTCTTTGAAAATGAATACTATTTTCAGCCACATGTGTCTCATTCCAATGGTGTTATGCTTCCTAGCTTTGACGATATCTCACCAACAATCAAGCGTTTTAAACCTGGTTTTGTCTATCAACGAAGACAATTCCCTACATCACAAATTCTTTCTGACACTGACCCAATTCCTACTACGACTGCTCTTAGATCTTCCCGCATCCGTCGTCCTCCTGATTGATGTGGTTTCTCTGCTATTTTAAATGATACTACGATTCCTAGCTCTTATTCTCAAGCAAATAAACATGCATGTTCAGTAAAAGCTATGCAAGAAGAACTTTACACTCTTGAGGAAAATCACACTTGGGATATTGTTCCCTGTCCTATCATTATTAAACCCATTGGTTGTAAATAGGTATATTCCATTAAGTTGCAGTCTGATGGCTCACTTGTTAGATATAAAGCAAGGTTAGTGGCACTCGGTAACCGACAGGTATATGGGGTAAACTATGAGGAAGCATTTGCACCCATAGCAAAGATGACAGCCATGCAACTTGTTATAGCCATTGCTGCTTCTAAGGGTTGGCCATTGCGACAGATGGATGTTAAAAATGCCTTTTTGCATGGGGATCTTGAGGAAGAGATTTATGACTCCATGACTAGGGTTATTTTCTACACCATCCACTGATGTCTTGCAAGTTAAAACGATCCCTCTATGGTTTGAAACAAGCCCCACGTGCTTGGTTTGATAAGTTCCGCTCGACACTTCTTAGCTTCTCCTTTGTCCAGAGTCAATATGATTCCTCTCTGTTCTTTTGCAAGACTACTAAAGGAATCGTCTTGCCCTTGGTATATGTTGATGATATCGTTATTACAAGGACTGACACTGATTTGATTTTCCAGCTTACCGAACGCCTTCAGCATTCTTTTCATGTGAAGGAATTAGGTCCTCTACAATATTTTTTAGGTCTTGAGGTGCATTCTACTTCTACTAGAATTTATCTACATCAGCATAAATATACCCAAGAGTTTATTACTTTAGCTAGTCTTCAAGAAGGTCGTTCAGTTGATACTTCATTGAAAGTAAATGTAAAATATCGTCTTGATGAGGGTGATTTTCTTTCTGATCCCTCTTTATATAGACAATTGGTAGGGAGCCTAAACTATCTATCACTCGACCGAACATTTCCTTTGGTATTAAACAAGTTAGTCAATTTATGCAAACTCCTACACATCTCCATTTGTCGGTTGTTGGTCGCGTTGTTCACTATTTGCAAGGCACTTCTACCCAAGGTCTTTTTTTCCTATGGATTCTCCTATTCGTTTGGTTGGATATAGTGATGCTGATTGGGCTGGTTGTTCTAACACTCGACGTTCAACTACTGGATGGTGCATGCTTCTTGATAACTCTCTTGTTTCTTGGAAAAGTAAGAAGCAAGATCGGGTGTCTAATTCCTAAATTGAGACTGAATATCGTGCTATGTCCTCAGCCTATTCTGAAATTATTTGGCTTCGTGGATTATTGGGTGAGCTTGGATTTCCTCAGATTGAGCCTACTCCAGTGCATGCGGATAACACTAGTGCCATTCAGAGTGCTGCTAACCCAGTATTTCATGAGCACACTAAACACATTGAAGTGGACTGTCATTCTATTCGTGATTCATATGATGCTCGTGTTATCTCTCTTCCACATCACGACTACTCTCCAGATAGCTGTTGTGTTCACTAAGGCTCTTTGTAAGCCACGACATCACTTTCTTGTTGACAAATTGATGCTTCTTCATCATCCCACAGCAATTTGAGGGGGGATATTAGTGGCGGAAATTATGGGTCAGAATTATATGATTTATTTACCATAATAAGTGTATTAGCTGTATACATATATTCTTACCTATATTAGAATCATAGTAATTAGTGTATTAGTTGTGTATATTTTCTTACCAAAAATAGATTGTGCAGCAACTTCTATTTAATGGAAAGAATCCTCATGAAGGGGTCATTCAGCCTATTACACAAATTTGATAATTGTTGCCCTCCTCTGTCTTGCTCTCAATGTCGCCCCTTCACAGCACCACCCCATCACACTCCCTACTAGCCCCAGCCATCCTATCAGAGCATTGCCCTACTTCCCTAACATCGTCATGTTTTGCTTCTTTGCCACCCACCCACCAAGGTAAAGTTTTTGAACCTTTTGATTGAAGATTTAATTTTTGAAATACTAAAATTTCTGAGATTGTTGCCATCTGGATGGTGTTTTCACGGACCTACACGGTCACATACACGATTTGATTGAGGATTTAATCTATAAAATACTGAAATTCCTAGGATTACTGCCATCTAAAGGGTGTTTTGGCAAACTTACATGTCACATACACGTAATTGTGAATTTCAAGAACTTATATGGTTATATACACGCACGTGTATGTGACCGTTGACGTTGTGTAAGTATAAAAAACAATTTACAGTGACCTATACAATCACTGTGTAAGTCCGTGAAAATATTTACACACCCATGTGTTTTGTGTGACATGATACTCTCACAGTCACATACGTGGCCTTTCTATAAGTCAATGATAAGTAATAATTGATAAACTTTAAATCTATGCTTATGATATATATTCTCCTATTTTATCCCATGTTTATGAATTATCAATTATCATTATGAATAACATATATGTTTATATATTAATTGTTTCAAATGAATAAACATATTTTTTCAGTGGAGAGTTGTAATCCAATACTCAAGACAAAAGTGAAAACTTTTAATCCCATACCAAGTGAAAATAGAAGTCCAAGTCAACTGAAAAGTGAAGTTTGTAATCGCTTCAATAACATTAGATCAATGAACAGAGTAGAAAAGGTCAAATATATGTATTATTAAAAAATATTGGCGAGGAGTTCAAAAGGTAGAACCTCATTTAAAAAGAGATGTGAATTCATGTAATAAAAAAAAAGATTGTGTTAAGAGGTCAAACATTTTGTACCCCTAGTCGAATGAAAGGAAAAAAAATGAAATGACATCAACATCTTATGACAACAATAGATCAAGATTTTTTATTGCTTCTATGGTAATTGGTGATGAATATCTACTATCTATAGTTGATACCAAAAGATTTAGGATACTTTGCAACTCATTGCAACCAAACTTTAAGGTTCCAACTCGAAATACAATGAATAAAGACATTATAAAGATATACGAAGATTAAAAGAATGAAATTTTAAAAATATTGCCGCGTATTGACGGACAAATTGTCATTACAATAGACATGTCGACAACTAATAACCAAAAGAAGGGCTATGTGACAATGATGAAACATTATGTTGAAAATGGCTAGACTCTACGTAATAAACCTTTGAGATAATTTATAATCTTTAATATTTTTATCATTTACTTTTTCAATATGTTATGATTGATTTTGGTCATATTTGTACATGATAGGTTCATTGATGTGTCAATATCACATACAAATGAAAAGTTGGCAATCGTGTTGGAAGACTGTTTGATAGATTGTAATATTGACACTAAATGCTCCATTATAATAGTTGACAATTGTAGCCCAAATAATGTTATGATTGAAAAGTTGAAGAATAAGATACGGGTTAGAAGTTTGTTGTTCAGTGGAAGGTTATTTCATATGCATTGTTTTGCACATATTCTAATTTGATTGTGAAAAATAAGTTGGATATAATAAAAGAAGCAATAGATTCGATTCAAGATAGTATAGCATATTGGAGTGCAGGCCTAAAAGAGTTGAGAACTTTGAAGAAACTGCACGAAAACTATGTATTACAAATACGAAGAAGTTAGTTTTGAATTGTCCAACCAGAAGGAACTCAACTTTCAAAATGTTGGAGCCAACAATCTAATATGTTAACATGTTTACCAGACTGAAACAAAGAGATTCTCATTACACTCATATGCCTACAAAAGACCAATGAAAGTTGACTAGAGAACTTTGTGCGAAGTTGAAATTATTTTATATGGCAACTGAATTGTGTTTGGGAAAAAAATACCCAACTTCGTTTTATTGCTTTAACACTATGTATGAGATTAAAAAAAAAGTTTTATCTGATTGGATGTTCGATTTCAATGAGGTTATTTGGGTTATGACAGAGCAGATGATGAAGCTAAATTTCTGTATATATTGTTTTTGTCTTATCTGTGCTGAACTCAAGATACAAGATGGAAGGGGTTAATTTTATATGTAATTTGTTATATGGTGATTGAGCTCAAAAGCATATAGATATTATTAAATAATTTTGGTATTATTTGCTTGATAATTATCAACTCAAAATGGACAAAAATCAAGATCGCAATCGTAGTAGTTCAGGCTATTCAGCTTCGATTTCAGTTTTAGATTTGAGTTCATCTCATAATAGTAATTTGTTAATGTCACTTACAAAATTCATGAAAGAAAAGAGAGTTAGGACTTCGTACAATATGATGGAGTTAGATAAATATTTCAAAAAAAGATTGTGTGGCCAAATTTGAAAATGTGCAGCTCGATTTATTATTATGGTGGAAGAGTTATGAAAATAATCTTCTGATCATGCAAATAATTATGCAAGAACTATTAGTAATTTCATCATTTACTACTGTTTTGGAGTCTGCTTTTAGCACTGATAGTCAGGATATTACTCCTCATTGTACTTAACTTCATTCTTGTATTGTAAAAGCCCTTATGTGTGCCTGAAATTGGTTAGATGATAAATATATTAAGGGTAAAGTCTTTTTCTTTTTGATATATCAATTTTATTTATTATTTATATTAACTTACCTTATTTTATTTTTTTAATTTGTGTATTAATATAGCCGCACTTACTGATGCTTAGGTGACTAATCATACATATAATCATCAATCAAGTAGACATTATTTTAATTATTTATTAACTATTACCAAGTGCTTAATATTCCTTTAATTTTAATAATACAGCACTAAATATAACGTTTCTTTATACAGAAAAATGATGCAAACTATTAACGATCCTTGACTATAACAATCAGCTGCTATCTCCTCTCGCCACTCTCTACTCTCCACCCTCCAGTCTTAGTCTCTCTCAGTCCCAGACCCCAAGTCCAAAACATCATTTCATGATTTTATCTTGAATTTTTGTACACTGTATCATTTAAAAAATTTGTGCATTACATCTATAGTCATCCACGATATTGCAGTACACAATTAGTGTAAAAAAAATTGATTGCATGCATTGATTAGTATGATATGTGGCATTTTAGGAGGCCAGGGTCAAGTTACAAAAGAACTTCCCTGTTCTTATTAAGAATTTAATGAAATATACAAGAGGAAGGAGTTCATTCCACCCCTAATTTCTTACGTCTTTGCTCCAAATGATGTGACCTAGTTAACTTGACACCCCCGTAGTCTGTAAAGACTTTAACCCCTAAACAATGTGCAGGCAACTAGTATGCTCGGATTTGTTTGAGAAATAAAATCAATAAAAGACCTCTTAGTCCAATGCTAAATTAAGACTTTTGTTTTTGTCGTCTCATATGCCAAACACTTCTGAACTGAAAATGTTCCAATTTTCTTAGTCCAGCAAAAGACAAATCCTGAAGTCCAAGTTCCATCACCAACACAATGTCTAAGTTAATACTGACTAACCTAGCAAAAACGCCTACGAACTGAAATTTATTTGATCATTTAGCACAACTACTCAGACAGCACATAGAATTCCATTTACAACTCCACAATACAGATATTGCTGCATCAAAGAAGGCAAATAATTTTAAATAAAAGAAGCCAAATTTTTTAAAAAAAGATAACATAAATCACCTGATACCAGATCCAGTGGCGAAAATCAAAACCGTCTTAAAATTCTCAGGCGGATCGATACGATCAATCTCGAAACCTTTGCCAATGGCTTGAGTCAACTCCACCAAATCACCTCTCTTGAGACCGCATAGCAGCTCCGCCGTGGTGCCGGCTACGCTCTTCACCAAGAAATGGAAGGCACCGTTGGACGCGGCGTAGGACGGGGACGAGGCTATGGCGAGGAAGGACGGCTTTTCGGCGTCGGGGACGCGGAGCTGGAGGTATTGGCCGGGGCGGGTGTGTGAGTTGGCGAGGTCGGGGGAGTCGGAGACGTCGATGGATACGTGGAAGAGGGAATCGGCGGCGGGGGAGATCTCCGAGAGCGGGGCTTGGGTCCAGAGAGTGGTGTCTTGGCGGACTGCGGCGACGGCAACAGAGGAGATGCGGCGATGGTGGCGGCGGTTGAGAGGTAAAGTTAGGCGGCGGAGGGGAGACATAGGAAAGTGAGAGGGAATCGTAAGAGTTGCATGGAGCAGAGATTGTGGGGGACAAGTGTAGAGTGTTTGAGACATGATATTAGGAGGAGTTGGCTGTTGGAGAAGGTCGTTAGGTCCTAGAGCTTTGGCGGCTTTGGCAGTAACATTACCATCTACTATTATTATTATTATAATATTAGTAACTATGGAAATTTTATATTAATTGTAATTTATTTTAATAATTGATAAATTTATTAATTGATTGACATAATTTTATACATTTAAAAAATTAATTAATTTTTATTTAAAATTTTTTCTTTAATTAAAATTTAATATTCTTAATATACAATTATATTTTTTTGTTCAATTTTTGTTATACATACTAATTTTTATACTAATTATATATATTTAAAAAAATTTATTGTAAGTTTAATTTTCAACCTAATTTTTAAAACCATGTAATAAGTGCACGTGTCAGTGCCATGATTGCTTCGTTGAGGATAGAGTTAGAAACGGCACCCAATTCTGCCGTTTGACTTCAATTACTGTTTTCAGAGAGATGACGTCAAAACCAATTCTCCATGAGACAAATACAGGCCAAACCAATCAGATTATGCCGTGCTCCAATTATATTTGAATACAGAGCTACAAGTAACTAACTAAAACAAACCGAACCCAAATTGTATATTGAATTTTAAAGCACGAATATTAATTAGAAGCGGTTTTGCTGACAATGAGAGGTTATGTGATTAATCAGGACAGGAGCACAAGCTGATTGAAAATAATTTTCAGAAAGGGAAGATGAGGAAAAATAAATGTACATGTCGGCCTTACAAGTATCTTTTCCAAATTGAAATAATCAGACAAAGGCAGGACAGGCCCCATTTATAATTTCCCCTTTCACACTCTACAAACATAAAATTCAAGAATAGAGAACCGGGCCTGGAGGGGAAAAATCCTTCAAAAGCTGAACATCCTGTTGTTGTTGGCATCTCGCCAGCATCATCTAGGTTATTGATTTTCTCAGTTACAAGGACAAGCTAACAGACGACAAGGTAAAATGATTTCTGATTGTTTTAGGCAGCCGATTCCTTGGCGATCTTTTCAGCCTTAGCAATGACCTCTTCGATGCCTCCAACCATGTAAAACGACTGTTCCGGAAGATCATCGTATTTCCCATCCAAAACTCCCTATCAACCACACAGTACATAAACAAAATCATCCCAGAGATTTCAGAAATCACCATCTTCACATGTCGCATACAATCCATCAAACATGCATGTTTACAGCATAGCTCAGAAGGTTAATGAACCTCTAAAGATGAACAATGCCGCAAAAACAATACAATAGACTAGTAGCACATCCCCATAACGGAAGGATTTCATGGCAATAGACATAATAAGGCAAAAAATATATATGTACTTCTGTTACTCCACGTGAGAGAGAGAGTACCTGGAAGCTGCTTATGGTTTCTTTTAACTCGACATACTTTCCAGGGGCACCAGTGAACACTTCAGCAACATGGAAAGGCTGGCTCAAGAACCTTTGCATTTTACGAGCCCTGGCAACTGTCAACTTGTCATCTTCACTGAGCTCATCCATACCCAAAATGGCAATAATATCTTGCAAGTTCTTGTAGTTTTGGAGAACCTTCTGAACTCCACGAGCAGTGTTATAATGTTCCTCACCCAAAATATGTGGAGACAGCATACGAGATGTAGAATCAAGAGGATCCACAGCAGGATAGATGCCAAGCTCAGAGATCTGTTCAATATGAATTGAGCAAGACACTTAAGGTGGGATTTAAGCCAATAATTACATGGCTGCTTCACATAAAAATAACATTACCTGTCTTGACAGCACAGTTGTGGCATCCAAGTGAGCAAATGTGGTAGCAGGAGCTGGATCTGTTAAGTCATCAGCAGGCACATAGATGGCTTGCACAGAGGTAATGGAACCTTTCTTGGTTGTTGTAATACGCTCCTGAAGGCCTCCAAGATCAGTGGACAAAGTTGGTTGATATCCAACAGCAGATGGGATACGACCAAGCAAGGCAGACACTTCTGAGTTGGCCTGAAGGAGACAAAAGAAAAACCATAGCCAATTTTCATATTAGCTACCATAAAAAAAGGATTATTTCATTTAGCTGCTAGAAATCGGGTGTTACTTGATATCTTGGAATAACAATGGTTGATAATTCATCTTCATTGCTATTGATAACCAATAGATGTCCATATTTAGTAAAAGTATTTTGTAGTATCAGTTGACCAAGTACAAAATGATAACAAAGATGCATTTTCTTTTGATTCTAATACCTATAATGCTCTGGTAATGAAGATCATGTATCACTACACAATTGAAGGTTAAACCGATCAGCAAACAATAAAATTTGAACTCTGTCAATGTAATCAGCCAATGAAAAAAAATTAAAATTTGAAACCATATTGCAGCCCTTTTAATTGTGACAAAATGGGGTTGTAGAAAATAAAGATCCCCAAAACAGTTAATCCCAATTTTTCCAATAACAGGAGATGGAGTGTCCTAACAGCTATTAAATTCTCCAATTCTATGATTTCACTTGCATTCTTACCTGTGTAAAGCGGAAAATGTTGTCAATAAAAAGAAGCACATCTTGTCCTTCGGCATCGCGGAAATGTTCAGCCACAGTTAGCCCAGTGAGACCAACACGAGCACGAGCACCAGGGGGCTCATTCATTTGACCATATACAAGAGCACATTTGCTTTCAGACTAATACAATAGAAAAAGATAACCAACATATGTAAGCAAATTTCAACTGAAAAATTAATAATTAGAAGAAGAAATATAATCATCCACAGACTCTTACCTGCTTATCCCCTAGCTTAATGACACCACTCTCCATCATTTCCCTGTACAAGTCATTACCCTCACGTGTACGTTCTCCAACACCAGCAAACACCGAGAAACCACCTGATGAAACAAAACCAATAATTATTAAAACAAGAACTGCATGAAAATCAAAATTAAGGTCACTATCAGCATTGGGCGAACCATGAGCTTTCGCAACATTGTTGATAAGTTCCATGATAAGCACAGTTTTGCCAACACCAGCACCACCAAATAGCCCAATCTTGCCTCCTCTTTGGTATGGTGCAAGGAGATCAACAACCTACAATACAGAAACCAGCAATAATTCATTACCCAAATTGGTATCAAACTACTCATACAGTGGAAAGACTTCACTCGTCAGCTATTCCAGGTTTTGATGAGCATATTTAGTACCTTAATACCAGTAACAAGAATCTGTTGCTCAGTTGCCTGATCAACAAAAGCTGGGGCCTCCCTATGAATAGGCAAATAGTGATCGGTCTCTGATCAGACATAGAAACTGCAAGTTAAATACTTCATCTAGCGAGCTCCCCCATTTTCTCATCAAATAAGTAAAGTACTATTGACAACTCACTGATTTCTCCTCTCTCATCAATGGCTTCTCCAATAACATTCATGATACGCCCAAGGGTAGCTCTACCCACAGGCACCTGTTAAGCACATAAAACAAAGAAATGAAATTGATACTATTTCAACCAAAAAAGAAGGAAGCGGAAGCATCATGGTGAGCAAAAGGTAAGGCCTCTAAAGGAATAAAGTTCAACAAAACCGCAAGGAACTAATTGATCGTCATTTGGAAAATTCAGACCTTAATATTTCCAGTATTAATAAGTTCACTCAAGTTAACATTAGAAGGACACAATTATCCAGTTAAACGTCCAACCCAACAGCAAGCATAAGTCACATTCAAACAAAAAGTTGAACAAATCTCCGTTCCGTGACATTCTAATCAAGCTCTCTGTTTGGCAGCCAACAAAATTCAAATGTCCACTTCCATATTTATTTGCAATCAAACGGTCAGATCCGTGTCCCATTTTATCAACTCTCTTTCCTAACTTCCATTCCCACATTCCTCGGAATTTCCTGATAAATTCCCAGTTTGGCATGAAATATAACTAATCCCCAAACAAATCACAATTAAGACAAACCCAATGAAACAACCCAAACAACAGATAAAATCCAGCATTCGCCGGAAAGAACCAGTAAAATTTCACATGTCTCATAGATGAGAGAATAAAAGTACTAACAGTGATAGGAGACCCAGTGTTGAGCACGCGCTGACCTCTGACCAAACCTTCAGTACCATCCATCGCAATAGTCCTCACAGTATTCTCTCCCAAGTGCTGTGCCACCTCCAATACCAACCGAATCGGGTTGTCCAGAACCTCTAGAGCCGTCAAAATCGGCGGCAAACCCTCATCATACCTAACATCGACAACCGCGCCGATCACCTGACAGACTTGTCCGATGGCGCCTTTTCCGGTGAACTCATCGGTGATCTTCCCACCGCCCTTCTTTTCATCCAATTTGGTCGGAGGCGGCTGAGAAGCGGCTGCTGCGGCAGAGGCGTACTCGGCCGCGCGTGTGAGAACATACCCATACGAAGACGAGCGGCGCGTGGAGGAAACATAAGTTGAGGAGAGCTTGGGGTTGGGGCTTGAAAGTGTCGGCTTGGAAACACATCGGCGAGTGGATGATCGCAGTAGGGAGGATAAGAGCCTGCGTGAAGACATTGGTTCCGGCTTCAATACTTAGAGAAGAAGACACATAAATGAGAGAGAGAGAATTTAAGGCATGTAAGAGCTTGCTTGAAACAACACACGCACTTGAGGTTGAGCAGTACAAGTGTCAACCTACATGGGCTTTTTTCTAACCCCGTTCTACAGTTACTGTGTCTGAAAATGGGAATATTCCATTTCCTTCTTCCCTAAAGTCCACTCCCAGCGCAGTGACGACGTCGCTTGGTGCTGTCTCCAAGCCTCTTGCATGTTGGATTTGGTGATAAAGGGCAAAGCATAGATATGTGTCCTTCGTTGATCTGCAGAAGGACACATGGCCTCATCGGAATTGAAGATGGCAACTAGGTACAGCCTCTCCTGGTCCAAAATTAATGGGCTAAGTCCGATTGATCAGGCTTTAGGTCAGGTTCAAATTTAGGTTTTGGTCTACACAAGCCCAACTGGTCAGAGACTCGACTTATATAAGCAAAACGATACATTTTTAATTTAAAAAGAATTTAGGCAGGGTCAATTGGCAGGTTGTCTTTAACCAAGTCAGGCTTGGGCTCGCTACCTCAAACATTGGCCTAACAACAAGGGTCAGGCAGGACTCGAGCCTAGATGGGCTTCCCATGACCAATTATCATCCTAACTAGAATAATTTGTTACTCAGGAATAACATATAGTGAGAATTTCTTTTGAAAATTAAAAGGAATTAGAAGGTTCCAAAGATTGTATTGAAGGACTGTTTTATATTGAAAGTGTTACAAGGAGTTGTTTTTTCGCATCAAAGATGCATAGCGATTGTGTGAATTAATTGTTTTTCTCATCAAGGTGTTTCGTAACTATGTTTACGGTCTAATTTTGGCACTAAAATTCTAATAATTATACAACTCAACATAAGGGATTTAGTCATTTTAAATTCACAAGTTAATCGTACTCGTTGCAAACTAACAAATTTGATTTTGAATTATTTACTCAAAGGCTTACAAGTTGACATAATAACTTGTTTGATTACCAACAAACATAAGTGATAGATGAATAATTGATCATAATTTTACCTCATATTTGATGCGTTTTTGTTTGATATTTTATACTTTTATTGTATATTTGGTACTTAATGTACTTCAAGTGTGTTTTTAGGTTATAATTGCTTTTACGGACTTAAAGAAAAAGAATTCGGACAAAAATATGACATAGGACGAAGAATTGAGGCATAGAAATGATGCATGGTCGTGCATCCAAGCTTTGCACTTGCCCAGGTCATGCAAAATCTCGATTTTAGGTGTTTTTGAACATACGTGGTTTAATACACGGCCGTGTATCAGACTATATAAGTCCCCAAAACACTAGTTTTTAATATAAAAAGATGTTTTTGGCTATTAATGAAGGGAGGAGACTTTAGGAGGCGATTTCCAGACATGGGATAGTTCTCAAGGGGTGATTTTAGTTCAGAGAGGTGAAAAACACGAAGAAACCATCGCAAGATCCATCAAAATACAAGATCATATCTCTACATTGCCATAATACTCGATAAAAGACAACTAGAAAGATTTAGAATTATGAACCTGTTGTTTTCTATTTGTTTTTCTTTCAATGTATGTTTGATTTCATGTTCGATTTTATGTAACTAAATGTCCAGTTAGTATTTAGGTTAGATAAACCTTAAATTAATACTTTGATATGATTTGATTATTTTATTAATGCAATTGGTTGTTTGATATATTATGATCCGATTACGCATTTTGTTTATGTTCTCATAGCCCAAGAATAATATACCATAATCTGATTTCATATATAGAGATTGAGAAATCCTAGTATAAATAGATCTACCATAATTATAAGGAGTTAATTGCAACCTTAGAAATATAATGACATAAATATTCCAGATTATGGTCAAACTTAATAGTTGGACTCATAAATCGGTAACACAATCCAATAAGATTTAACCTGAGTAATTCTGTTAAAGACCTTAGGATTAGTTGTTAGTAGACTTAAGGTCAGCTATTAGCGTACCATAGAAGTCTCCACGGTCCAATACATCAACAAAATAATTGCATGATAAAAGATTAATTTGTTAAAGGTTTAAGGGGATTCAAACCTAGATACTAATTTTTTATAACAATAGTCTTTTAAGTGAATTCCACTATCTTTGCATTCATTATCGTTTCCTATTTCTTTAATTGTTTTAGTTTTATTTTCTTTTTATTAAAAATCTAAAATCAATCCTTAGGCTAGATAATAGTGGAAGGGTAATTACTAGTATTCATCTTCTTCTTGGGATTGATTTGTACTTACCAGTACTAGCTACAATTACGCCGTGCACTTACAGTTATTACATAATTGACCAAGTCAATAGGTCAATCACTTTTTTTGCGTCGTTGATTTATTTTATTTTATTTTATTTTATCTTATTGTATTTGTGGCTTATTAATATAATTATTTTTTGAATTTCTCTACTTGATCTTGACTTTGTGGTTTATTGTAGGAATTACGATTCATTATCATAGTTACGGCTCACAATGAAAGGATGGAGCAGATTAGACTTCTGTGGCAGTCAAAATATGTCTTCACAATCTATATCATTACCATATTGAAGACAAGGGTGTTCTTGCATATTTTCATAAATGCAATTGATGTTTAGGCCGTGTCACAACATTAGTGGGAGTTATCACTATAATCATGAATGTCGAGCACCAACACATATAAGGTAGCAACTGAACGTGTGCTATCAACCTCATGGTGCAGTATACGAGAACAACTACAATTCATAATGGAGCAATTCTTATGTCTATATATGGAATAATCACGCTCCAACTAAATACTTACAACATCAAGTGTAGGACCCCGAATTTTCTTAGAATTTATCTTATTAAATTCTAAGAACATTCATGAATTAGAAATTTATAGAGTTTAATTTGGTCTATTATTATTTTCGTGTGGTAGCATAGATTAAAAGGAAGAGTTGGAATTAAGATAAGGAGTTAGTAAGAATTAGATTGAATAAGGAAGGGTAAGATTGGAAGGTTAAAATTTTGTCTTAAACTAATAAGACAAGAAGAGAAGAGAGTCGTGAGTGTTAAGAAAGAAAGAGAGAAAGTTGTAGAAGAAATTAGAAGAAGAGAAGGAGGAAACCAAAGCATAGAAAGAGAAGAAGAAGGAAAGAGCAAGAAGAAAGAAAAGGGTTCAGCTGAAAATATTTTAGGTATTTCCTATCTTTTCTTCTTGCGTTAGTAGAAGAAGAAACTAGTGAAAGTAAGTCTTTTTTTTATGTGCTGAAGATGAAGAAAGAAAGAAGACGAACAAGAGATTGATGTTTTTTCATGAACCTTAACTAGATCTTAGTTTTTCTAATTAGATAAACCAAGAATAGATTAAGTTTAAGCACATTCATGGGTATTTAAGCTTATGGAAGCTTTATTTGTGTATGATAATTTAATAAAAATATGTTGGTTTTTAGGGAACCAAGATTATCAAAGTCAAGAACAAGAGGAAAGACAAACTTGATCTTAAAATTGCAAGTAAATAGGTGGGTAATATGTTTATAGTTTTTGTGATGATGAGCTGAAATTATTTGTTTGTATGCGTACATAAATGTAGGGGTGGCAATCCCGGCTCGGGTTGGTCGGGCTACGGGCTGGCCACGAGCAGACCATGGTTACCCAGGCTGGGCCGCGACCCGCCCATTGCCATCCCTACTTAAATGCTTACTTTTACTCATTGTGAATGTGAGAAAAATGTTCTGTAAATTTCATATCATGTTTGCTTTGTAAGAATTTTACTGCTTTTGTTAAAGAGAAATAGAAAATTTAAGAAGCATGAAATATGATTATGATATGAAATATGTAAACATCATAAATTTGCTTATTTAGGCAAGAGAGATACCATTTCGTTCGTTACGTACACGTTGACCTAAAGCCTTGTCCCGCCTGCACGAGCTCCAAAAAATGGACTCATTTTGCTCATGGTGTAAACTTCGGTTTTGCCATTTCGTTCTATGGGATTCTCTTGAGCCATATTGTTTGTGCATTCATTGTGATTTGCTGAGTATGAAATATGATAGAATCCTTTGTTTAATGGTTGGAAAATAAATGACATGATTTATGTGATGGCATTTGAATTAAGTGTTCTGTTAACTGAAAATGAATATATATAAATATGTTTGATTGTGTGTGTGTGGCTCATCAACAATGGCTATAAGTATATTAGCCACTGAGCTTCCCAGCTCACCCCACAAATTTTGTTCACTCTTCAGGTACAGACAAAGCAGATCACTGAACCCTTGCAAAACTTTGGCAACTCCAAGAATTTCAGTCTTTTGTAACTAGTTAGTTTAGAAACTTTTGGTACTTAGAAGCATATCATGCATGAGCATTCGAGATTATAATTTTTGTATTATGCTACTGATGTGGCTTTGGATATATAATATGAAGTTGTGCACAAACTCTATTTTGTTGAGAATTGATAGTAAAAGTTGCAGAAATTCTCTTTGTTTATGTTTAGGATTTCTCTTCTGTTAAGATGGCATTGTGTTGGAAATAAAATTGTTGGATGTTGGAAGACCTTTGGATAGATTTTTCTGAAGAAATTGCTTTAATGGGAGTTATGTAAGTATAATCTATGATTGTTGGATTCGGGTCTTATGATATTGTGTAAGAATATATATTGACAGAGGATTGAAAGAAAAGGGAAAAAGGGAATAACATGTGTTCTGAAACTTCAATAAATAAACTGTATTGATCTAGGCAGAATTTGATAAAATTGACTTGATGAAAATTGTAGATCTTTCTCTTAGCTTTCTAATGACATAAAGTTTGAAATTTCTGGACTTCAAAGTAGAAAGTTACGAAGTTTTGAAGTTGGTGTGTGTGGCTGGAAAGTCGCGATGAACCATGAAATTTTGCTACTGTTCATTAAAAGTCGTGATCGTGTTGTTCTCACAGGCGGGGGAATTTAAAAGTCACCCCGTGACTTTTGCTCCTTTCTCTTCTCCTTTTTATTCATTAATTCATAAGTTGATTTCTTTGTTTTACTCCCCATTTTCAACTACTCCTTATATTATTTGTGTATTTTCATGAATTCTTTTAATTTATTTTCATGTCCATTTTATTTTAATTGTTTGTGTATTTGTTCTTACTCCCACCAAGAAATTAAATTCTTTATATTTTGATATTACTTTTATATATAATTATTTTTATTTTAAAATATCCCAATTTTAGCGCCTTAACGTAACGAAATAGGAACCGAGACCCGGGGCCAACATCTTCGGTATCAGAGCCCACGGTTTCTAAGGATTCCTAGGCTTAGAATATGTTGTACTATAAATTACTATGATATGTGATTAATTGTTATTTTGTTAATTTGATTGATTGTATGAAGTGACATGCATATCATGCATACATGTAGGAAATAAGAATTAAAATGAAAGTAAGCTAAACGGTAATAATTTTATTGAAGGAATAAAATGCCACCTTGTAAAAGAACATGAGGAATTTTGTAAGCATTTGTGACACCTGATTCTCCACCAAGAGAGGAGGGTACTGATGAGTCCAGAGGCCCAGCGATTGCTAAGGCAACTGTAGGGCAAGATAGCGAGCCCGTTTAACTTCAAATGCCCAAGTCATCCCATCCTCAAACACAAGTACCTAATCTGTTTTATCCCATAATGTTTCAAGCCTTTGCTTAGGCTTTTGTACAGGCGATGGGTCAGATGCCATCCACGTCTACACCAGCCCCATCTAAGAAAGGAAGACAATTTGATAAGTTGAGGAAGTATGGCGTAGTGGACTTTTATGGAATAACTAATCCTAAAGAAGCTGAGACTTGGTTGAGGAAGGCGGAGAGAATATTGGAACAGATGGATTGTGAAGATGAGGAAAAGATTGTGTATGCTGCGAGCTTGCTACAAGGAGATGCCTTGTATTGGTGGGAAAGTGTACCAAGGAACCAGTTAAAGCTGCCAGTGTTAACCTGGAAAGATTTCCAAGCTACCTACAAGAAGAAATATCTGTCTAAGGTGTATATCCACCAGAAGCAGAGGGAGTTTCTGAGTGTCACCAAGAGGGAGATGACTATAATTGAGTATGAGCGCAGATTCACACAAGTATCCAGATATGCAGTTGAGCTGATGATAAGTGAAGCAGCTAAGTGCCGAAGATTTGAAGCAGGATTGCATTTGGCCATAAAAGAAAAAGCGATCGTGAAAAATTTTTGCAACAACTGGAAGAAGTTGCATTAAGGGTAGAGAATATAGAAAACATAAAGAGCACAGTGAACAGAAAGAGAAAGGGAAGAGAACAACTTAACACGGGAGGTAGTGCGCCTATGTTGAGGAGGAGTGCCAAGACTATTCCTGTACCTTTTGAGGTTAGGAGCAGTAGTTCAAGTAGACCCAAACCGAAGAGAACTATTTCTCTTCAAGCCTCGATTGAAGGAGGCAGCAGAAAAGGGGAGGGGACTAAGCCATCCTTTCCAAAATGTGATCATTGCAGCAAATTCCATAAAGGAGAGTGTTATCGACTGACTGAAGCTTGCTTTAATTGTGGAAAGAAATGGCACATAGCCAGAGAGTATCCACAGTATGCTAGACAGGTGGGAACTCAGATGTAAGATTCAAAGAGGGCTGAGACCGTGGAAGTTAAGTCTGCAACTGACGTGAGCAGTTTTAGTAGAGCCAAGAAGGTAAATCCTCCAAGAAAACCAAGAAGGCAAGCACCAGTAGTGTAACATCCCACTACCATAGGGTACGTACCTAAGCTTTTAGGCACATAACCTACGATAATGGTATGTTGGAGCA
>JAOQMS010000003.1:15394596-15409674 GCA_027563885.1 Erythroxylum longipes
TGACATGTGTCAAGCCTTAAAGAGAGACACCTAGGCATTAGGAGAAATGTTTCTACAGCCCTCTCCTTGCTTTCACCGAAAGTCTTCTTCTTCAAAAAAGTTTCTCTTTATTCTTTATCACCGAAGACACCATCTTGCTCACTTATGAACATTGGCTTTTGGATAATCTGTCATGGTTACACCTTGTGAAGTTTTCTATCATTAGACGTTTTAATTGTTGCATAAAATCCCCTCTTTATCCATCACTGAAACCATTTGTTGGCTCTCCTAAGTTCTGGAAAAATTTCTGAAGAAAGAGAAGCTTAATCAAGTAAGTTTTATAATAGTGTAAATGATTTCTGTTGAGGTTTTAATGTTTGTAACTGAATGCATGTGTAAATGGAGTACATTTTCATGCTTATGGATTGCTGCATGCGTAAATGGTATTGATGCATGTGTGGGTAGTGATGGAAGAAGCAGATTCGAAGATATGAATAACTAGATGAAAGTTTGAAGTGCACTGGAGTATGAGATATGCAGAATTTTACTGAACATAAGTATGTATTTAGTGCATAACTTGATCTGTGAATATCCAAATTGGATGTAATTTAATTTAGAGTAAACTAGAGACATAGAAATACATTTTTCATGAAGGAATCGAATTTGAAATATGTCTTTAAGAGTCTGAAACTTTGTCTTGAAGATGAAATTTGTGTTCGGACAAAGTGTAAAAACAGTCTGTGGATTTTTGATTATAACTTGAATGATACTGAACCAAAATTGTAGGAAATTAGCTTCATTAGAAACTTAAGGTATAAAGGAACAATTTTTCAGAAGAATTTTTTGCCTAAATCCTTCATATTCCTTGTCAAAATGACCATGAAAGATTGACCCGAAGGTCTGTTTTGGGAAGAGCTGGGAGAAGTTGGAATAAAAGGTAGTGCACAATGTTGTTTGACAGTTTTGAACATCCTTCATTCTTTTGGCTATAACTTCTTCTTTCGACCTCCAAATGACTTGATTTTTGAATCAACAAACTCATAACACATTTTGGTCATGATAGAAGTTGAATGTTGGCATGAGAGGAAACGATTTCGAGCTCATTACCTTCAAGATTATACATAAAATCAATGTAGGGTTATGCTTGGTTCAATTGCTAACTAAGACTCTGGGTCATGCCTTCAATTGAGAATTGGATAATGGGTTGATTCCTGGGAAGTTGAATATGAAGGAAGAAGCTTATGGGTTGAGCTTGCAATGTGTGGCGTCATTAATGGTGCATCCCAAAACAAGGTTGTCCCTAAAGTCTTAGCAGAGTTGTATTTGAGAGAATTAACTTGTGGTAATTTGATGGAAAATAGGAGTATTGTATATCAAGATTGAGATGAATATAATTAATCCTTAACTTTCAATTTGGGTACAAATTAGGATACTATTGTAGCATTAGTAGACCCCTTTTATTTAAGAAGCAAGCCATATTAGTCCCATTTCATGAATCCCTTACGAGAATGTTTTAGGTTGCATCAACTTGAACAATAACAAATGCAAGGTTTAAGTTGGATTTTTGCCAAAAAATTTTACGAACAAAAAAGAAAACCACAAATATACAAGTAATGAAGTCTATAAAATTATTTGAAAAGTTAATATGGTGATACTCCATTAACGTATGGAATACAACCATATGTTATTCTCATATTATTTGCACAGACATACACATGTGACAAACTTATGAATGTATGATGTAAAACGTTTATGCACCTATATATTGTTACACACTAGCACTAAAATAACCTATTTATTTTGCGTCAATTATGAATTTAGAATCTTATATAAACATTTTTAAAATTAAACTCTAATTACTGCTACTATAATAAACGTCAAAAGATAAACATCAACTGTATATGACATAAAACCCAAAAATAGTCTAATATTACTTTAGGGACATTTTTGGCCATGGTGCACTGCTAACTCCGGCAGCTACGCTGTGTTTGGTTATTGTCTCTCATATGCGGATATAGAACGAAACAAAAATTTAGAGATAGAATAAAACAAAAATTGGAGACAGTGAGGTGTTTGGTTGTGATGGACAAAATAGAGAAAACTTAAACTGTATTCGTCTCAAGGACAAAAATGTGTTTTGATGCCGTTGACAAAACATAAAAAATAAAGTCAATGACCAAAGTACCCCTGCAATATAATATGATTGGAAATATGTAATTCATTGGTTATTTTAAATATCAATATCATTGTTATTAAAAACAGTGTTTGTGATAATTAATTAAAATATAATTTATTAATTAATTAAAATATTGTAATTAATTAAAATATAACTAACTAATGAATTAATGAATGAATTATGTTTTAATTAATAATATTGTAGTTAATTAAGTATTATTAATATTTTAATTAATTTTAATTAATTAATTACAATATTTTAATTAATGAATAATTATATTTTAATTAGTTATATTTTAATTAATTGATTATATTTTAATTAATTATAATGTAATGTAATGTAATTAATTAATTATATTTTAATTTATTAATTAAATATTTTAATTAATTATATTGTAATTAATTAAATTATTATTATTAATTAATTAATTACATTATAATTAATTAAAATATTATAATAAATTAATTGATTAAAATATTATTAATTAAAATATTATTTATTAATTACATTGTAATTAATTAAAATATAGCTAATTAAAATTAAATTATTAATTAATTAAAATATTGTAATTAATTAATTAATTAATTAAAATTAATTAAAATTTTATTAATGATTAATTAACTACAATATAATTAATTAAAATATAATTCATTTATTGATTAAAATATTATAATTAAGGTATTTCTAGAAGTTGCTATTGTATTTTGTTTTTGTCACAGGGACAAAAAATCTTATTCTTCGATTTTAAAAGTAACAAAAAATTTATATTTTTATTATCTAGAATGAAAACAAAAATAAGTAAGAATAACAAGCAAATACTAAAAGCACAAAATTTTTTTATTTTGTTATTTGCCTTCACTTTTATAGACAATAACGAAACACACGGCTAATATACACGCGGGGAGGTCCATGTGTCTTTTAACTTGTATGATGCGTGTACAACACATGCCCAATATGTGACGTTGCCCGACAACACTTGCATATCACGTACTAAACGTTTGGTTTAACACACTCGATGACACGTAAAGGCGTAAAACACTTATGGCACATACACCTCATGCATTTAACATTTCATATGGGTGCCTCCAAAAGCGTGATTCCGCCTTCCGTTCCGGACGCCAACCCTGCATGCCAGAGGTGGTGGGGCCTTTAGGCTCTAGCTCACGCCCTGCCAACTCATTTTCGGTGACTTCTTATCAAACTTCCAACTTATTAATTCTCAGATCACATACATTGTTAATATAAAATTGTAGACTTCAAGAATTTGACTGTGTGAGAATGTCTGTCATAAATATAGACAAGCAATGCATTAATCCGTCAAGACTTCCTCGCTGGGGAGTTGTAAAGATTCAGTATTCATAATAATATACCATGATATATAGTAATGAAATCCATAGTCGCTCCCTTAGTGGACAAAAGTTGCAATTTTTAATACTGAAACTTTCTATAACCCTTAACATTGCAAGTTAACTTTTATCTAATTGTCAATCATTTATCATTAGGCCGAGACTGAGAGAGTAGGTCAAAAGTTTCTTTCCACGCAATATCATAAAGGTTTGAGTGAGTGATTTTAAGCAAATGTAACTATCAAATTCAGTGTCCTAGCCTAGGGCCACATCTGCCAAGAAAAAGTAAATTTTGGGTAAAGTTACTCCCCCAACTTGCGACCCACATTCCATAAATGCCTCAAAGTGGGACCAAAAGAAACAATATGAATTATCTTATCAAGCTCTCGTCCTTAGCATTCATGAACTTGCTGTCAAATTCTGTGACGCACAAAATCGGAATTTGGTTTTTGGAGTTTTAAACCGAATTATGATGCGCTGGATGAATGACTTGACAATACATGGATTTGCGTGTGCGAGAATGTATTGTTACAGATCGGAAATAATTCAATTTAATTGCTTACAGTTATCATTCTATTAATCTTACAAATAAAAAACTCGAGAAACTTAACATAAAAGTGAATGACTAGAATTAATATATGCATTAAGTATAAAATAAGGAAAAATTTAAGAAAAGCGGGACCATATTTTTTTTCACAAATTTTTATTGAAATTTAAGTTAATTAATTTAGGATTGAATGATTTTTTAAAATTCAAAATAGCTAAATAACATGACTATGATCCTTGAAGATACTTTCTTATAAAATGTTATTTAAACTAGAAAATATTAAGGATTATAAATTAATTTCATAATTTAGAAAATAAAACATAATGCCACGTATCCTACTTCCTACCTACAAAAAATGATTCATTTCTTTGTACACTGATAACGCTCTTAATAATGGGTTGCCAATAATACCATCATAGCCTGCCGTTACGATAACTGGAAGAAACAGCTGTCACCATGGGAATTCCTGTCCCTTTTACCGAAGGTAGACATAAACCGAATTCTCTCTCTTTTTTCCAAGGTTACTTAGGAAATCAACTTTCTGTAATTTTTTGTCATTCCAAACTTAATTAATATATTATTTTTTATGCTACGAATACTAAACATTTGTATGAAATATGGAGATGTTTAAATTCCAAATTAGACATCACAGCAAAAGTAAATGAGAGATTTATATTTTATTGGTGGAAAAAGATCAGTTGACGGCGTTCTAATAATTGTCATTCATAAATCATGACAAATGAAGGTCACAGATGGACATCCATCTACGGAACGTGTTATAAATAGCAGGCTGGAGCGTGCCAGAACCCTTATCTAGCTGCTCATCTCTGAACAAAATATACAGTAAATCTCCATGGGAGATCGCAACAAGATTTTGGAAGAGAGTTTACTGGTAAAAGACAGTGGAGTGGAACGGCAAGAGCAAGGACGTGTAGTCGGTCTACGATGGGAAGTGTTGGTTCCAGAAGTGAAGCAGGTGTGTTACATAGCAGGGCCAATGGTGGCCGTGACTCTCTTGCAGTATTTATTACAAGTTATATGCATGATGATGGTTGGTCACGTCGACGAGCTTTCTCTCTCTAGCACTGCCATAGCCATTTCTCTCTCCTCCGTCAGTGGTTACATTGTTCTTGTAAGTAAGTCTTATTTATGATATCCATACACCTTACTCTGATGTGGAATTCTGCTTCCTTCTTTCTTTGTATCAATATCAGTGTTAATCATTGAGTTTTCTTCAATATTATCCTTCTGTTTTTACAAGGAAATTCTTATCAAGATTTGATTTAACTTGGCAAATTCCAAATACGAGGAGTACTAAATTTGATTTTCGTTAACTTCTTAAGATTAGCGTCAATGCTTAGTTTTGACCGACTGCAAAAGTAGACTAGACCAAGTTAAACTGCAGAAGACGTAGATAGATAGAAGAATACATGTGTTGAGGAACCGAGGCAAGTGTGATGAAACGAAACATTAAAAAACAAGAAAAAAATTGCCACCGCTGAATGCAATCACCCCTATGTGAAGTCACATCAATTTTCTTGCTTTCATTCATGGGGAAGCAGCCAAAAGCCCCAGGCCCAGTTACGACCTTTGGTTGATTGGACTGGCGTGTCTAATCACAAACGAGGAAGCAAACTGACCTAGGTGGCAAGGTGACACATCTTTTAGCTGTCATAAAAGTAGGATTCGACTGGTCTTTTAGCTGTCACAACACCTGTTGTATCCTTCTCCAACAAAAAAAAAGAAGAAAAAAAGCTTGTCGTATCGTCTCCAAACTACTGTTACATGCGATGATATGCCTCAAGGAGATTAGTTTGGACCAACGGAATTGGTCATCGAAGAATTATATATAATTGAATGAATATTAATAAAAATAATTTTAATTAAATAAGAAAAATTATGTTATAAAAATAAGAAAATTGTATTATTTATAATAATACTGATGACTGCCCATCTTTTTCCATATTAATAAACAGACGAACAAAATATTCTCCATCTTTTACTGGATTGACACCCAAACGGAATCTATATTGAAGGTGCCTTGATAACTTGGAATAAAGATGGGGTAGTGTCAGTCGGTTTTGAGCTTTTACAGCTACTGTTTTCCTTTACGAACATCAGAAAATGGAATGAGTGGATACTAAGATGTAAAACTAAATCTAGTTCCCAAGTGATTATTCTATCTGACATGTATGTTTTGGTTCATCCTACATACAGCTAGGAATGGCTAGTGCATTGGAGACTCTGTGTGGGCAAGCTTATGGCGCACAGGAATATCATAAATTGGGGATTGAAACTAATACTGCAATCTTCTGCTCCTTATTGTTCTCTATCCCTCTGTCTGTTCTATGGATATTCATGGGAAAGCTTCTTTTTTTAGTTGGCCAAGATCCTGCTATTTCACACCAAGCTGGAACGTTTCTGGCTTGCCTAACCCCAGGACTTTTTGGCCATGCGGTTCTTCAGCCGCTTATTCGATACTATCTGGTTCAAAGTCTGGTCATTCCACTGCTTGTAGGCTCTGGTGTCGCGCTTTGCATACACGTACCTCTCTGCTGGGCTTTAGTAAACAAGACTGGTCTGGGAAACAATGGAGCCGCATTTGCAATGTGTATATCTATTTGGTTGAATGTCATTTTCCTAGGGGTTTATATGAAGATCTCTTCTGTCTGTGCTAAAACTCGGGCGCCATTTACTCGAGAGGCGTTCCGAGGGGTTGGGAAGTTTTTCCGATTTGCTATTCCATCTGCATTAATGGTCTGGTAAATAAATATATAAATAAACAAATAACTGTTAATTTGCTTCAATATTTCTCTGAAACATGTCTTTCATCCTGTACTCATTGTGATTCCTGTAGCCTCGAAAGTTGGTCATTTGAGCTAGTTGTCCTGCTCTCGGGGCTTTTACCAAATCCAGAGATCGAAGCCTCGGTGCTCTCAGTGTGGTATGTTTTTCATGAGTGACGTTTAACATATTAGGAGATGACAATTGTGCGGTGTCACTTACGAGTCTTACTAACAATGCCTTCTCGGATGATTTTCTCGCAAATGCTCGTACAATTGACATTTGATATCTATCTCACTGTGCAGTCTCACAACTATTTCAACCTTGTTTTCAGTAGCTAATGGACTTGGCGCGGCTGCAAGGTATAGCTCCAGCAGGCTACTATTGTTTCTATACTTCTGTTCTATATGGTACTAAGTAGCTCTGATAAATAAAAATTTCTCTTTAACCACAGCACTAGAGTTTCTAATGAACTTGGAGCTAGGAATCCACAAGGAGCCCGTATAGCTGTATATGTTGTCATGTCTCTTGCAATGATAGAGACGCTAGCATTGAGCTCAATACTCTTTGCTTGCCGTAGTTTCTTTGGTTACGCTTTCAGCAACGACGAGAGAGTAGTGAATTACGTCACGAAAATGACTCCTCTGGTTTGCATTTCGGTAATTCTGGACAGTTTACTAGGAACATTGTCAGGTACGCGCACTGATCAATTCAAATGTGACAGGTAATAATCCAGTGGTTTATATATTAGCTTTTTGGTTGATTGTTTCAGGAGTTTCAAGGGGATGTGGATGGCAGCACATAGGGGCTTACATTAACCTCGGGGCTTACTATCTTGTGGGGGTTCCAGCGGCTGCCATTTTAGGTTTCCCTCTAAATTGGAGAGGCTATGGCCTGTGGATCGGAATTCAACTTGGTTCCTCTGTGCAAATAGTTCTACTTGCTATTGTTACAAGCTGCACCAACTGGGAAAAGCAGGTGGTGTATCACTTTAAACCATAAACTTTTGAACTCGACTTATAATTTCACTTGTTCTTTTTTCCTCTGATTTCCTACCAGGTAAATAAGGCAACAGAAAGGATATTTGAAGGAAGATCTGAGGTCGATAAAGTATGAATTGAGCGCCGTTGTAACTGATTAACGGGATCAAATATTTCATTTCTTTTCCTCCTTTCTTGTCCTGGTTTTTCTGTATTACATGGAAGCTTTAGTGCGTAACATGATATCTTGGATTTGAAGAAAGTGATGGATATGCATGTTTCCTCTGTATACTGATTTGGAACATAATTGATTAATGTTGTCTTAAATTTATATATCCATTGGACAGAACACATAGCTCTACCTGCCTCTCTCATTAAATTAATAGAAAAACTCCTTTCTATGATGAGGTTCTTCTCCATATGCAGTTAAAGTGGCTTAGAAAATGGTTTACCTTCTAAAAGATCAAGGAGGACAAGGAATTGCTTCGTTGACACTCAATAATGCAACCCTTTAGATTAAAACAATATAGAGATTGCTAACTGAAAAAGAGTCCATATGAGTTAAATGGGTTCACTTGTATTACCTAAGCAACTCAAAACTTGTGGTCATACAATCCTAAGGCTGATTCTTTATAAACTATGTTTTAGTATAAGGCGAAAATATTAGAAGCTGGTTCGAGAATTCTCTAGATGATGGTTCCGGGATAATATTTTGGATTGACCTTTGGTGTTCCTCCATCCTTATACAAGAAAATATTTCATTTTCTCACCTAAGATTAGTCATTCCTTATGAAGTCACTATCAAAGATGATGTTTTCTACATCAATTACAACCTCAATACATATGTTTGGAATAATCTAGTTGATCTAGCTCTAATTACCTCATATTCTAATAATTCAAAAGAAGGGTCCATATGGGTGAACCAAGCATCTGATATGTTCTCTTTGCATGAGAGTGGGATGGGCATCTTTAGGAATTGGAACACTTCTGAATAGTAGAATCATTACATATAAAAAGTAACGTTGCATACTCAGAATAAAAAAGCTTTTGAGGAAATTTGCTTTGGCTATAAGGATAATCCTGTATTCCTAGTAACCAAAGTATAACTAAAGAGTATAGAAAATTGGCATAGAAAAATCAAAGAAGATGAACTATCTGCTGATGAATGAGAGGTCTCTGTCAATTCATATCCAATCGCTTACATCAAATGGTAGGAACTCCCATAGCAGAATGAAGAAACACTTATAGGAGTGAAGTTATCTAGCTAGTCTGCTCACCAACAAGATAGACTAGCCCTACTCTTTGGTAATCAACACCCCCTACTAAGAATTCTAATACTATGATCCAAATGAGACGCACAATTAGGGAAATTGAGATGTTAACATAGAGAACTTTGGTAAGCCACAACTATCTACATGGAGTATGATAAAAGGATAGGCGTCACCGGGAAAATTTAATGAAGTTAAGGCTCGGTCCTGTTTGAGACTTAGTGCCTGTTTGGACGAGCTTTTGTCAATAGAGCTTTTCTAAAAAATTAGTTGACTATTTGGTTATCATTTAAAAAAGAGATTTTTTGAAAGAGCTTCATGTAATAGACTGTTTGACAATATAAAAATAAAAAGTACTTTTAATTTTGACTATATTTTATTTTGTAATAAAAATTATTTATGATATAAATATAATTTAATATATATTAAACAATATGCAAAGCACAATATATTAATTATTATATAATTTTAAACTATATGAAACATAAATGAAAATATATCTAACCAAATCTTTTGTATGGATTATAACATAAGTAAAACTAATATCAAAAATAAATATTAAAACATATAAAAAGTCAAATAATATTATATAAATCTCAAAATAAATGTGAAGATGTGTTTGTGGGTATTGTGAGAATTATGTGAAAAATGTGAAGGTAAAAGGGACTAAAAAATAGGCTCATTAATTGATCAGAAAAATCTACCTGAAAAAGTATTTTTTTGAGAAGTTTCTCAAAAAGCTGTATTTTAGTTGGCAAAAAAACTATATCTACTAAAAAAGTAAAATTTTATTTTACAGCCAAACACTTATTTTTTTTAAATAGTTTTTGAGGTAAAAAAAATACTTATTTATCCTAAAAAAGCTCAACCAAACATAGACTTGGCGTTAAAATTATTTGTATAAACCTCGATGTTGAGGTGGTTTAACTATTTGCAGTATACAAATAAGAATGCGGGCATGTTACTTTTTTTTTTTTAGGTCAATGAAATATTTAACTACACCCGAAAAAAAGAAGACGACAACAATCATATTCTAAACATATATTTAATATTTTTAACAAGAGATTTAGTTTTTATTCACCTCAAAAAAACACAAAATTCATGTAAAATATAATAAGTATAAATAAGCAATATAATATGTATCACAATTATATCAACTATATAAATAAAACATACAACTTTTTTACACAAAACCAAATTACATACATAAAAATAACTAAACCTTGTTTGATTCTTATAGTTGATCTTTATAATTAAAAATAACATTTTCAACTTTTTAGATAATTATATTAGATTATACCCATTTCCAGTTATCTTGATTTTTTAAATAAAATTAATTGAAAATAATTTTTAACAAATTACTCTTTAGAAGAACTTCTTTTTCAAAATTTTATAGGTAAGACATTCTAATTTAATTAGAAATAATTATTCTTTAATTAGAAATATTTTTTAATATTAAAGAAAACTATTTTTGAAAATTAAATAATTATTTTGAATTTAATTAAGAATTTTTCCAAATTTATTTAGAGATTAGTTCTCAATTAATTAGAAATTATTCCTTAATAAATTAGAAAATTATTTTCAAAATTATTAAAGAATGCTCATTTTTCTTAGTTAATAAATGAAAACAACCTTTTAAATTTAGTTAAGCAAAATACATTTTCTAATAAATTGTAATAAATTTTTTAGATAAATAAAATAATAATTGTTATGTAATAATAAATTTAATTAATCTCAATTAAATTAAAACAAATAAATTAAACAAAAAATGCTTTTCTTATTTACTTTAAAAAATATTTTTCTTAATTCTATGAATTCTAATTAATTAATTCTAATATAATTAAAGCATAATTAATACTAATTTCAGAAAATGACTTTTAGAAATTACTATAGTTATTAATCTTAATCACGTTAAGAAATATAATTAATTGATTTTGAATTTTAAAATTCTTGTTTAACGTAAAATTTAATTTATTCAAGATAAGAATATATTATTTATATACTTAAAAACCATTTTATTCAACTTCTAAAATTACATTAACCACGTTCCTAAATAATTTTTATCCTAAAATAACTTATTTTGGTATAGTTCAAACTTAAATTTATTCCCAATGTCAATTACTTATTAGATTTGCCTTTTCCATCAAGTTAACTTATTCTGAAGCGTTTTAACATTTTTCCCAAATAAACATTGATCCCTTGCCTTAAACAAGAATAGAACCATCTCATACGCCTTCCACATAAAAAAATTAAAGCTTATAGCTCTGCCTCTGCCTCATAATTCAGACCACCAAATTTTCTCCTGAACAGCTTATCTGAAATGCCCTTTGTCTTGCCAGACTTGCCTGCAATATCAGGGCAATCCAATGAATCAAATTTAATCTGAGGGATCAACGTACATAACCAATATTTGTCCACAATCACAAACAACTTTACTCTACCTGTTTTTCCCAATTAGTGTAGCTTGTAACCAAGAAAAGCAGGATTGCTTGCAGTCCGGAACCGACTTGTATGCCTACCCAGAGGCCTCGTGCTCTGAGCTGAAACCAAAAGCCTAACATGGCAGCAACTGGAACCCCACAAAGATATAATGCCGCAAGATTGATATAAGCCCCTATATGTTGCCACCCACATCCTCTTGCAATGCCTGATATAATGCACGGATATTGAGAAACTTGCCATGGTAAGAAAACATCAGTTTAATGACAGGAAAGGTGGAAATTTTTACCTGAAAAAACTCCCTGTAATCCGTCAATAATCACAGACAAACAAACCAGAGGAGACATAGAGGTGACATATTCCACAATTTCTTTGACGCTGCTAAAACTGTAGCCGAAAAAATGCTTGCTTGCGAAGAGTGTTCCACTCACTAGAATCAACTCAACCACGGCAATAAGAACCACAGAATAGGTGGCTACGCGTGCTGCTTGTGCGTTCCCTGCTCCTAGTTCATTGGACACTCTTGTACTACAAAGAAAATTCAAGAAAAAAAATAAAGCGTTTGGAATGTTTTATTGGAAACAGGTCATAAATATGCAAGTCGTGAAAGGTTATTTGAGTAAACCTTACTGCAGCGCTCAGTCCGTTAGGAATCGAGTATAGAGTTCCGATTGTTGTGAGACTGTTTACACAGGAATGGATAATTATAACGCCTCAAAAGTCAAAACCTCTCTCATTTGCAGGACGTATACTTTTAAATTTAAATAAAAATATTCCAAATCCTAACAGAAACGCATATATACCAGATAGAAAGGACTGAAGTCTCAAATTGTGGGTTTGGTAAGAGTCCCGAAAGCAAGATTATGAACTCATACGACCACCATTGCAGGCTACAGCAATTACCAAGACAGTAACATTAAACAACTGCGTTTGACGTATAAACATCAAAAGGAGTTGTGTTGAAATATAACTAAATAATGGCGGAGAAATAACAGAAAAATATATAATTTACCAAACCATCACTGCAGAAGGGACAGCAAAGCGGAAGAACTCTCCAACACCTTGGAACATCTCCATAGAAATTGGAACACGGGTTTTGGAACAGGTAGAAGAGTATCTCATGTACAATCCAAGAAAAATTGTGTTCAGCCAATTTGATATACTAATTGCTAGAGCCCCACCAAGGTTTTGAAGTCCAGACTTGAACACCAATACCCAGCATAGAGGTATGTGTAAAGCGAGAGTGACACAAGAGCTTATAAGCACAGGAACTGTCAGGCTTTGTGTTTGATAGAATCTAACGAGTGGTTGAGAAATTGCATAGGCAAAAAGGGCAGGAACAAGCAACATTGTGAATCTGCCTGCCTCACGTGCAATTATGGGATCTTGGCCAATTATTATCAGCAGCTTTCCCATGTTAATCCATATCATAGATAACCCGAGAGAGACTATCATTAGAGAGAAGATAGCTGTGTAGGTTAGAGTTCCAAGCTTCCTGTACTGCTGAGCTCCGTAAGCTTGCCCACAAAGAGTTTCAAGCGCACTTGACATTCCACTCTGTTATGTGCATTTGTCCACATGACAAGAAACTTAAAAGTCATATGCAATTATTGGTCCAAAGTGAACAACATACCTTTTTTTGGCATCTCCGAAATTGCAAATCAGGTTCCATTTCTGTGAAGTTTCTTTTAATTCTTTTGATAGAACACAATTCCTCTTCATAAGTGATAAAATCATAATTTTGGAAATTTTTACTATCACTAGTTATGTATACTAAAGCAAGCTACTTAGCGCCAAATGAATATAAGAAACTGAAATCCACATGGTAGTAGTATGAAATGCATGTAGGGAACGCTGAAGTTATTAATCAGATAAGACGGGAAGTTACTTACAAGAAGACTGAATCCAGTGACAGAACAGAGAGAAATGGAAATTGCACTGCTAGAGAGAGCTAGCTCACCAATATGACCGACCATCATCATTGATATAACATTCAAGGAGCACAAGGACAGAATTACAGCAGCCATAGGGACTGCAACATAACCTAGTCTTTTTGCTTCTTCAATGAACACCTCCCATCTTAGGCACGAAGCTTCTCTCTTTTTTACAAGTAAACTCTCCTCCATCTTCTTCTGTGTATCTTCCATTCTCAGAAGTGGAATGTTAACTGAAAAGCACGGTGAAGGAAATGATGCAGTAAGGGTCTGGTTATAGTCGGCATTTCTCGGATCTTCATCATTACCTATTTTTATATACATAAAAACATAAAAAGTTTAAGAGGTTGTAGAGTGGTTAAGGTGAGAGCTCTATTAACAGTCAGGTTAAACCTGATATTAACCTTTACGAAGACATTAATTGTTCCTTATGAATCCTAAGGACCAAACACTTGCATTTAGCTTGTCAGAAGGTAGATTAGCAAGTTTCTCACCGAAACATAATTAATTATATGTATACAAAAGCCATGCAATTCTTAGATCTTTATGATATTTCAGAAGTACTATAAAGGAGCATATGTAAATCAGCAGTTAGAATATCAGGAATTGCAAGGCCAGTACAAACCTCTGACCTATGTAGTAATTAAATGATGAACCTATGTTGTGATCATATGACGAAAGAACCATTAATATATTAACTCATTGGACATAGCACTACATGGCTGCTTTCCTGGGTCATATCAGTCGCTTGTTTCTATTAGAAAGCGAGTGCTACAAATAATGGCTTTCATCGCTGTCAGCGACTTAAAAATTGAAGTGAAACAAAACCATAGGAATCTGTACTCCAAAATATTACCAAAGTACGCAACTAGCTAGCTTTTGGAGCGGTGAGGGAGCGTTAGGTCACGGCGACTTGTGACATTGTCGATGATGGCAAAAGATGTCCTAAGCTAGAAGACAGATATCAACACATGATTGATTCATCAATATCATTATGTGAAATCGATGTTCCAGTTTTTTATTTATTTTCCCCTAGCTTTTTTAACTTCGTAAAAATTCTTTCCTCGTCCATAGCAAAAGTGGGCTTGGTGGTGTTGGTCATTCTCGTATCAAATATGATTTTGGTCATTCTTGTACTTATTATGATTTAATTACTTTTATATGTTAATAAATAAATAAACAAATATATATATATAAATGATTTAATCACTATAAATTATAATAGTTAAAATTTTTTCGATAATTAAGTCCTCGTTCTTACCAACGTTCCTATCTTATTGGAACTAATAGAGCATCCAAGAATTATCCTGTCCTCATCCTAACATGGTTCGACTTCCATTGATTTACCAATGTATATACATACACACACACACATATATATATATATATATATACACACACATTTTGTTAACGAAAACACGTGTTAGGGTTAACGGATCTCAAATCTATTTATACATCCACCACGCTTCTGCTGTGGAGCGCGCCCATAGGCCCTCACTCGGGAGTTAGACCCGTCGAAACCCTAGTTGTTCTGGGGACTCGAACCACAAATGTGTTTGATGTATAGCTAGCTCTGATACCACTTTGCTAACGAAAACACGTGTTAGGGTTAACGGATCTCAAAT
>JAOQMS010000003.1:15418592-15430949 GCA_027563885.1 Erythroxylum longipes
CTATGTGATGACGTGTCCTCTGTGTTCTGACGTCATCACAGACGATACTTCTATTCTCTGCTCATCCTTTCCTCTGTATTCTGACGTCAGCACAGAGGATACTTCTACTCTTTATTCCTCCTTCCCTTTGTGTTCTGACGTCAGCACAGAGGATACTTCTCCTTTTTATTCCTCTAAACTTCTAAATATTGTCACTTGTAAAGATCCTAACTTTCGACTCCGATGTCCAAAAATTTCATGGTATATATCATTGGAAAGCTAGAAAAATAATCTATAATTTCCAAGAAGGCAACTTCATCCAATTCAGCCTAGATAAATCCAGATTTTTCTCATAAGTCCAAAGATGAATTTTACATTCATCCACACTTCTCATGTACTACTCGAAATTTTCTAAGAAAAGTTTCAGGGTCTAACAATCATAGTCCTATTTTCCTAGAGTTTAATTGCAGGTCAATTTTTCATGGAATTCGGTGCTTTAAATTTGAAAATGCTTGGTTAAGGGAACCTATATATAAGCAGATTGTTGAGGACGTTTGGTAGGAAAGTGTTGATTTGTCCGTGCAAGAGAAGATTAGATGTTATGGGGAGCATTTAGCTCAGTGGGGTAGCAAGATTACTGAGAATTTTAATGGGAGAATTAAACGTTGTATGGTGGCCCTCCAGAAACTGAGAAAGTGTAGAGATGAGGCATCTATTGGATGGTATAAGGAGGAAAAAGCTAAGATCTTTGAAGTTTTAACTCAGAAGGAGATCTTTTGGCACCAACGATCCAAAAAATTTTAGCTTCAAGCAGGAGATCAGAATAGCAAGTATTTTCATGCTTTAGCGAGTGCTTGAAAAAGAAATAACCAGATTGTTCGGATTCAAGACAGTAACGGTATGTGGTGTGATTGGGATTATGGTTTGTCTTGTTTGATAGCTGGTTATTTCAATGATCTGTTTACTGCTTCATCTTCAGATTGTACTGCCATTTTTTACTGTGTTGACCCAATGATTATTGAAGATCAAAAAATTGAGTTGAGTCGGCCTATGTTAGATGAAGAAGTAGGGAGGGCTTTGTTTCAGATGCAACCAGATAAAGCTCCGGGCCTTGATGGTATGACTCCTGGCTTCTATCAGAAACATTGATCAGTAGTGGGTAGCGATTTGTGTGACGTGGTTAAGGATCTCTTTGGTCAAGTTAGGCTTCCTGATGGACTAAATGATACAAATGTGGTGTTAATTCTGAAGTAGAAGAATCCCTTATCAATGGGACATCTTAAGCCAATTTCTTTATGTAATGTCCTGTACAAATTGGCTTCTAAAGTGTTGGCTAATAGGATCAAAAGAGTTCTTGATGATGTTATTTCGGATACTCAGAGCGCGTTCATTCCAGGAAGGCTCATTTATGACAATGTTACGATATCCTTTAAGATTTTACATTATTTGAAGAAGAAGCAAAATGGCAAAAAGGGATATATAGCTTTAAAATTGGACATGAGTAAAGCATATGATCGTATTGAATGGTGGTCGATATGATGGAGAGGATGGGTTTTCATAGGCGGTTTGTTCATCTTATTCAGTGTTGCTTTTCCTCAGTCCAGTATACGGTAGTAAGTAAGGGTAGAGAATTGGGTCCTGTTATTCCTTCATGTGGTCTTCGCCAGGGGGATCCTCTTTCCCCTCATTTGTTTATCATGTGTGTGAAGGGGCTATCTGCGTCAATAAAGAAGTATGAGAGGAATGCCTAAGGTTGCTCAGGGTGCACCGCTAGTATCTCATATATTCTTCGTCGATGATAGCTATTTACATTCTCAGGCTAGTGTTGAAGAAGCTGGGTGTATTATTCGACTTCGTGGTCAATATGAGCGGGCATCAAGTCAACAGATTAATCGTGCTAAGTCATCAATCTTCGTCAATACGAATACAGATGTGAGGATGCACCATCAAGTGTGTATTATGCTTGGTATTCCTGAGGCCACAAAGATGAATACTTATTTAGGTTTACTAAGTATTATTGGAAGAATAAGAATGCCATTCTAGGGTTTTTAAAGGACAAAATTCAGCGTCGTATTCAGAGTTGGGAAGGGAATTTGCTCTCTAGAGGTGGTAAGGAAATCCTTATTAAAGCAGTGGTTCAATCCCTTCCTAACTATGTTATGAACGTGTTTTTACTGCCATTAGGGATGTGTGATGAGATTGAGCAGATGATGGCACGGTTTTGGTGGAATCAAAAGACAGGTCAAAAGCGTGGTCTTCATTGGATGTCTTTGGATAGGATGTGTAGAAGGAAGAGTGCAGGAGGGCTGGGGTTTCGAAATATAAATGATTTCAATATTGCTTTAGTCGGAAAAAAAACTGTGGCATTTATTGTTGAGGCCTGAGTCTTTGGTTGGTAGGATTTTCAAGGCTCGTTACTACCCTTTGGGCTCTCCTCTTACAGCTGAGTTGGGCTCCAATTCTAGCTTTATTTGGAGAAGTATAAGGGAGAGTCAAGAACTGTTTCTAGGTGGTGTCCATAGATGTATTGGGAGGCAGTTAGATACCGAAATTTTAAAGTCTCCTTGGCTTCCTCATAAGCTTAATCCGTTTGTCACCACTTATCATCCATCTCTTGTTGGCCGAACGGTGAGTTGCCTTATAAAGTTGGGTTTGGTTGAGTGGGATTTGGAGGTTATTCAAGACATCTTCAATGCTAAAGATTGTGACCTTATTTGTAGTATTCCCCTTTCTGATTCAGATCAAGAAGATCATTGGTATTGAATGAAGGAGTCATCGGGCTGTTATACAGTTAAAAGTGCCTATTTATTGCTTTAACAAACTCAAAGGCCATAATGCTCAAGCGGATAATTCGGGGTTGTGGAGAAAAATATGGAACTTGAAAATTCCCCATAAAGTGAAGAATTTTTTATGGCCCGCATGTAGTGGCTGTCTCCCTACCAATGTTCAATTGGGTACTAAACATGTGCCTGTTACACCAACTTGTTCATTATGTAATGGTGCGCTGAAGTCAATTTTACATGGTCTAACTATCTGTAATTTTGCTTCAGCTTGTGTCCAAAAGGCGGTGTTTGGATTGATTTAAGGAGCTTGGTCTTATTTTTCTGCTTGGTTGCAAGGGATGTTTAGTGTTGGTGATAGGGAGAAATGACAGCAGATTAGTATGGTTTGTTGGGAGTGTTTGGAAAGCTCGTAACCTTTGGGTTTGGCCAGGCAAGCATTCTTCAGTTGAAGAAGTGGTGCTTCAGGCTCGTGTATATCTTGAGAAATGGGAGACATCGCAGAATAAATTTGAGACTCCATCCGATGCTATTATTGTAGAGGATGGCTTTACGCGCTGGTGTGCACTAGATAGGAATACTCTTAAGGTCAACGTTGATGGAGCTACTTTTGAGGCAAAAGGTAAATATGGTCTTGCTTTCATTGTGCGTGATTAGGTAGGAAAACTTATTTATGCTTCACAGAACTGTTTTCTTAGACATATACATGCTGAAATGGTTGAAGCCTTGGCCATAAAGGAGGCGTTACGTTGGATAAAACATCAGCCGAGCCAGTCTTGTATTGTCGAGACAAATTGCTTGCGGGTTGTGCAAACAATTCGAAGTGATACCTTGATGTTTTCTCCGTGGGGTGGGGAGATTTTAGATTATCGTAACTTGCTTGTTTCTTTGCCGAATGTTTCTATTTGTTTTGTTAAATGATCAGCAAATGAGATTGCTAATTTCCTAGCTCGAGATTCTTGTTTTACTACTGGTTGTATTATGCAGGGGAATGTTCTTCCTACTTCTCTTTGTCACTTAATTAAAGCTGATTTGGCTTAGTAATGAAGTTTACTTTTGATGTTCAAAAAAAAAAAACCTAGCGAATTGTCTTGGACACAACTTGTATAACTCAACGAGAGGCACTTCAAGACCCTCTCAGGCACACCCCCATTTGATCCATCCCGACGAACCTCTTCCATGCCTTTTTCAGAAACAAAGAGTCTGGTGTAAAAAGTAAGGTAATAGATTTGGCTTAGTATAATGATATTCGTATCCTATGATCCATGTTTGATCAAATAAAAGAACTACTACTCGTATCAATTTGTTTATCCTACTATCCATTGAATTACAATTCTTTTTTTATTTAAAAGCAAAGCAAAAGAACTCACTAATTTTTAATGCTATAGGAAGATGGTTAATACCCTAACTCACTTATTAAGACAACGCAAGATTTTATGAAATCACTAACAATTTATATATAAATCATGAATTCAATTTATTAGCAAATTATACATTTAGTAAATAAAACTTTTTATACTTGTCAAGGTACAATAGTCATATATTATTAAAATCCTTGATTATATCAATTTTGTGAAGTACTTCATAGTGTAACAACTTCTTTAATTGAATTGAATGTTGGAAAATTAAGATAGGAGCCGATCCGCACCAACAAAATAAGCATAAAACTTTTTTTGTGTTGATTTTCTAAAATTCAAAATCACTTAAATTCTATAAATGATTAATACATAAATTATAACAAAGCAAAAATCATATTTCGTACCTTATTGTAAAGTTTGATTATTTTCTTGTCATTTCTCTTGAACGGTTCTTGAGATTGACTTATCTTAATCATCGTAGGCGTACAAGTGTCTAATCTTTAATAATATCAATAGAACATGTTAAGAAAATTCTATAACTATTGTAGAAAGAGTTAGGCAAGGAATGCTAGCTCCCTTAGAGCATAAGCCTATTTATAATACATTTTAAACATTCTAGTAATTTAATTGAAATTAAAATATGATATTAAACATGATTAAATTAAAATTAATTCTAATTAAATTCTATTCATACAAAAATAAGGTCCAATATCTTATATCGATTGTTATTTATTAAATATCGCATATTTAATTGTAAAGTTTCTAAAACTTTATAATCTAAGTTCAACTTGATTAAAAGACCTTTTCTTTCCTCAATCCTTTTTTTATGTGTGACTCATTAGATTATTAAATATATTAGCAACGAATATAAATTATAAGCCTAAATAATAATTAGGATTAGATAAATTAAGCTTATTTAATTTATCTTTGAATCTCTATATAAATAATTTATATCTATAGATCAAGATTAGCGCCTAACAATACATTATGCCTACCCTAAATGTTTAGTAATGACAAAGTAGTTTTGATTAATATTTTTGTCTATTATTTTTTAATATAATTTAATATTTTCATGATACCGTGTTACAATTAGATATAGAGCATGAAACTAATGTCTAATATATTTGAGTCCAATCAAGTTAGTTCTTTACCATTAGTTACTGATTCAATTAATGACATTTGAAAACTATTTTTAAGGGGTCATTCTATTTCATTCAAGGATTTTCTGAATCAATACTAGTCGAGAACAATGGTACATTCTCCTTAATTATTTTATAGTGATGAATCTAATTTTGATCACTCAACTAGGAGTGGCATGAAAAGCCTAACTGGTTCAGCATAGTTTGAACAATCAACAATCTCCCTCCATAACTAGGGAATTTGTTGCACCAGTAACTAATTTTTTATGAAACCTCTCCATCAAATACTTGCAATCATTTGCTGACAGCTTTTTTTGAGAGATTGGTACTCCCAAATACTTGTATGTCATGGACCATTTCTTCATTCCCGTTTCATATGCCTTTGCTATTGTGTCTAAATTTGCATTTTTTGATAGGTAGAAGTTGCTCTTAGAAGGATTGCTCCTTAGACCTAATATTTCTTTGAACTCCTCCATAGCTTAGAGCAATGTGTTAATGGAGTATTTGTGTGCTTTACAAAACAAGAGAACATCATCTACAAAAACAAGATGGGTTAGGCTAAAACGTTTGCATCCTTGGTGATATTGAAACTCCTGTTGTTTTTAGTTTTTTACTCTAATATGGCTAATAACACCTCCATTCTTAAGGAAAATAAGTAGGTGGATATTAGATCCCCTTGTCTAATGCCTTTCTTTGGTTTTATCAATTTGATTAGCTCCACATTAGCTAATATTGCAATGGAAGATGTAGTGATTCATTTCTCAATCCACTATATGAACTTCCTTAGATAACCTATAGCTTTGAGAGTATTTATCAGGAAGCTCCAATTAATTGTGTCATAAGCTTTAACTAGATCCACTTTAATTGTGCAATTCCTCCTATTTGACTTGTTGTTGTACCCTTTTAACAATTTTTGGCGAAGAAAAATAATGTTTTCAATCCTCCTTCCTCCTACAAAGTCACTCCGAGACGGGTTATTCTTTAAACTTTTCTTCATCCTATTTGCAATAATCTTTGTGATCAATTTGTATAGGACATTGCAACAAGTTATGGGCTTATACTCCTCCATATTGCTTGCATTAGCGAGTTTGGGGATAGGACATACATAGGTTTTATTTCATTCCTTTAGTATTATACCACTTTGAAAAAATTCTTTAACTACTTCAGTTACCTCTTCCTTTAATAAATCTCAATGTTCTTTATAAAACCTCCAATTGAATCCATTTGGTCTAGGTGCTTTGTCTAGGTTTATTGCGAATGGTCCTTCCTTGACGTCTACATCTTCCACTTCCTTTATTAATTCATCTTTTTCCTGCTGTGAAATTTTTTGATCCATTTTTAAACTGCTTCTGAAACTGTTCCAACATTCCCACTTTGCCCAACTTGTTCACTGAAATGTTAGCACTTTAATGTTGTTTGTATTTCTCCTTGAATTTATTAAATTCATGTAGTATTTGAAGCATCTCTCACCATCTCTCAACCACATCATCCTTGACTTTTGTGTCATCAATCCCTCATGGTTTTCCAATGCATCATTATATTTTCTGATCAATTCAACCTCTTCCTATCTTAGTCTCTGATATTCTGGTTTTTGCATTATTCTTTTTTGACATTCCCGAAGCACCTCTAAGGCATCTTGCTTCTCTTTTTGATCTATTATTGGATTATGTTTATTGAGGATTTTCAGCGTCTCTTTAACTTCCTTTATCTTCATAGTTAACTGGTACACCTTAGTTCCATTCATCTTTATCTTTAGCCCTTCCCTCACTATTGTTATGAAATCTAGATGCCTCATCAGGTGGTTAAAATACCTTAAAAGGGCTATTCTTAGTTGCTTCCTGACTTGTTATCTGGATTAGTATATGGTTATCATATGACACAACTTAAGGAAAGTTTGAGTGTACTTGATAAGGCTTGCATGTTATCAAACTTACAATGCAAATTCAATATTTGCCTCTCATTTACTTTATTCCAATATAAGTTGCTCAAAATACAATATAAGATCCTATATAGGATAGGCATAATCTCACTAAAAAAAGTGGACAATTGTATGATTTTGGAGTACCTAACATAGAGCATGGATTTTGCTTTACCTATTGGTCATTCATATAATCTCTAAGATTGAATATATGGTGGTCAATCACAAATCCAAAATTAAGAATAAAGAAAATAAGTTCAACGAATTAAATAATCATATCATGTACAATTAATTGAAGATTCTTTACAAGCTACATCTCTAATCCTGACTAAGGTTTCTGGCCACTAAACATAATAAAAAACCAAAAAGAAATAATTGTCAATATAAAAGAAAGGAGTATAAAGAAAAAATAAGAGAAAATGTTTTTATCTTTTCCAATCATGACTTCCAATCTTCCTTCAATGCTCAGAAGGAATAAAAGTATGGAAAGAAAACAAAAAGTCTACCAAAAGTTTGCTAGAAGTCTACTAAATGATATCTAGATTAATTGTAATACAAGAATTTATAATTAGAGTTACAAAATTAGAGTTCTATAGAGCATAAACTTGAGAAAGTATACATCCTTATAAATTATGCCCAAGATTTGACCAGACTAATGCTAACACCAATGCCAGTTTTGCTTTAAAACTTTTATTCTTCTCGAAGTCATATGTAATCAACATCTGATACTAAGTTATAACCATCTAAGAATTTTGACTTAAACCATCAAATTTCAAAACCTGACCTAACCTACTCAAAACCTAAACTAAAACTTCTCCTTCATTCTTCTTCACCAGTTCTCTATCTTAAAGATGATTGTGGAGGATCTTAGAGTAGAGTTTGAGAGTAAATGTAGACATGGCATGGTGGTGGATTGGAACATAAAGGAAGAGATAACAAAATGGAGAACTTGAAAGGTTGTTTTAGGGTATTAAGATTTGGGGTTAAGAATATTGTTGGACAACTTAATTTTTTGTAATAAGATAGCTGAAGGAAGGAAGAAGCTTTTAGATTCTTGTCTTCATAAATACAAATTTTTGTTGTTCATTTTAATAAAATTTCCTCCAATCATTTATCTACTTACAGTTATTATGGTTAAAGTTATTAGATGAAATAACAAGGAAGGAGGAAGACACCTTCAGTGAAAAGAAAATCCCTAGCATAGACAAAGTGATTTTGAATGGAAAGAGCTTAAGAATATGGTTAGTGGGTTGAGATAATAATGAAAGGTCAAGTTGCTACTCTTATCTATGAAATAATGATAAAAGAGTCACTTTTGATTCTAAGTTTTACATCAATCGATAAGTTTAATCTTAACATTTCAGAGAGAACAATTATAACCATAATATTTAGAAAACACTAAAATTGGATCCCATCATAACGAAAATTTTAATCCCTCGCTTGTTAAATTCCAAGTCAGCGTTGACTTGGCAAATTTTAATAATTTTTATTTAAATGGGTCCCTAGTGTCACGTAATTACTAATATGGCAAGGTGAGACCCATCTTTTAAAAATATAAAAACTTAATTTATTTAAAAAAGTGGAGCATATCTTGTAGAAAGAAATGGGCAGCAATTATTAATACAACAATGCAAAATAAAAGTTACAAAACAACCGACCAAGCTTAACAACAGCTTCTGATACTTATGAGTAGCTATAGATCACCACTATCGGTGCAACCACCACTGATCGGAGTTTCAAAGTTGTATTAAAACTGAAAAATGGTAAAGCTGTCAAAGGAATATCTTACTTCCCACAGAGCATTTTCATTTCCAACACTTCCTTGTACATTAGTAGCGAAGTTGAATCAAACAGCCTCCCTGGTTCACTCAATCCTAGGGAAGCTCACAGGAAGATAGTGGTCTATAACGAGAGCTCAATGATCATCTCCATGAAAAACCAAGAGGAAGAGCTCGAAAGAGTAGGTGAAGAGGTAGGCATATTCTTTTTAAAAGAGATAGGGTTTACAGGTCCAAGTAACTACACCATTCCCACCATGATGATGCCTGCGTTAAGCTGCAAGGACTTGGTTGGCAAACAGAAGGTGAAAAGCTTAAAGTTTGAAACAACTAAATATCACACTAAACTAGCTCCTGAAAGTTGCGGAATTCTATTAAGAGGGCCAAACCTCGTTAGTCCAAATATCTTTAAACCTAACATTGTTGCCCTTGGAGTGGACATTCTAGTAGGGATGGTCCTTACAGTTTCGGTCACAACAATAGAAAGGTACGATCTGACCATATACTTTACAATAATGTTAGGCATATCAATGGCGACACCCCACGTCGTCAAAATTACCGCCATGCTTAAAAATGTCCATCCCGAATGAAGCCCGACGACAATTTGATCAACTATCATAACAACTTCTTATGTTATAGATAACAACAAAAATTTTCTGTTAGATCAAAAGATCAAGAAAAGTGGTAGGTTCGCCACTCCTTTGGCTTGTAGAGCTGGTCATATCGAGCTGAACAAAGCCATAGATCCTAGACTAGACTATGACCTGAGCTTCGATGATATGTTGGTTTTTTGTATAGATTATGGTACAATAAAAAGGAAATGGAGACAATCATCGAGAAGCGACATTGAAATTGTCAACGAGTAAAAGAACAAGATCTGAACTACCGTTCTTTCATGGCGATCATTTTTGGCGAACAATATTCTCCAGCGGTAAAAAAGTTCAGCAGAGTTGTGACAAATGTAGGGAATGATTCGTCTGTTTACCATGCAACTACAAAATAGGCAGTTCCAGGATTCAGTATCATAATTCAGCGCTGGTCTAAACCACCAGAGGACTGGGTAAAGCTGAACATTGATGAAGCGGTTAAGTTAGCGTCGACTATAGTCTTCTTCACGGGCGGTTTAATTCATGATTGCCACAGACAGTAGTGTGGGGAGTTTCTACATCACCTTAGAAGAAGCTCGCCTCTTACGGCAGAACTCTACAGAGTTCACTCGGGCCTCACCCTGGCGTGGTCACTGTGGTATCGTCGTATCATGATCGAAATGGACTCTATAGAAGTCATTAATTTTCTTTCCTTTTCCAATACAGTGATTGACGAAAATAATTCTTTGTTGGCAGGTATTTGCAGGTTATTCTATAGTGATTGGGAGGTGCAACTCCAGCACGTATATCGTAAAGGTAATCAGTGTGCAGACAACCTGGCTGCCCTCACATTCCTCACCAGTCCAGGCATCCATATACTTTAAGAGCCTCCATTACCAATTCTAGATTTTATTCACCGGGATAAGCAAAGAGCTATGTACCGCAGAGCTATGCAATAGCCTAGTTTGCCTTTGTTTTGAGGATTTCCCCTTGTAAGCCAAAAATAATAATAATCATAACTCAGCCAACAACTTTGTCTTTTACTCACAAGTACCAGAAGCTATGTTTTCAATGGAAATAAAGCTAGGATGTTAAGTAACTTTTATTCTGTGATGTGTTATTCAGAAATAATAACTTCCCATTTCTTTCTACAAGATTTGTTCTATTTTTAAAAATAAATTCAATTTTATTTTAAAAAAAATTGAGTCCCACTTCACTACATCAGCAATAACGTAACAATAGAGTGCTCACAAAAATAAAAAATTATTAAAATTGGCTAGGTTAGTGCTGATCTAGCACTTAACAGATAGAGTTAAAATTCTTATTATAGTGGGATCCAATTTTAACGTTTTCTAATTGTTAGGGCTATAATTGTTAAGTTTGAAATGTTAAAAGTTAAATTTGCCGATTGATGTAAAACTTAAGATTAAAAGTGACCCTTTTATTATAAAATAAGCATAAAAGGTTAACAAATAATAAAGTTCTAGAAAGAAAAGTCCAACTTTCCAAAATATCACAAGTGGTTGAGGAGAGAAGAAGCAAAAAGAAGAGAGTAGATAGGGTTTCTATCTCTCCAATTTTGTTATTAGCCGCTAAGTTTTTTGTTAGCTTTCCTACATAAAGACTCGAAGAAATAGGACACAAAAAGGATGTAGATCTATTATCCAACGAGAGAACAAATCAATCATAATAATACATTAATAGCTATATTTGAGTATTTGGATTGGGCTAAAATTTGAAGTCATAATCTAAACTCGATTTAAAAATTAAAATTTAAAGATGAAAGATTAAATTAATTCGAACACCTTAAACTAAAAAAAGTTTGAGTGAGAATTAGGCTTGCGCTTTTTTGTCAAAGCGAGCAAAAGAGTATGAATGAAATATCAACCAAATCTACCTTCATTAATGTTCCTTATTTTATGACTCTAAGGAGGTCGCATTTCAAAAGATTACACGCAACTTTGGAATTTACTAATCAAACTCATAGTTTGAAAGCGTACATGAGCCGAATATTTTTTTTAGAAGCTGCTGAGACTTTACCCAAAAAAAAAAAAAGGTTAGAAGAAGTAGGTGTTACGTAAATTCTGGGAGTTTGGACTCAGTAAAGAACTTGTAATTTATTCCCATGTCCATAAAAGGAACATCCTCTTATGCATCCAACTCAAGTTTCGTTGCTTCGCCAGCCAAGTGCTTCACACCTTGGAGATACATAATCGTTTAGAAGGAATCTTCCAAGTTGTAAACTCTCCACTTGGTCCCCCTGAAATTATTACACAACGGTACTCGTTTCTTTCAGATTGAGACTTGCACTACTAAAATTGTGAACGACAATCATCTCGGATTGACAAAGCAGCGACCAATGCAAATTAAAAAGGAGATATTCATATTCGTATAAACAATGTTATGCATTCACTTCCTTTTTTTCCCTTCCCTTTTATTCAAACTAAACTTATATAAAATAGATCTAATTATTATAGTTATAAATTATATCAATATATTCAGATTTTTATTTGTTAAATTTTACATTTTGAGAAAATATTTATACACATCTTAATCTTTTATTCTGACATGTATGGAAGTTGTTATTGTGTAAAAGAAATTTAATTTATATTCATATATGCTAATAACATTTTCATGTTAAAAGATTAAAATGTTTACATAAAATGGAATATTATTTGAGTACAAAACAAGAAGTTAATTTAAAAAAAAAAAAAAGAGGGCATAGACCAGTTTCTGAAATCAGATGAGAACTACGAGATAGTTTGCATAGCTTTAACTGTCAAAGAGGACTTGGAAGATCAGTACAATGCTCGTGTTT
>JAOQMS010000003.1:15430960-15488223 GCA_027563885.1 Erythroxylum longipes
AGAGGGGGAGAAAAGAAATTTAAGGTTTAATAAATATTAAATTATTATAAAATTGCTTTAAAATTAAATAATTTGATGTTATAAAAATTAATTAATTTATAAACACTCTAATTAAAAAGAAAAGTTGGGCATTCATATAAACGTTTGTTTCTTAAATTTAAGGAATTCATGTAAACACGTTGTTGGAGTTTTTGCTTAAAATTTATAATTAACATTATTTGCTCCTCTCTTCTATCCCTTTCGTTGTATAACGATAACCTACCTTCTCAGTTCTGATTAAGTTTATCGTGGGGCTATCAGACAAAAACCTTGAATGGACAAAAACTAGCCTTTACTTTTCGAAAGCATCGAAAGTCGAAACCCAATAGTATTAGAAAACAAAGACTTTTCTACTCATTTCTTTTCCATTCTCCACAGAGCCTCACCAAATTGACTCCACTACAAAGCCCATCTTCTTCCTTTTCTTTTCCTGTGTGTTTGAGTTATGGGGAGATTTTGGGTGTTGCTTCACATCTCGTCTTTGGCTTTGCTTGGAGTGGTTGTCCTAACATGCGCAGATGACAGGCTTGTGAACCCGTACAGGTTAAAATTGTTCGTCGATGAACTTCCGGATATGCCCAGAATCAGTGGCTTTGATGTGGTTAATGGTTCTCACGTACGTAAGCACGTAAAGATTGGCATGTTCAAGAAAAAATGGGTGAGTTCCCTCATTCTCTAAAATTTTGGTTCACTTTACCCAGATATTGATACATAAGCTTTTATTTTTTATTTTTTTGTTGTTGTTGTTTAGTTTTATTTAGCTGAATATATTGCCTTTGTTTTATTCAAGCATTAGGGAGAGAATCATACAATTAATAAACAGAAATCATGAAATTGGTTTTGGGATTTTTCCGATGACACCACCGGAGAAACGTTTCTTTTAGTTGCAGAAGTTTTATAAGAGCAACCGGTAAAAAAATTACCAAAAAGTCACAACGACCGCTAAGCGGAGTTTTATAGGAAAATCAAAGCGCCACGAGAGGTCAGTACTCAGTAGTAGTGGAAAAAATTCCAATAATCATTGAAGGATCCTATTTAATAAATAATTAATTAAGAAAATGAAAGGAATTCCAAACGCAAAGTTTGGTAGAGCCCATGGCATTTGTGCTTCCCCGACAAATGTCGCCCTTTTTTTTTTAGTTTTGCGTTGTTACTTACTCCTCCTTATCATTGCATTCCTAACAAATTGGATGCATAACTTAAGCATGAGCTCACCTTATTCTGTCACTCCGTTTTTGTTGCCATTCATATTTTTCTTCTTTTTATTATTATTGTTATTTTGGATGCAATTGAGAAAGTATTTTAGCATATAGGTTGGCCAGCCCCTTAGATTCCTTCCATTCATCTTGTACGTACATTCAATTGACGAACTTTTTGATTGCAGAAATTTCACAGGGACCTCCCACATACGCCCGTGTTTGCCTACGGTACATCCAAGCGCAACGCCACCGTTCCTGGACCAACAATCGAGGCCATTCACGCTGTTGACACCTACGTGACCTGGGCCAATCACCTCCCTGATAACCACATACTTCCCTGGGACCCTACAATCCCAACCGCCAAACCGGCCACCGAGAAGGGCATCCCCACGGTGGTGCACCTCCACGGAAATATTGGTGAACCCGAGAGTGATGGACATGCAGAATCATGGTTCACCAGAGGATTTAGTGACAAGGGACCCACTTGGACCAAAAAAACATATCATTACGACAACAAACAGCAACCTGGAAACTTATGGTATCATGATCACGCCATGGGGTTGACCCGAGTCAACCTCTTGGCCGGGTTGTTTGGGTCCTACATCATACGGCATCCTACCATTGAGTTCCCACTTGGACTTCCCTATGGCGACGAATTGGATCGGACGCTGATGGTGTTCGATCGTAGCTTTCGTACTAACGGATCTTTGTACATGAATTCTACGGGAAACAATCCTTCTATACATCCACAATGGCAGCCAGAGTATTTTGGCGATGTGATTATTGTGAATGGGAAAGCATGGCCGTATTTGAGGGTACGACGCCGTAAATATAGACTCCGTTTAATTAATGCCAGCAATGCTAGATTCTTCAACTTCTATTTCAGTAATGGTCTGAGATTTGCTCACGTGGCATCTGACTCGGTCTATCTCGGTGAATCAGTTATCAGCAAAGAAATCCTTTTGGCCCCATCTGAAATTGCTGACGTGGTTGTTGACTTTTCAGAGTCAAGGACCGATACTGCTATTCTAGCCAACAATGCACCCTATCCTTATCCTGATGGAGACCCAGTCAACGAAGCGAACGGCAAGATCATGAAGTTCATCATCAGCAAGAACCGAGAGTTTGACACGTGGCAAGTACCAAAAACTCTTATCAGGTATTCTTCTCCAAATCCTTTGGCTGCATCGCAAACACGGTACATTGCAATGTACGAGTACACAAGCGACATTGATGAGCCAACTCACCTCTACATCAACGGTAAACCATATGAAGCCCCAGCGACTGAGACCCCAAAAGTGGGTACCACAGAGATATGGAACGTGATCAATCTAACAGAGGATAATCATCCTTTGCACATCCATTTGGGGTTGTTCAGGGTGATTGATCAAACAAAGTTAATTCGCGAGGGGGAATTTAAAGCATGCATGAACAAGCTAAACGACGCGATTAAGTGTCGTATAGAAGAATACGCACGTGGCAAGAAATTAGAGGTAAAAGCCCACGAGAGTGGGTGGAAGAACGTTTACAAGGTGACACCTGGGTACGTGACAAAGATTGCGGTGAGATTTGGTTACGTACACACGGATGCGCCCTACACCTTCGATGCAACCGCGGAGCCTGGTTACGTCTACCATTGCCATGTAAGTATCTTAATCTTGGTAGAATAGACCTTCCAATTTGGTAGCAATTGTACAAATTATATAATTTTGGGGGTACCCTGAGCCTCATATTAGAGGATGCTAGTAAAAGTATTTTGTGTAGTTATTAATGTTAGAGTGTCTTACGTTTATTAAACATGAAAATGTTAAAAGATTTATAAGTGATAAGGGTCAATTATTTAAATAACTAGTTCTAATCATTTTAATAATAATTGGCTCAAGCTTAATTTTTGTTAATGAATTTTACACCCTATTTATATTGAAAATTCTAATAATTAATGTTATTATTAGGAAAGTAGTAGAAGTGATAGAAATAGTAATGGCAGTAAGTTTAAGTTAGTATTAGCATTTACCGTATGAACAATAGTACTATGTTGGTACGATTATGAAGGTAACTTCTGAAACGATAATGTTCCACACTCCAAGAAGAGATTCTCTCACGGGCATTTTAAGCTTCTCCCTTACGGAGTTGTGTCTTGATTTCGTAGCCTTCCAATAATATTCCAAAAGTAGTCCATTATTTTCTGCTACTTTAAACCACTTGTATTGTCGCTTTGTTTTGGGAATAGTTGCTATAATTTCACTTTGGCTTGCAGATATTGGATCATGAAGACAATGTTATGATGCGACCATTGAAGTTGGTAAAATGATCACAAGAGGCGAACTGAGAACATTGCTTAGCGTCTAAAAGCTGGACGGAGTTGCTTCCTGATGTCGAAGTGGACAATCTATATAGCACTTGAATCTTAGATCTCTCCTTTTTGAGAGCTTCCTTTGTTGCCTCAAATGGGTTTTGGTTCGACAGTACCAAGGCCACTAAGTGCACAGTAATTTGGAGGTTTAAAAAATTGATTCTCTATAATCAAATTCAAAATAAAAATCTCTATTTTATATTGTGTGAAAGATTTGATATAATATAGTAATTGAGAGATTAGACTTTTTTGGTAATAACTAATATATTTAACCTAATAAAAATGAATTATTAAGATTTTTCACTATTAAAATTTATGTAATAAGTTAAAATTTGACTCTTTAATTCACTTTTGTTATTAATTATCTTTTATTTTTAAATTGCTACTTATTAAATTAGGTCATAAATATGTGTGAATCCTCACAACGTAAATCCTTAAACCCAAACTCCCTTTGTTTATCCAAAATTAAAATTCCCAAACTGAATTGATATTAGAGTGGTTTCTCCCTCCTCCGTCATGGAAATGACTATTCGATTAGCACCCAAGGTGCATTGAATCACCTTTTGGTTGCGCGATCATTGTTTAACCTTGGCTCCGTGACATTCTCTACATATTTGTTGCTTTGTTAATAAGTAAGACTATAGGTTTTTATTTGCAATAAGATTGTTTCTTCCTTTACCTTGTTTAATGTAACATAATTTTTTGACAAACACAAAATCAAGTATAGAAGAACACATCACTTGATGGAAGTCAGATTTAGGTGAGGGGACAAGAACAACATTAGCTTTATCTCAGCACATGTTTCTTGCTTCTCTTTGTCAAAGTATACTGAAGTCAAAATTGCGTAACAATGATAGGTTTTGTCCAATATGAACTTTTGACCTTATGTTATGATTCTCTATGAAAAACCGTAAGAGGTAAATAGTTTCGCAAACTGTCCAATTTTATATGGTCATCTTTAGCACAAATAAAAATAAAACCAAGCAAAAACGAAATAATAAGAATACCATAAATTTGTTAACGCAGTTCGACACTGTTTGTCTACATCTACGGGGCCCTCATCCAGATTAAATCTTTCACTGAAATACAATAAGTTTACTCAAGGCTTAACTAAGCTTACACCACTCATCCTTGACACTATTTCTCAAACTCATTACCTGTAAAAGATTTTCACACCCGATAACACGACCGACTCTCGTTAACTTCGTCAGAGGATTTTTCTAACTACTTTCACTCAGGTAACAATAAATAAAAAATAACTTAAGTTCAATTGGTTTATCTTCTCGAAATAATCCAGCTAAATCTCTTCATTATAGTTAATGTTTTCTGCATCAAAAACATCACAGTGTTTCTTCAATTAATAACCAATCCCACTTTACCGTAGTCAATATTCACTGTTCATCAATCTATTACACTGTAGCGAATTTCATCATGGCCTCTCACTTCAAACACACGTTATTCAGCAAACTTCCAAGACTTAAGCACCAACAACACTCACTCTCTCATTAAACAATTAATCCACCTCACTTTAATGCCCCCACACAAGTCAATATCCATTGCCGCACACACACCTCATAAATTGGTTCACAAAAATTGAACCTGCAGACTGCAGCTTTGCTTACTGGTTTTTATATTTGTAGGCTTAATGTTATTTTTCTTTAACTTGTGTTAGATTGAATTCTAATGGAAGTAGTAATATTATGTTGGAGTTCAAACTCCACTGGTGCATAAGTAAGTTGTTGTTTCCATAAAACAATTAAGTACTGGATTAGTTAGTCTCTCACATCAATTGTGTAACTAAAGAGAATTAGTATCCCTCTCCACTACTTGGAATACAGCTAGTCTAGCAGAATATGTCTTGAACATTGGTACAATGGTACTGAACCTAGTTTTTGTTATGTGGTGTGTATCAAATGTGTTTGTATCAGTTTCATTGAAATGTTTATCTTTTATTTTATTTAGGTGAAGTAGCAAGATCTTTGCAGATGCAGGTTTGATCTGCATTGCCAGTCTGATATCACCATATAAAAAAGACCGAGATGTTTGTCGGGCTATGCTTCCAGATTTAAATTTCATTAAGGTAAGTTTCTTCTTCATTTTGCAAGTCGAGAGATGCAAAAGGCATTTACAAGCTAGCCAGTAGTGGAAAGATCAAAGGATGCCTTATAAATCTCTTACCTATGGATTTCTTATTAATGAACAAGATTTTCTTCCCATACCACACAGACAGAGACAAACCCATTAACAGCCAATTGTTACATTGTTAAAATTGTTTACTAACTTATATAGCAATGCCCAGAACATACAAAATTTATCACAAATTATGTAAATTGCCACATGATACCTTCATCATAACTGATTGAATAAATGCTTGAATTTTGTCTTGATTGCAGGTTTTATTGGCATTGATGATCCATATGAACCCCCTATTAATTGTGAGGTATGCAGCCAATTACTCCACCCTTATCGTAGAGTACTATTTTTGTAGTACTGTCTCATAATTTGGAAGGGTTCCAAGAGAATTCCTGCTAATCTCCTCCATTTTTTCCCTGTGACTTTGAGCTTAAGTTATTATTTCTCATTCTATGTAGATAGAATTGCAATAGCGAGATGGAGTGTGCTCTTGCAGACATGGCTGGGCGAGTGGTGTCTTATTTGGAGGAGAGAGAATTTCTGGATGATCACTAATCAACCTTGACGTACTCTTGACCTTTATGAGAATAGAAATTTTTGCCCAAAACTTACAAACCTAGTTAGTCATCCCAGTTACATTATAATTTTTTGTAACCTTAGTATTTATAATTTGTAAACTGGTATTTGAATTTATTTTGTAAACTGGTATTTGAATTTATTATTTTTTCTTTAAGAATTGTTAAGGTTGTAAATAAAATCTTATATATGAAGAATATTCTATTTGTTGGTATTATTTAATGATATTTTATTTTTTTATACAATGATTCAAATTATCAATTATTTTTATAATATTTTTGTGTCATAAATTAACAACAAAAATCTAACTATTATATACAATAATATATATTTAAAATGTCAAATAATTATAATTAACATGGTATAATATTTTATTAAAATGTAGATTAAAATTTTGCTTACATTTTATAAAATATAACTAAAAATATTTGGCTACGTTTTAAAAAACGTAGGTGGTGGTTACGTTTTTAGAAACATAACTAAAAACATTGAGCAACATTTTTGAAATGTAGCTAAAAACTTTTGGCTATATTTATGAAAATGTAGCTAACAATTTTTTGCTACAAAAATTAAGCGTAGTCAAAAGATATTGGCGACGATTTCATGAAAAGTCTTTAATAATTTTTTGTTACGAAAATAAAGCATAGGAAGAAACTATTAACGACAATTAGCGAAAAACATTGCCTATAGTTTTTAGTTACAAGAATTTGACGACGTTTTTGGTGACTAATATTTATCATTAGCAATAATTTTTTTCGTAGCCAATGTCGTTTCTGTTGTAACTAATCTCAACCTTCACACAAGTGAGCACAATTAATCATTATGTTTTTCTCGTACCTCTCTTAAAAACTATTAAGCGTATATTAACAACAAACTCTGTTAACCTTCAATTTCCCTTAGCTTATATCTAATTAAAACAAGGTTTTTTATCAGGTCCAGTTATTAGAAATTTAAAATAAGTTCTTTAGATTTAATACGACAACTGCATTATATAATAGAAAAACATTTTAATCTTGGCTAAAGGCTATTATATTTAGTGACAAATTTGTAATCGTCACCCAAAATTATTGGTGACGATATAGCAGACATAACATAAAAATTTAAGCTATGTTTTTAAAACGTAACTAAAATTTGTTTGCAATGTTTTTTAATACATAGCTGAACATTTTTGACGGTTTTAGAAACATAAGCAAGTCTTTTTATCTATTTTTAAATTTTTAATAAAAACATTACTAAAAAATTTATCATGTTAATTATAATTATTGGTGACACTTTTAATCCATGTTATTTTATGTAATATTTAGATTTTTTATAATTTATTATATGAAAATATAATTAAAAATAATTAGAAGTTAAAAGCATTTTGTATAAATAATAGAATATCATTAAATGTTCAATACAAAAGTTAACAAAAATAGTTTTGTACAAACTAAGAATTGTTTTCATCGTCACTACTATTGACATAATTCAGACCAAGTATTTGTTGATCATCTTTTCAAGCTTGGTCAACTTTCGTTTATTACGTTCTAACTTTTGTTCATTACAATTTAATTTTACCTTAAGCGACTGGTTCTTCTGTTCAAAATGGTCAACATATACTGGTCTTGATAAGGATGAAGCAGTTGACTTAGGGCCAAATCCAAGACCTTTGATAAAGTCAGATCTTATACTAAGCACGTTGTTACAAATCTCATCAATATTTGTCTCATTTCTATCAGACAAGGATCTTTGCAATAACTCCTACATCTTATTTTTATTAAAAAAATAACATTAATATTCATTTCAAATATTATTAGATAATATTACATAAATAAATAAACTTAAAATTTAGACAAAATTTTATACTTACATAGTTATCCAAGAATTGACATCTAATTCAAAAATAAAACTACAAATTAGCCTAATTGTAGTAAAATATTATTAAATATGGATCAAAACTAATTACATGCAATTGAATGTTAATAGATAGAATTATAACAAACTAGGTATGATTTGGCCTCCTTAATTGAAACTAGCTAATGTAATTAAAACCTAAATTAATCTTTGATAAAAATGAAATTGAATGTACAAAATGTTACAAACTACTAAAACTAAAATAAAAATGAAGCCAATTGAACTTAAAATGTTCATTTGATCCATTCAATATCCAAAATTCTTGATACGCGTTGAACATACCGAAAAATAAAACTTAACTTTGCACAATTAAGTTTGTAGTAGTGGTGAACAAGAATCGTATCTATAGGGAGTGTGTGTTTAGCTTTTGAAATGAATAAACTAGTGTTCAGGCTGTTTCAATTCCAATTTGTGGTTCAATCTCAACCTTTACCTGAGTGAGCACAATTAACCGTCTTGTTGTTCTTGTACCTCTCTTAAAAACTATTAACCATAGATTAACAACAAACTCTATTAACTTGAGTTTTCCTTCAGCTTATATTTAATTAAAACAAGTTTTTTAATTAGATCCAGTTATTAGACAATTTAAAATAAGTTCTATAGATTTAGTGTGACAACTTCATTATATAATAAAAAAATAGGTTACTCTAGACAATAATCATACAAGCTCGGGTCATTTAACCTATGCTATGTTATGCTTAATAATACACAACCATTAGTTTGCTACAAGGCCAGGAAATGTTTTCCATAATCACCAGAATAGCAAATAAATGCCTTCCAAAATTTCTGTGTTATAAGTCAATAAAGGTTTACCGTATAGTTGTAATATGACCCAACATCTTAACTAATTTCCTCCACAAATTTTGAAACAAAAAATTTCTTTACTTTTAACAAATAAGAAAACAAGGTTTAAGTTCTTAAAATTTGGCCTGAAGATTATTGTTGCATAATTATTTTCAATGTGTGCTACAAACAGAAGTTGTTGCATTCGAGAGTACTAACTTTAAGAAGATTATAAAAATTGGACAGTCTTAATTTATAAAACGATTATTGATTAGGTTAATTTCTAACTAATTAACAATTAAGAATGACAATTGGCCAACCCATAAGCTTGTCTCGCTAAATATTTTAAAAATTAATAGTATAAAATAATGCCTTTTTAATTAGATCCAGACCTGGTGGCTCAGTCTTAACTCTTCTAAGTTTAGAATAGTTGAGCTTTAGGTCGGTCTAAGCTTGAGCTTGACCTATGGGTCAATCTGAAAGTATGGACCAGACTATTGTCATCCCTATCGTTAATAGGGCAAACAATATTTAAAAAAATACAAAATTTACTTAATTTTATAATATTAAATAAAAATACTAAAATTAGTAAAAACTTTCAATTTGTTACAAAAATAAGTGCACTTTTAACTATATATTCAATGGCACGCTTGTCTTATCAGGAAAATCCTTGGACAGTTCAATATCTACGTATAAAAAAATTACGTATCAGCTTTCTTTTAAAATTTAAGAGGCTAATTAAAATGATCATTATTTTGGCACGACTTGTTGGTTATTATGGGCTTGGCGTAATGGGTCCCTTTTTGATATTCATTTTATCTGGCCATCCTCACCTATTTTTGTTATTTTGTCTCATGCAGATCAGATTTACCAGTCTATCACTTGGCAAAGCAGCTTTATAACCAGACAGTCCCAACGCCACCTGTAACTCATAGGATGGAGTAAACCTCCACTCGAGTGGGTCAAGTTGAATACAGATGGAGCTTGTGATCGTTCCTCCTCCTCGACTTCAGTTGGTGGTCTCCTCAGAGACAGTTCTGGCAATTGGCTTGGCGAGTTTATCCAAAATCTTGGCTGGTGCTCTTCGGTGTCTGCGGAACTCTGGGGAGTGTTTACAGGGCTTACGCTCGTGTAGACTCTAGGGTATCGTCGGATTGAACTGGAAGTCGACTCGGCTGTGGCAATCCAACTCCTCTCTTCCTCGGCCAGCAGATCCTCGATCCATAACCCCATTGTTCAAGGGATTCACGAACTGTTATTGCGGAACTGGATGATGGTCCATCGTCACATCTACCGTGAAAGGAACCGCTGCGCGGACTGGCTAGCGAGATATGTTGCGCATTTTGCGATTGGCACTACTTATTTTGATCTTCCACCCATTAGGTGCCATGTACTCCTCCTCGAGGATATGTCGGGAGTTTGCTTCCTGAGACACGTCGTGTAATCGGTTTCTTTTTCCCGCTTATATAAAAAAAAATGATCATCATTCTTCTTGTTCTTCCTTCACTACTTGACTACATATATAAGTGGTTAGAAAGCAACTAGAACAATGACTTTGTTGGTTGGTTTGGACTTCTTCTTTATGCGACTTAGTTTCAGCCATAATTGTCGACCTCCTAATGAAAAATATAGGAATAATGACTTTATTGCTTCACTTAAAGAGACCACAATTCAAGAAGTTGCTTCCAGTCTTGAAAGTGTTAATAAGCCTGTAAGATGTCGTCCCACAAAAACTAAGATAAGAACCATAATTATCCCTCTTCTTCTAGCTTGAGTTCATTTATAAATGGACCACATGGTTATTGTAGATGTTGATATTTCCAAGTCGAAAAGAGTCCTTTCTCTTCTAATTTAGCTTTAGAGAGTCATCTCTCTTCTTTCAGGAAGCTTTCGCCTGCTTCTTCTTCTTTGAATCATGAGTTGTACTTTCAAACTTTATAAATAACAGTATCAATTGTTATTTATGAAGGAGAGCACAACCACACTCAATCTATTGTAGAAAATCCTTTGAAATCATAAAAATATCATTCCAATGACAATACGAGGCTACTACTAATAGTAGTAGGTTTATTGACTCAACAAAATATGAACTACAAACTTTACATAAAAACACACTTTGTCTTTAAGGATATGGTTAGTGGGTTAGTTCATTTTCGTTGTAAAATATACCACATACATTTGTTAACACTAATATAAACACATGTAGAGATTAACCATTCAAATAGTTTGTATATTCACTGGTACAGATATATATCAGGCCATTTGCATTAAAAAAAAGAGGAGACAATCTCTTCAAGCAAGCATGTGAAGCAGGACGGATTAAAAGTAACGTCGCCAAGGACCAGATTGGGACAGCAGCATCTCCTTCCTAGAGGGCTTGAGATTGTCTATTCCGTCTTTACACATTAGTGAACATATAAAACCAATTAAGTTAACCTCACACGATAATTTAAACTTTTGTAATAAAACGGTAGCCTAACACTGCACAAATTCCTTCCACTCACATGTTTCAGAATAAATAAATGGAACAGTGTAAAACATGCGGATAAGAGGGGATGTAGAACAGAAGATATCCTTCCCTTATTTGAAAGCAATAGATAATAGAAGAGAGAGAGAGAGGGAGAGATTGTTTAATGGACTAATATGATAAGATCCAATAGAATCAGGGTCCTCTTTTAAGTTTTAACCCATTCATAACTGTCCCTTTATAATTTGCAAGTTTTTAGTATATAAAAGCGAGCGAATATTGTCTTAATATTATAGCAATTTTTAGCTCATATGTTGTCTAAACAAATGGGACTGCTCCTAAACTGTACCCACTCACACGTGTAATTAGGGATGACAATTTCGGCCTGGCTTACTCCGTTTTTGGCAGGATACAAGCCGGCCTAGCTATTTTAGACAAAACAGCATCGTTTTGTCGAAAACGACACTATTTTATATTTTTTAATTAAAAAGTATAAACAAGTTAGGTCCGGCCCGACCACAGTCTATAAGTGAGCCGACCCATCCAGGTTAGCGGCCCGCAGTAACTAAGGCCGGGCTGAGCTGGGCTCGCCCGAGGGTGGCCCAGGCCCAACCTGATCTGTTGACATCCTTACATGTAATTCGGAGTCTATAACTTGCTTTAGAAAAAGTAAACGCATGGTGGGTATGATTGAAGCGAAAGGTGAGAAGTCTCGTTTGTTTTTGTCTCAACATTTTTACATGGAAAGTATATTAGGCATTTTAAAAATTAAAAAATAATTTATAATTGATTTGCTAAAAAATTAATTAATATGATTACAATTATTAAGATTGATTATAATTTGTGTAAATTACAATGGTATTCACATGATTATAATTATAATTATTATATATGCCGTACGTAATTACAATATCAATTTATTATTTAAAATTTCACATATGTACTTCAACTTTACTTAATTAAAATAATTTATTATTTAGAATATAAAACAATTTAACTTTTACTAACATGTCTAGTAGAAATACAGCCTTTTTTAACTTCTGGTCAAAATCAATCATATTATATCAACATGAATGTAAAAAATGATATTGTTTTAACAAGAGAGGTGACGATTCCTTGCAAATATATGGAAACTGCATAATGAATTGACACACAAATTTTCAGTACTATGATGGCTTGGGACCCAACTTTTGGGCGTAAATCAAACGGCAAAGCTGTGTAAACACCGAAAAATTCAGAGCAACAGCAAAAGTTTTTACTACTTGTACAGAACGGCAAGTTGGTTGTAGGCGAGTGCGGAATCTTTATCCTTTTATCATCTTATTGCTTTTCCTTTTTTTGCAGAAGTTTCAAGGAACCCTGCTTTCCACCATCATAAAAATGAGATAACAAGCAAAAGTGAAGCGGATGGGCCACAGAAAGCAAAGCTAATTATCAGCTGCAAGGAAGTAGAAGAGGGCACAGATCCTGTCATTTACCACCTGCAAATCGACACAAGGAGAAGAAAATCAGACACGATTCACAATTTTGGATAAAGGTTGTGGGTTGTTCATGTTGGTGGCGTACCAGAAGATTGAAAATGTATATAAACGTACAACAGAGAGAGTCTATATATGAAGACCTTTTCCTTTTTCGCATGCTTTTCGTAAGAAAGAGAGGAATACAATAAGCAAGAAAACCCCAGCAATTAGGCCAATTAGTATTGCCAGTGTCTTCTCAATCTCATCTTCATTATTGTTACCTGTAAAGCAGATTAAAGAAACATCACACCAAAATATTAAACCATAAACAGCAATCATGGATTGATTATTATCACTTTGGAAATTCCCATCAAATTATGAACATGGATCGTTTGACATCATCCGATAAAAGACAACAGATACCATTTTTTTTTTTTTTTTACCATGTAGATCATGTCAGGGGAACAAGTACTTTGGAGTTTAGAGTAACCTTTTGTTGCAGGGATTTGTAAAGCCAGTTTGTCAAAGGGTTTTATGCCTCGGGACAATCAATTTCGGTACCACATACCCTGGAAATGCAATCCTTATAATTTATTCCTAAAAACTTTTTCTTACATCCAGTACAAGAATATTCTACGCAACTAACCTGCAATTTCCAATATCATCTAACGTCATATCCATCATCAATTTTTATTAAAGAACCTTATCATAATCCAAACCTCAGAAAGTGTAGAGCATTTTACCCAAATCCACCAACAAGTTCATCAACTCTGTATGGGTTAAAGAACCAAGGAATTTCGATAAAGCTTGATCCAAAATCTCCTTCTAGTTAACTTTCGTTAAAATCATTACTTCAATACAACCAACAGTAACTAACAAACCAGACAAAGGACGAGTCAGCGCACTTCCTTATCTCACTCATCAATTCTTAAAATATAGAATCAAACATAAATCCCACCTATATCCTATGCATTCAAATTAGAAATCTGATAGTTGAAGAGAAAGGTCGTTTGTAAATATTTTAATGTTAAATCACATCATAATCAACTTGAAAGTAATTTAAAAATTAAAAATATACCAAAATTGTTCTTTTTTGAACCCCCAAAAAATAATATTTAATAAAAACCCGGAAACCAGGCCCCGCCGGCGCAGATGTTGGTGAAGGTGCTTACCATTTCCACCTTGCGAGTGAGACCCACTTCCGGAGATGCGCAAGTAGCATTTCGCCAAGTACATGTCGCCCCATGCAGAGGTAGCGCACTCCGTTTTAAGCCGTCGGATTGCCTCCAACAAGCAATCTTGGCACTCACTCGCACTCAAATCCTGGACGCACTGTGCTCTAGCGGCGAACTCCCCAGACCCTCCAACCCTATAAGGCTTGTAGGACCCATCGCTTGCACCCAAATAATCAAACACCCCATCACGCGTGGTCAACGCATCAGAACCGTAGCCGATCAACGGCCCACATTTCTTCAACACCTCGGTTTTGTCCTCCACACCCAAGAACATGACGTTGTCGTACTTGACGAAGCAGCCGTCGAGCTGCAACACGCCGCCGGTGGAGTCCAGACAGATGGTACCCAGCTGGCTAACTGCTCGGGCCACGCATGAAGCGCAGTTGCCCGCCATGAGATCGCCTCGGCATTGGAAGAGGCCGTAGAGGGTGTCCGTCGGGGACGAAGAACTCTTGATTGTGAAGTTGTTGTAGGTTGTGGATGTTGCTGAGTTGACCAGCAAGGTTAGGAGCGAGTTGACGTTGGACTCGTACGGAGTGCCTGGGGTGTATTTCAGCTGTGAACAGCCGCCGTACACGAAGGAGTCTACGGCGGAGAATGTTGGGGTTATGAGTAGCGAGTATATTGTGAGAACAAGAGAAACAACAACCTTTGTCATCGTTCGACACATGATTAGTTCTTGTACTGCTGAGAGAGCATGATAGGTGTTTAGTGGTTTTGTGTGCGTAACTGTGGTGTGTATGGAGAGAGGGAGTGAGAGAAGTGAGGAACGTCGATTTGTTTGCTTGGGAGAGAATTCACGTAAGGGAGCTGTTCTTATGATTGCACTTGCAGAGAAAACTTGCAATGGATTCTTCAAAGAAGTTCTTCACAGAGCTAGGAATTCTTATTCTGTTTGGAAGTTTCCATTCTTTCCATTTTTGCCCTCGATGAGAAAACTTGCAATGGATTCTTCAAAGAAGTTCTTCACAGAGCTAGGAATTCTTTTTCTGTTTGGAAGTTTCGATTCTTTCCATTTTTGCCCTCGATATATCTTCACCTTCAATTATACTTTGCTCCCTATACCTATACCTACTAAGCTGCACTAACGATCATGGTTGACAGCGGCGGAGTCAGGAATTTCTTAGAGCCGGGGCTAATTGGATAGTGATGGACTAGCGGCGAAGACTTCCGGCAACTTCATGCATGTACAATTATTTTCATGAGTGACAACATTATTCACGTGTATGTGTATGCCAAATAATGCATGAAATGCACTTTTAAATTCTCAATAAACTTTCATATATAGCATCCTAGAGTTCTAAACCTAATCATGGGATCGATAATGGGATGTTACAATTGATGTATAGGATTCAAATAATGATCTAACATATGTGTAATGCCTAATAATACCCATTCATTTACTAAGTCTTTTAAACTTAAATTTTCATTCTTTCAAGTTCTCTCAGAGATTAAGATTTTTAAAATAAAAACGTAATTCAAAATTATTTTGAAAATTTTTCAAAAGTATTTTCATACATTAAGAAGGTTTTCTTTAAACTCTTCTCGTAGTTTTTCTTAATTATGACAAAGTATAAACGCTACGTCACTCTGTCCCTGTTAACATATAGTGCGTACTACCAGGGACGGAGCTACTTACCCTGCAGGAGTTTGGCCATTGCATTGCAGGGGCCGCACTATATAGTAATGTATGTCCCTGCAATGTATGTAAACCCCTACATATAGTGGGTAGGCCACATTCTTCCACGTAGGCGCAGGGGCCTACATATAGTAATGTACAGGGACGCATTATATAGCCAGGGATGCACTATAATCATTTGCATACATTGAAGGGGTTTGGCCAACGGGGGCTTGTCCCTACATGGCTCCGCCCCTAATGGTTGACTTGACAATCGTTAAGGAAACGTACCGCTTATTATAGTTATAGAGGAGATGCGCAAACTTCTCTCTTCCATTTTTCATTATATGTTTCCATACTAGTGAGATAATAGACAAGGTTCAAAACCTCTAATCGTTATACAACAACTTGAATATAAGCCTTTTATGAATTTCTGATATAAAAAGGAATTTTTGTTAACACTGCCAGTTAATAAAATGAAAATCCAAGGATAAAGTCATGATTTGACAATTTTTGCTTAGACTGGTCCACAAAAACAACAACAATAACTCACTAAAATTGAGATAAATGTGAGATTTAGGCTATGTGGACAGACATAAGGTTTTTAATGGAATAGAATGAAATGATTTATAATTGAATGTAATGTAAATAGATGTAATATTAGTAAATGATTGTTTTAGAGGGATTGAATGGTTCATAATGTAATATAGTAAAATATCATTTGAATAAATGGTTTATAATGTAATATAGTGTAAAGTTGTTTATCATTTTACATTCCAAAAGTAGTTTATTATTTTACATTCCATCCCAAACCTCCTAAATCAAAGGTTTTTTATTTTCACTGTTTAGGATAGAATGAGATGAAGGAATGAGATGTAATATAAAACCCTCATCTTTCATCTCATTCCATTCCATTATAAACTCTCATTCCAAACGATGAAATAATATTACATTCCATTATATTTCATTATTAAACCCCCAACCAAACATGACCTTAGATAAGTTTAGTGTATACAATCTTATTCCTAATTAGTCGAGAGGCTATTTTCGAATAACTTACAAGAAATAAGAATAAATAAATAAACATAAACATAAAATAAAAAGAAAAAGAAAAATAAACGATGAAAGAAAAAATGAAAGTAAAAGTAAAAAAAATAAAAATAAAGTAATAAAAATAGTAATAGCAGTAACAACAACAACAACAAAAACAACAACAACAACAACAATAATAATAATAAAAATAAGTAGGAGATGATGATGATAGTAATAATAAAAATTAAAATGATGATAATAATAATAACAATAATACGTAGAAAATAATAATAAGAATACTAATAATATTAACAATAATATGTAGGAAAATCATAATAATTATTAAAATATTAATGAAATATTAAAAATACTAATATTAGTTAATACTACTACTACTACTACTACTACTACTACATACTACCACTACTACCACTAATAGGTAATAAATAAATAAGTAAATAAATAGGAGAATGATTAGTACTTATTTCAACGATTAGGCTAAATCTAAGAGAAAAATGTTAATAGACATATAAAAATGACATAGATCTCTTTAAGAGGGATCTTTTATTCGTATCTTAATACGCCAAAGTTTTCTATTATAGGTCATATTTTCAGGAAGTTCTAGTAAAGTCATATCATTCTTGATTACCTCCCCTTAATTCTTCTTTGTCCTTCTTTTTCTCCTCTTACATCTTCTAAGTACAATCTTCTTGCATCTTGTCATTAAAACATTTAGGAGTCTCCTTTTAATATGTCTAAACTACCTAAGTCTTGTTTCTCTTAATTTTTCAATAATATTAGTCACCTTTAATTCGTACCTCACCACTATATTCTCGACTTTATCTCTTCTAGTAAGATTGCATATCCAACAAAAGCATCCTCATCTTCGCTACCATTAGCTTATGACTATGCACCTATTTGATGAGTTAATACTCTGCCCCATTGAACATGATCGACTTAATTGTTAAACAATAGAATTTGCCTTTAAGCTTGAGTAGTATCTTCTTGTCACGTAAAACTCTTGATGCACTTCTCCATTTAAGACACCTTGATTTGATACGGTAAAATATGTCCTCAACAATCTTTCCATTGTTATAGATGATAGATCTTATATACTTAAAATACTCCTTTTGTGGTATAGCTTCTGAACCAATTTTTTTATCTCCACATCAATATCTACCTTATGTCTCGAAAGTTACATTCTACGTACTTAGTCTTAGTCTTACTCAATTTAAACTCCTTTAACACTAATGCTTCTCTTCACAATTCAAGCTTGACATTGATACCCTTTTTTGTCTCATTCACTAAAACAATGTTATCAACACCCTTGGATATTCTTGTTAAGCTTACTTATCATAATTGCAAACAAAAAGGGGGTCAAAGAGGAGCCTTGGTGTAGTCCAATGTTAATAGAAAAATATTTTGTATCATCTATTGTCCCTACTCTAGTTTTTGAACCTTTGTACATATCCCTAATAAACCATATATAGGTTATAGGAACTCCCTTAGCTTCTAAACACCTCCACATGATTTCCTTAAATATCCTATCACATGCCTTCTCTAAATCAATAAAAACTATATGTCGATTACGCTATTTGCCCCTATAATATTCCATTACACTTTTCTATTATTGATGAAACTGTTCAAAAAGTGGCTAAGTTAATGTTTAATCGTGCATGAGTTTTGAATTTAAGAAGAAAAGATTTCACCAACAGTAGGAATTTAATGGGACATTTTTGAATTTTTATTTTAGACCAAGTTTTACAAAGAAAGCTAAAATTAATAGGAGATTATTATTATCTACTACAAAAATTATTTTCTATGAGACAAACTTAATCTAGGTATATATTTTTTTTCACTTTTTATTACTTGTTGGAAATTAATCATCACTTTATTTTGTTTATAATGTTACTTTTGTCGTTCGACAATTGTTTGGTGGGACCAAATAGAAAGTGGTGTTCTAGAATTTCACAAGTTTGCAAGTTGAATTCGGAGTTAATGTGTTAGGGCAATAGAGTATAAAAAGAATTCGAACATATTTGCAAGAAAAGGAATACATTAGAACATAAAAGATTGAACGATTTGATCTTTGATTGAATGTTTTGAGAATGGTATGTTATTATCATTTATCATTATTGAGTTGAATATAATTTCTTATAATTTTGGTAGATTGGGTTTGAAGAATTGAGAGTGACTTGAAAGATAATCTTAGATGAGAAAGTATTGACATGTCATTTGGTACGAGGAATTTAATGATAGTGATGGTAAAGTTCATATCAATGATAAAGATTTTGTACCAAATGAGAACTAAAGTCAATATAATTGAAGTAGCTATTCGATATAATGAAGTTTCAAGTTTTCATTTTTTCTCTTCTTTAAATTTTAGTTATATTTAATGTATATATTAAATTCTATAAATGCAATACAAATATAAAAAATTTAATTATAAAAATTTTAATTATAAAATTTTTTTATTCTGGTTTCACTTTTGGTTAGTTATGTCATTCGATACAAACTCTTGTTATAATAATTATGGAGTCATAAGGCTTTAATATTTTTTTATTTGATATTTTGAGATAATTATTCTTTACCATATGATGAAATTGTAATATTTTAAGTTCTTTGTTTTATCTTTAGTTTGATATTTGTATGATAATTAAACGATCTTTTTTTATATTAATTGTGATTATTATTTATATGTGAAATATGTGAAAAGTAATATCAATAAAAATAAATAAGTTGTTAATATATTAAATTTCTATTATTATGATTTTTGAAATCATTGTTGATATAAAATAAAAAATTATGTATCACAATATATCGGGAGACTATTTTATAGTTTTTTAAAAATTTTAAAATCATTTTATTGTTTTTAAAATTATTCAAAATAGTATTCAGTATCAACATATTATCGTACTAAAATTAAAATTTAGCACCAATAACAGTGTGGTATAATTAGTGCTCGAGTTCAAATATTGGGTGAGAAATTACCTTTTAAGGGAATTCATCTTTCAGCGCGTGGCTCATCCAACTGCCTGTCAGATTATTTAATCTTATGCTTCATTGATTACTGTGTATTCTCTTTTTATGATTTCAACCAAATGATTATTTCGTTGTAACCACCCAATCATACATCAATTGGAACTGAAATATATGAAACGCTCTCAGAACGATAACAAGGTTCGTTTTACACATTAAAGCAACCCAGCAACTACCCCGTTTCCTTTAATTACCATCTAACCAAACTCAAACGCCCAAATAATAATAATGAACTTGAGTGGTTGATAGATCCCATTCTTTACTTCTGAAGTTAATATTTATTCCTTATATTATATGGTAAGATAATGGAATCATTTTTTTTTTCACTTTATGCATAATTTAACTAGTTAGCGTATTGTTGATAAATTAAAAGTTACCATGGTGCTTTCCTCTCAATTTATATATAGTGCTTCAAATTCGAGTTGTGGTGTACCACAAAAGAAATCTTAAATTGAATAGATGTTTGTAATACAGAATTTTTGGATGTTATTCGATAATATTGGATTTAATTAGTGAAAGAAATGGTGATGTAATATTAATTTCTTCTGCTTTTATGTTTATTTTGTTCCATTTTCGATTGTTTTAAGAAGAAAAAATAAAAGAGAAGAGGATCGAAGAGCAACAGTTCACGGGACTGTGAGAATGTCTGGTCAATTATACAGCAGGAAGCATGATAAGGGGCCTAGCAAGAGGACACAAATCCAAATCCTTTCTATTTGCACCACAACAACAAGCACAATAAAACCGCCCTTTCTTGAAAGAAGCGTTTGTCAAACAACTTGTATGCCATGAATAGATATAATGTCCTTTCTCCTATTTTATGCAGCGAAAAGAGTTGAGCCAGAGTATTAATAAAAAAATAAAGGTGTCATTCTCAATGTATGCAATGTTTGCCATCGTCTCCTACACAAAATAAAATCATCTTCTTTAATTGTTGATCACAACTGTAAAATGGGAGCAGACAGGGATTTGCGCCATTTCTCTGTTGAACTTTATGTTTTGTTGTTACCTAATCCTTTCTACTCGTGACTGGAGAGGAAAAAAAAAGGGGGGGAAGGGAACAATGGGGTGCTGTGAGGGCCTTGAAGTAGTGGAATAAGAAAGGGACAATTGATCGAGTTGTTATATTGTCAGATCAAAATTTGAACATATGGCTACCTTGTTTGCTGCCTTATAAAGTTACAATTTAGAAAGTTAACTTTCATTTCTCTTACAGGCCATGGAAAGCTACAATTCACCATTAATACCCCGCAAATGTCAAAAAAAAAAACAACCACCATATTCTCTTCTACTCAAGCAGATAACTTTTTTGAGACACAATAAAAGACTAGGCTCAGTTTCTTCTCGGTACATTGATGAAATGAGGTGAGTGGAAATAATGTTTTTTCCAATTGTCGTGTCGAATGCTTTGGGAAAGAATCATACAATTTAAGATCAGAAATTTTCCTGTAAATAACTAGGAGTGTAGAAATCCCCAGTTCCCGTAATCTAAACTTATACATTCACATACACATGCATTTCAAGTAGAAGGCGGTGCTAGGTTTTCACTTGGCGGTACTTCCCACAGTATGAATAATTATCTTGATCTGAAAAAGAAAGAAAGAAAGGTTCGAGTTTAATTAGATCCATCCGATGTGCCATATAAGAAGGATCGGTTTCAACTAGAACCCAATCATTCGTGCAGTAAAATCCTTGACCTTGAAAGAAAGGGACAGGTGCAGAGGGACATAGTTTAACCATATATGTTATGATCTATCAACATCTTGGGGGTTGCGCATATTACATGGCAACTAAAAAACTACATAAAAACGCACCATCTACCAAATCTACGATTATGTTCTGTAGCTCTCTTCTAATGCCAGAAACGACATACTACTCCATCATGCCAACAAGATAAATAGACAGCCCAGAATGCTCATCGCACTTACGTTTGTTTACACTTTATTTAAGTGAATTGACACTATTGTAGGGACGTTTATACTGGTGGAGCTATTCCCTAGGATTTAATAAGCTTGAAACTTTAACTGCTCTGCCTTAGAACTCAACATATCTTTGATTTTGCTAATTATAGTCAACTGAACTATAGTTTCTTGACTAATAAGCATAAAACTGTTGTTCATTTCTGATCATATCTGCTAATAAATTAATCGGTTGGTTGGGAAATGAGATGCCCATTTTCTTACGGCTGAAAGACTGAGAAAGTATTAAAGAAAATGTTTAATTTCCATTTAGCTGATTTGGTGACTTAAACCTTGTAAAACACGTGTTTGTGAATGAATACTTGGTTCTACTTCTGTCGACTATAATATTGCAATGTGCATATGGTTGGCTGAATCTTTAATCTTCATTTCCCTTCTACTGAAGCAATGGTACATGGTTAATTAAAGAAACACGATTTTTAATTAGAGTGTAAAAGAAGGAATCTGTGTCGATTGATTTATAGGATTAGTTGGGCTGACCATTCCATTTTGGACAAGACACTACAAGAAAAAAGCACAATTTGCGAAGTTTTAAAAAACGTCACAAAAAATGTCGCGGAATGTAGTGTAGGCAAAAAGTTTCTACGACGTTTCTCATAAAATATCACGGAAAATACGGATATTCCGCAACGTTTTAAAAAACGTTACTGAAAGATTGGTCTTTTTGCGACGTTTTTTGGAATGTCATGGAAAGTCACATTCGAGACCAATCTTTCAGTGACGTTTTTGGACATTCTGCGACGTTTTAAAAAAAAAGGTTGAACTCCAACATTAGGAGCCCCCACCCCCCGTGCCCTCAGGATTGGTGGAGGAGGTAAATCGCGGAATGTGCCTCAACTGACCAGGGACTTGGGCTTACCCACTGATCTCACCATACAAGGGGCCCAAATCTTAAAGGTTGCTCCTAAGATTCGAAACCCCACCCTGCAGGTTGCCAGCATGGCAGGCACTATATCACCCAAGCCTTTGCTAGTTGAGCTATGCCCCGGGAGCCCGCGACGTTTTTAAGACGTCATGGAATGTTGCTTTTTGTGACGTTTATACAAAAACATCGCAGATAGCTTTATTTTTTAATTGTTAAATTTTTTCCAATTTTTTCAAAAATCATTTTAATTTAGTAATTATTTTGAAAATACAAATTTTTTTATCTTATTTGTTTAATAACTATTCAATATTATTTATGAATTTTATTTATTTAATAATTCTTCAATTTTTTTAGTATATCATTAATTTTAATAATTATTCATGTATCACAAGAATTTCATACTTGCAGGCAATGTAATATTTAATTGCAATTCACAAACATGTCATAGTATACAAATTAATATCAAAAGTAAGGGATGAAACATTTGGGATTCTGGAAAAAATGGAGGGAGGGAGATACAATTAAAGCTTTTTTAATATTTGCATCTGCAATGCACTGGTAATAGATGCACAAAAACCATCATATCTTAATGTTTATCATATCTCCTAGGGAGCCCAAATTAAGGTAGCGCAAATATCAAGTCATTGATCAAGATACTAATATAAGAACATAAACATTCTTGTATCTATTAAGTCCACCAGATAATCGGAGTCCACGGACATTCTTTTAAGTCTTGTCATGCTCTGCTGAAGAGCTCGGCAGAGTTTTGAATTGTCTTCCTCTAGCTTATTTACTCTGTTTCGTGAATCTACAAGCGTCCTTTCAATTTGTGTAAGATTGGCTAAAATATCTTCCTTTTCCCTCTTTCATGCCTCTATTATTTTGTCCGCATCCTGAAAGAAGCAAAGGCTTGTTACTTTAAAGAAGATATTGAAATCCAAATCAAAGTCCCAGTTTTTCCAGGTTAGTCAAGAAAAAGAAAACAATATATCAAACAGAAATTCCTAGGTAACAAAAACAAAAAGTCATTTAAAAACCTAACATCGACTATACAAATCAATATAAGAAACATAGGAAAAAGTGACCAGTTGAAGCGAACACGTAGAACATATTGACCTTGCCAAGTAAAAGATGATTTTCTCAAGTTGATAAGAACAAATCCACCAAATTAGTGTAATAAATATAAATGCATGTTGAATCATAAATTGAAAACAGTAAGAAAAGCCCGTACTTTCAAAAGTTCTGAAAGTTTAGCTGATTCTTCTCTTGCCAAAGACAATTGCCGTTCCAAATGTTTCTAACCATATAATAGTAATAATAGCATAAGAAACAAACCGAAATAGCAAGATATTCAACGCTTAACTGCAAAAGTAACAAAATTTACCTTAGCTTCAATTTCAGCAATATACTGACCAAGTGCAGTTTGAAGGTTTATTAGTTTAGTATCTTTTGATTCTATTATACTCATACAATTTGCAACCTTTCTATTTAAATCTTCAATAATTTCCTTTGATTTCAGGATCTCACTGTTGTTGCTCATCTTGACTTCCTCTTGACTTGCAATTGCTTGCTTCAAAGCTTTCTCCAAGTTCAATAGTTAAGCCTTTAAATATTCATTATTTTGACAAAGTTCTTCAATAATTTCACTGTCCTCATCCATCTTTTCTGATTCTTTAGATTCCTAGAAAAGGACAATTACAACATAAAAATCCTATATATTAACTCCACCCTAGTTCTTTTTCTTTGTTAAGACACATTCATAAACCACTAGTTTCCACAAACATGAGTTATTTGTCACGGATTGCTATTGAATAGATGAAATTGGAGTTTGAGGGATGACTACCTTTTCTAACAAGTGCTGTTTAAGACGAGCCAACTCTTGCCGTGCCTTGTCCCTTTCACGACAAGTTTCTTTCAAATCTTTCTCCAATTTCTTCAATGATATCTCCAATTCATCCTTCATATGAGAATTTTCAGATGAATTTACCTTCTGAAAAGAAACATATAAAGGTCAAAAATCAATGTGATGAACACGTAAGAGGTTCTTCTGCCTATATTATTAGAGGAAAATATTACCCCATCCTAAGAGGTCTTGTCAGTTAAATACTTTCTGCTCACTTCCAAAGCAATCTCAAGTTCGTTCTTTGCCGTCTAAATAATAAAGATATAGATCAAAACCCCACCGTGCAAGGAATAGTATAACATATTAGTATGGAAGGGCCAATAAAGAAAGGAAGTTTAAAGAGGATGATATCAATAACCTTAAGATCATCATTTTCTTTCTCCAAAGTAGCTATTACTTTCTTTAAACTTTAAAGTGTCATCAGAATCCTTATCTTTCCCTCTTTGCAGCTCTAACTCCAGGTTTCTTATCTTTGATATTTTAGCACTTAAATCACCACGTAGGTTTTTGATATTTATAGAAGTCCGCTAATTAGAAAAATGACACAAATGTTTCAGGTTCCAAAATCAAGAAGAATTAAGAAAATATCTGCAAAATTCTTACATTAAGCTTATAACATCAATCTATAGATTACTATTCTGATGGGTAAAAATAAATTTGCAAAAAAATAAGCAACTACATATGGTATTTGATACAAAGGTTTATATTTCCAGACTTGATGTAGAAGAAGGGTGGAAACCAAAAAGTAGCAATTCCATAGCTATAATATGATTTAAGTCCCAATACATCCCATCTAAACTCCAAACTCACTTTGTTCTCTTCCATCTTTAGCTTCCGAAGCTCCTCTAGTAAAGATTCATTAACCTTGTGCTTCTCTAAAATTAAATATCCAATAAAAAGGGGAGAGAATAATAAAATTATCAGAAACAAAACAAGATTGAAAACAACAAAATATAGGCATAATTATATTACTTAAGCAAAGAAACATACCTTGTAATTTTAGTTGAGTATCTTCAAATTTATCCTGTTGCTTTTGAAGTTCCATCCTAAGCTACTTTAGTTGTTGTTCATGATTGGCTAGCATTGCTGCCATGAAACTATTTTTCTCCTCAACCAAGTCTGCAAGCTCCTAAAGGCATTCAGATATAATTTCTAGTCCACAACATTCACATATGGGTTCAAACATAGGCGATGAGCGTAAAAGAAAGAAAATCAAGAAAGTAATAAAATTAGGGTTAAGGTTAGGGTGAGTGATGAGGAGGAGAGGTTACCCCATGCCCAGAGAGCAACAACGCTCCATTTCTTAATCTTGAAACGCTTAGGCTTCTTAGTGGACGAAGAAGGAGCGGCGCTGCTAGAGGCCTCAGATTTGGGTAGGAAGAAGCCAGAGAGAACACGAGGGCTGTTGCTTCTACCATGTACTTCTCACCACTTGCTCCTTCGTCTGCCTGTCCATAGTTGCCTACTTCACCTTCTCTAGTTGTGGTTTTAGGGATTTTGCGTAAATGAAGAGAAGAATTGGGGAAAAATGAAAAAGGCTAGCTAGATTAGGAGATGATGGGTTGGGTTATTATCTAGGGTTGGGTATAATTTTGGGTTAGGTAGTTCCACCACGTCAACAGTGACATTTTAGTCAACAAAATGTCGTGGTTTCTATTTCGTGACATTTTATTGATAAAATGTGGCAAAAAGTGTTATAAATATGTGACGTTTTCCTAAAACGCCATGAAAAATTTGAACTTTTCGTGACGTTTTTTAAACCTCACCAAAAGTCTTTATAATCTGCAACATTTTATCAATAAAACATCATGGATTATGTTATTTTCTTGTAGTGAGACCTGACAAAATAACTATTAAAGAAAATTGAATTTAGTTTGTTTATATTATTATATGTTACTATATTTGAAACAATAGACAATGATAATAGTAAAAGAAACAAACTAAATTCAAAATTTGCAAAACATATCATTAGACTCTGGTATGCTCATGTCCTCTGACTGTGGATTCTCCTACTACTTTATACACTAATACATGATATGAGACATAACTATGTCTCTAACAACTATATAGGCGTAGGACATAGTCTATGACACGACCATGTCCCAGATTATGTATTTCTTCACAAGCACCTTCACTATACAAACATGTCTGTGTCTTTTAATTGTGCTTTCAACTATACTTTTTTAAAAAGAACATGCCTTGGGCCATGCTCATGTCCAATGTTATGTTTACCCAAAATACTTTTAAGAATCCTCATTTTCATGCTCATGTCCAGTGTTATGTTTACCCAAAATACTTTTAAGAATCCTCATTTTCATCCTAAAACTCTAAGACCGTACACTTGTCTATATGATTGATATATAATTATATCCACCTTAGTGAATGCACTCTTTATAGGTTAGAATATATTTATATCTAACATGTTAAGACATTAATCAAGTTTTGGTAATGTTTGAACTTCTTTAAACTAATTGGTTTTGTCAATATGTCAACTACATTCCTTAAATTATGAACCTTTTCTGATAAGATCAATTTCCTAATTTTGTGAAACTTTACATCCATATGCTTAGTCCTAACATGATACACTTGATTGTTTTACAAGTAAATGACACTTTGACTATCACAATATAATTAAACACCATCTTGATTGATACCTACTTCTTTCGTTAGTTCTGTAAACCATAATGCTTCGACCGCCATGTATTATGCTTGTTATAGGCAATGCAACCATATATTGTAATATTGATTTTCAGTAGATAGCTCCTCTTGAAAGAATAAAGACATAAACTATATTATACCTCCGATTATCCATTTCTCTTACATAGTTTGGATCCATATATGCCACAACTAAATGATCACCTTACTTATTGTTAAACACAATCTTCATAATTTGACATACCCCCTTAAGTACTTGAATATCCACTTGGTTATTTTCTAGGTTTTGGCATAAACTTACTAACCGCACTAATAATATAAGCCAAATTTGGCCTTACACAAAACAATTGCATAAATTAAATATCTAATAAAGCTACTATATGGTACCTTAGACATATTAGCAAACTCTACATTTGTTTTTTGGCACAAGTTTAGGGAAAGCCTTAAGTGATTTGCTAATGGTGTACTTGAATATCCGCTTGACTACTTTCCAACATTACCTTTTAGGTTTCAACGTGCAGTTCCTAACCTCTTTAATAATATGAGCCAAATCTAGCCTTCTACAAATTATTATATACATAAAATATCCAATAGTGTTAGCATACATTATCTTAGATATAATAACAACCTTTGCACTTGTTTTCAGATGCTGGTCTAGGAAAGCCCTTAAGTGATTTTCTAATGGAGTGCTCAATATATAGGTTAAACCTTGCTTATTCTAAATCTATCCAATATATTTCTAATGTAATTGGATTAAAATAATCATAGTTTTCTAAAGGATCTCTGTTCTTAAATTTTTTTGGCATCACCTAAATTCCTCATCTCAAATTTATTTCCCAAAATTATACACATCATACATACTATTTTTAGCAATAAGTATATCATTCATATCTATTAACAAAAAATAAAAAATGATCCATCAATAAGGCTCTTAAGGTATATAAAATACTCATATCTCTTGTAGCCAATTTAGATTATATAGGAATTGGAGCTTTTATACCATTATCATAGAGTTTGTTCTGATATATAAAGTGACATCTTCAATTTACACACAAAATGCTCTTTTTTGGGTTGATCGAACTCCTTGTTCCATTCCATGTAAAATTTCTCCTCCATGTCACCACAACGAAAAGTTTTCTTCACATCTATCTCCTCTAAACACATATATGAACTTGCTTCTAATGCCATTAAAATCTTAATGGAAGTATGATCAACTACTAGGGAAAATATTTCATCATAATCAATCATCTTCCTTTGTGTATACCTTTTAACTACTAGTTAAGCCTTAAACTTTTTCCCTTCTTTTTCGGATACTACTAGCTTCCTTTTATATAAAACCTTATAGGTTATTTCCCTTTGAGAAATTATAGTAGCTCTTATGTCCAATTCTTATTTAGAGACTCCCCATCCTCTATCATAGCTTCCCATTTATTGATCCTTCTCATAACTATCTATAGCCTATTAAAAGTTAGTTGGATCTTGATTGTTTTCTTGGTGGCTTAATGATGCATCTTGCTTTATCCGTGGCTATATTGTGCTAAAGCTCTTGACATTAACCTATTTTTTGAACTAAAATTTCAACTCCTTTTAAGCTTGTTCCAAGTTGACCTAGTTCCACTTATAACTCCTTCATACTGTCCTTTACTAACCTTGGCCCATGTTTTCTACATGTTTTCTTCAGAATGTGTTATGAGTGAAACACTATATCTATACTAATTACCATCTTCTTTGATATTGGTTCCCAAAATTTATACCCTTCACACCTTTATGGTGGTTAATAAAGATACACTTTTTTTAAACTTGAATCAAGTTTGACCTCTCATCCTTGAAAACATACACATAAGTAGAAGAACTAAAGTTTTTCATTGCAAAAAATCTATCTTATTTCTTATCTTTACTTCCTTTACCACTTTCTCATTTAATTATATTCTGGTGATATATTGATAAGGTAAAATGTCTTACTAATTACATCTGCCTAAAAAATCTTAGGGAGCTCCGTATGTCTTTGAATCTCACGATCCTCATAGAATTTTTGAAATTGTAAGTAGGTGTATTCAGTGAATGGGTTGTCAAAACCCTCAAACTGAATTCCAATTCACTAAACTCTTGTAGTAATTGTGGAACCAAGTCCTTAAGAGAACTAAACTAGTTTCTTAATTTCAATTGACAAAATAAAGGAGGGTGTTTGTAATTAATTAACTAATAATTAAAATTAACAATGAGTCAAAATAAAATTAATAGAATCTAAATAGTAAGAAGATCAATGATACTTAATTCTTATTTAAGGTAAAGATGTCATCTAATTGTAACTTTAATCATAGGTCCAAATAAGAATAATTTTCACAATTTAAGTAATTAGTCTAAAACCTATTAGGATAAGCATTGTAAGTCTTAATTTTTCCTAATTTAATTAGTTCAAACCCATCTAAAACTAAAGCTTACCATATATTGATTAGGTATGAAAACATTCTATATCAACTTATTGATAGCAATGAGCTTAGTAAAAAAGACTAAATCCTAAATTAAATAATTGAGACAACTATAAATATTTAATTTAGTTTTCTTGTTTCTCATAAGTTCAATATGTAAATTCATAAATAACTTTTTTGTTACTTGTACCAATCATTCATGACAATTATGGATCACTGAATTCATGGATAGCTATAGAATAATCAACATTGAATTAATTTGTCAGATCAATCAATATTAATTACTTATGAAATAGAAGAACACAAACATAAGAGATACTTAAATTGAAATAAAAATTTAGAATGCCTTTAAATCAAAATATTAGAGTTAGCCACTTATGATTTTAGTTCCACCATAAAAATAAAAGAAAAGATGAAAGTTGAAGAGAAAACATAAAGAAAACGAAAGAGAATTATAGAGAAGTTGTGTCATATGTTTTCCTCTCCTTTTCCTTCCTGAAAACAAACATCTTTCAATGTTCTAGAGATTATCTTCTAAACAAATCCAATTCCTTATATAATAGGGTTGGGATAAGTCTTTTAATTAAACTGAAACTCTTGGAGTGAATTTGTCTTTATGCGTGATCTCGCCTTATCAACTATAACAATCTGTCATCTTTTTTTTTTAAATTCATGACTTTGAGAAATAGTACTCCAATTTGATCCAATCTCTACTTGTCACCTATTAAAATAAAACAAATATTAATTTCTCCAGTTAACCACTAAAATCAATCCAAAAGAAAAAGACAAGTCCAATTAATATAATCAAATCACATCTTATCAAATTCCCCCACATTGGGACTCATGCTTGTCCTCAACCGTACATCATTTCAATGTATCAATCATCCTTACAATAATCTCTCTTCTTATTTCATGTTATCTAAAAATATCCCTTAAAATAATACATTTTAAAGATTTAAAATAAAATATCAATTAAGAGAACAAGCATTTATAAGATACGTTTTTAGAATGAAATATAACATCTCATCAATTCCATCAAATTAAGTGAAAGAATACTTGCATCCTCTCATTTATTTCACTCTATACACTCAAAGTGTTTAGGATTCATTAAGCTCTCAAATCAAAGGATAACAAGTTATTTCCATAAGCTTGCTCATGAATCATATCTCCACCGATTAATATAAATGAATTTAATGCATAAATGGAAGGGCCTTAACAAGGGTTGTAATGTGGCTTAGGTAAGGGTTTGGAAAAAAGAAGTTTTTAGGTTAAAAATTAAAGAAAACCATATAAATTTATCCACATAAATTTTAACTCAAATTAGCCATAAAATTCACTTGATTCAAATATCATCCTTTCAATCACCTCATCTTTTATTTCTTTTTTATTTTTTAACAATAAAATTAAAGAGGAGATTTCTTATATGTATATGTGTACACACACACACACACACACACACACACACACTTCTTCCTCTTTCTATAAAAACTGAAAAAATCAAAACAATGCAATTTCAATCAACTAATTTATTTTCCATATAAATAGTCAAAATTCTATATAAATAAGCTTTATATAATTCCTTTAATTTAGGGGCTCCAAATTATTAAGAACATTAACAAAATAAGGGTCAAGGCCTGAGACAAGGTTAGTATTTAAGAAAAGAAAGCTCAAGGCTCAAATTAATTCTTTAAGGCTAAAAATTAAGGTAGGTTTTTCTAGGCCAAAATCAATTATCTTAGTACCCCTATCATCTCCATGCATAAATTCACCAAAAATGTGGTCTCAAAATGTATTCAAAGGCAAGTTCTAGCATGAAAAAGCCATGTCTGATAACACACATCACAAAGAAAAGTATATGAGCGCAAATGTGATGAATTGCTCTTAGGCTCAAAAGCTTACATGAGTGTTAAAATGCTCATAGTCTTGCACATTTTCATTCAATAAAATCAATGAGATACTTTAAGTAATTTAATGAAAATCACTAATCAAGCTCCTTCTCATGCATTACAACGTAAAGTAAAAACGTATCCCAACTTAGGGATTATTTCCAAAAAATAATTATAAAATTTTGAGGCTATTATAAGGAATGATCAACATATGAATCATAGTATTCTTTAGTCTAAGCACAAATCACAAAGTTCCATCATGTATGTACTCTACTCCCTCCACACCTAAATCATACATTGTCCCCAATATATGCAGCCGATGCTAACATTCCATAAAATTAATCAATATAAAACAAATAATATAGTAGAAGACTTCCTTAATTTGTGAACATATAAAAAGAAATATTCTATAGTATCAGTGGATATAGAGGTATCACCCCCATTAATTGAAGCAGAGCATCCAAATTCCTCTCTAGTTTAGAAATTTTACGTTCCAATCTCTCTAGTCGAAAATGATGCTCATGTCGAATTAGTGGAGCCAGAAGATATGGAGATTTTTGAACATTAGAATCCTTTAGTTGATTGGATGATGAACCTCTTTTGGGGAGATTATGTGACATAAAATAAAATCTCCTCTTTTATTGCTCATTTAACCTCATTTTACTTAAATAAGCACTGTCTAAAGGGTCCATTTTATAGGCTACATGCATATTAGTTTTAGAAATATCAAAAAAAATTAAAATTAATAGCCAAGTGAGTAATCAAAGAACTAAGACATAAGTTCTTATTAGATGAGATAACAATGTTAAACTACACAACTAACTAAGCACCTAAATTTACATGAATTTTATATACCACACACTAAGTGAAGAATATTTCATCCTTAGTGAAAGTACAAGCTTTGGCCTTCCTCCCTAAATAATCAAAAGCCATAAAACACTTAATTGATTTCTTTAGAAACGAATGTGAGATATTTACGAAGGTTTAACTTAGCTGGTGGCAAGATAGACGTATCTTTTGTTATCCAAGCATGCTTCAAATGAGTGTGGAAGGTATCGTTTGAGATTTATTTTTTTCAATTGGATTCACCTTGGACTTACCTTTTGCTACTGTCCTATTGGTATCTTGTGTGCCTCCCATAATTGTGACAACTGTGAATAATAAAAACTAATCTTAGATAATAGCTAGAGGAAAAAGATTAACAACTAAAATGAAAACAACTAATATTAATCAAGTTAATAACTAAAATAGAAGTGACAAAATCTAATACCAAAAAAAATGCATGAAAATCGATAATGACTTAAACATATTTACAAAGATGTGTGAGTTAGTGAGTGGACTGCTTGATTGATGCCTAGTGTTTTTGTTGGAATTGGAATCGAACACTTGGTATAGTGCATTCCTCTTGTACGCGTAGGTCTTGTATTGGTCCTTCTTGTCATGCATGATGCATTATTCCTTTTGTTCCTTAGTTGGTTGACATATCATGGTCAGACTATTAGAGCACTGGCTCTAGGCATGGTTTGGCTGTGCATATGGTGTGCTTGCTAGTGGAGGCTAGTAGCTTAGATGCTAGGACATTATGTACATATGAACTGGTCTAATGGTGTGGGAGACATTTTGTAGCCTTGGAGTGGTTTAGTCTTAGTATGACTGCTAGGACAATTGAGTGCTATTTGTTTCCTGGTTGGTTTATGTTGCTTGGGACTATTTAGTGGAGCTTATTGGAACACAGGTGCGGCTAGAGATAGGTGACTCGTGGAGACAAAACTTGAAAAAAATAAAACAAAGTTAAGGTTTTGTTTTTGTTTTTATTTATTATTAATATTTTATTTTAAATATATAAAATATAATGTTTTTTATTTTATTAAAATCATTAATTTATTAAAATAAAACATTTTACTAACCGCCATAAGGCGTGATTTCGCCTTATGAATGTTAAGGTTCTAAAATTTAAGGGATTCTATTCTGTAAAGCTGAATGACATTAGGTATGACCACACCTTATAAATTTCAATATTATGGAATTTAAGATGACTGATACCCTAACTTAAGTTACATAACGCATGATCACACCTTAAGAGCTTTAGTAGTTTGGAATTTTAGGCTTTTTTTATCTTAAAAGTTGAATTACATAAGGTGTGATCCAACCTTATAAATTTTAGTATTTTAGATTTTAAGACCTAATTTTCCCTTACACTAATAAACACTACACAAAAACAAATAAATTAAACCTATAAATAATTGAAATGAAATTAATAAAAATCATCATGTTCGGGTTACTCCCAAAAGAGTGCAATTTTTTAACGTCATTACGCTTGATGGGCCTTTTTCTTCTCAATCGTCTACGTATTGGGGAAGTGCTAAATCAATCTCCATCACACTTGAAAATTTCATATTCTCATAAAAAGATTTCAATCTATGTCTGTGCATATTGAAGAGTTTTTTGGTATCTAAATCCTTTATTTCCATTACACCATAAGGAAATATATTAGTGACAAAAAAAGGACCAAGCTATCTAAAATTTAACTTACCTGACATGAGCTTCAATCAAGAATTACATAATAACATGTTCTTTCCCACCTTAAATTGCTACCTCAAAATCACATTATCATAGAACAATTTGATTTACTTTTTATAAATTCTTAAATCCTCGTAAGCATCCATCCTTAGTTCGTTTAGTTCTTGTGATTGCAATTTCCTTGCCTCCCTAAATTTTGCCAAATGCATGTTGTAATACTGCACTGCTAATAAACTTTATGTTCAATCTCCACCAATAAATGATAAGCTTTACCAAAAACCAATCAATAAGGAGACATTCCTATCTTCATTGATCTGTACCAACTCTTTAGTTTTTTTTTTCTACATCCATATAGGAGATGTAATCTCCATGACATAGTACATGATCTCATTTGTTAGACATAGTTTTATAGTTCAGTTGCTCGTGCCTATAACTCTTCCTAGTTGAACCTATCCATATCTTTTTCCCTTATTCTTCCTCAACTCCTTTAGCATGCCTTGCTGCATCAATAAATCATTCACTCTTCATTATAAGAGTCTAAAATTCTTACTTCTGTTCAGCTTTCTTACGTCAAACTTTGCAATCAAGGTCATTTTGTTTTAACAATGCTGTACTACCACTTATTGAGAACATATATCAATAACAGAGAATACTATAAAAAGAATAATAAGGACACAAAATAAAAAGAATAATAAGGACACAAAAAGATTTAATGAGGTTTGGAACGATTTTGTGTGTGTGTGTGTGTATTTTTATGTGTATGAAAACTTTAACTAGTACAATTTTACTCAAATAGTCTCGTTACCAAATCTAACCTAATTTAATCATGGCTTTAATGGGTATAATAGATTTTAAAGTCTGCCAAAAGGCACAATTTCATATGAGGTTGATTGTGCTGACATAGTTTGGGACACGATCATTTCCTAGTTCGTAAATCCCACTATGTACTCCCAGAAAACTTCTGAAAAACAGCAGTTTTCATCTCGAAACTTCCTAATTGCATACTCGTATCTACGAGTCTTACATGACAAAATGTAATGAAATTCAGATAAAAGTTTAAACTTTTGGATTCCACAAAAAGAAAAAAAAGATCTAAAATAAGCTTCTTTGTGATAGGCAGACTCCGTGAGACAGGTAAATACCATGATGTGATCATGTATTTGTCTATACAAAAGGAGCCACGTTGTGGAGGAGCTAGAAAAGGTATTTCCATCAAAGAAACAATACATTCGGGGAAGGAAGCTAGCTAGCTAGGTCTCAACCAATAATTAAATACCTTTACCCTTGGGAGTTTGTCTTTGCCTAGTCCAATAAATGAAGAGGGTCGCTGAAGGATTTAATTGTTTTTCTTTTCTGGCTTCATCCTCCGACCAAGTTCTTGTCAGTTACCCCTCACGATAAGGTTTCCCACGAGCACCTCATGATCTCCACGCTTCTCCATTCAAACTCTGCTGTTTCTGAGTTGCAGGTCGTGTACTGTCTGAACTTTTTAGCTGGCCAACCTTAACATTCCAGTTTATATGTCTTGTCCTTTTGATGTAAATTATGCCAACCATGCACGACTCTGTTCAATAAAATTGAAAATGTTAAAACTTTAAAAGAAAATTGTTTAGAGCAAGGAACTGGAGCCTTGAATTTGTACCAAATCACCAAGAACAATGCTACATATTCTAAGTGTCAGCTAAATAAGCAAACTAAGTTCTAACTCTACATCAATCAGTGTTTGTTAGCATTTCGATAGAAACAGATTACATGTAACTTTTTCTTCGACCCAGCACTGCATATAAAGGCTAAATTATTCAAAGGACACCAGATTAGCTGGTAAAATGACTAGTTCTTCTGTCAGCAAAATCTTATTCTTCACAACGTTCTACAGGTTTGCTTATCTACATATCCCCAACTAAAATTCAGTTTCTTGCATCATTACCTAAAGATTCTTCCAATCTTGCCAATGAAGTCTAGATATGAAATATAAGTTTTGTGTTTGAAGACTAGATATGTATTATAAATTTTCTGAATGAAAATTTTGTGCTAGGACTAAAAGTCGAAAAAAAGAGTACGAATCCAGGAATTTTTAAAGTTGAGAAACAAAGGGCTGAATAAAATTTTCAAAAAAGACTACTAACCGAAATTAAACTTAACAAAACACAGGTTATGCAAAGGAATCCACCAAAAGTTGCACCTCATAATACGGTGAAGTAGGAAAAATGTAATAATCTATTATCCAGAAAGCAAGAATTTAAAGCTTGTATGAGTCTTTTGGATTTGCTAAAATCCCTAGATCGGAAGAAAACATTGGGACTCAAATGTGTTAAGCGACCGTTTTATCACTAAAGCTTAAGCTTTTTGTGTGAGGCCAATTTAATTAGTTTTATATATTCACTAACCCACCCCTTCAAGTAAAAGCCCTTTGAGTTTGAAACTTGCGTAGATTCACTCTATCTTATGCTTAATAGGTGGGTGGTAGGATTTGAATTCACGACCACTTAGTCATAGAGGCCCTAATACCATATTAAGCGACCGTTTTATCACAAAAGCTTAAACTTTTTATGTGAGGCCAATTTAATTAGTTTTATATATTTACTAACAAAATGAAAGAGGCAGCAAATATCCCATAGTCTTCCTAGTCTGAGCAACGTAGATTTTAGACAAGTAATTTTATCTGTTATATTTTTTTTATTTTGATTGATTTTTTTTCAAATCTGAAAAAATAAAAATGATTATTTTAACAAATTATTATATTTAATTGGTCTAATTTCATTGTTAAAATTTTTACATTAAAATTACTTTTATTATTTTGCAATTTAAATTTCTAATTTAGTTTTTATTTGTTTTAACTTTGTCTCTTTTACACCTAAATTACATTTATGTCATAGTTATCTTGCATTGGATAGTTTAAACATTAATTTTAAAATTTTAGTAACAAACATATTCAATTTTTATAGGAAATAATTTTGAATTTCAAAACTTTCAAAGTTTTATGTTTTTCTAAAACAATTGCTTTGATTTGATATTACAAAAACGTTTGATGTCATATTTGTAAAGAAAAGTAATAAAAAATGAGGTTAAAAATATGAAAATGGAAAAATTTTAATTCTAAATATGGCAAGAAGAAGGAGGACCAGGTTGTAAATAAAAGAAAGAGGAACAACTCCAAAATGACAAGAATATAAGCTCTGACTATAATAAGGAGTACTAGATAGAAAGAAGCCAAAACACACCCACAGGGGGAATAAAATGCAAGTAACATGAAAAATAGACATATGGAATAGATCATAGAGGGACTTAACAACATGCCTAAAGCGTGAAATAAACCAAAAACAAAAAGATAAGAGAATCAAACACATAGTTGCATAAGCTTGAAATGCTTGAAATTAAGGTAGTAGATTCAAAACAGTTTGAAAAAATAAACCTAAAAAAAGTGCATAGAGACATAATGAAATGATTGATACCAAAAGGCAACACAACAGAACAAAAAAGAGAAATGGAAGGCTATGTAGTGTAAAGGAGCCAAGAACACCCTATTGCTAAAAACTATAGACTACATGTCTTGTCCTCCTTAGCCAATTGTATTTAAATACATATACCTTCAGCCACCATCCAAAGAATACATAAATATCTATAATCTAGACTACTACAAACTTGTAGAATAGTTTTAAGTATGAGTGAAATAAAACAAGATAACATCGTTATATAAATTTGCATACATGACATACCTCTTACGTATTGGACAACCATTGGGTTGAGCCATCTAACAAGCTTCATTGGTAGGCCGATATACATGGACCAAGTGTTAGTTTATGCCCTACAACCAACTGATTGGTTGTAGTTTAGTGACAAAATAATTTAAAGGTATTCTTTATCTTGTACATGTTTAGATGTATATGATAAATTCCATGAGATATTTATATATTGCAAATGAAATTATAATTATGAGATTCATATTGCTTTTATGTATTATCTCTAAATTATTCCTAGTCATTGTTATATTAAGACTGGACATTAATAGAACATAAAAGGACTAGCACATGTTTTTTTTCCTTATAAAGGAAGTAGTCAATTTTATAGGCTAAAGTATAGAGATACTTAAACAAATGTTTGGGTGCTTGTTAGAGAAAAAGTTCATTGAATTGAATTGATATGAGAATTCCATTTGGAACATTACTTGTATATCTATAAAAATTCTCATTATGATGATTGTATAAGTGATCCTTTCACTTGAGGTCTCCATAGTTATCTTGTATAGTGATTACTATGTTTTGATACTACTTATGACCTATTCTAATCATGGATAGCTCATTTGATAGTCATTAAATGTAACATGAACTGTATATAAGTAGTTGATTGATTAACATCAGATTCATCACCATAAAGTAATTAAGGAAAATGTTCTATTGTTCTCTTATAGTATTGATTTGGAAAATCCTTGACTAAAGTGGAATGGTGTTTTGTAAATATTATACAAATGTCACTAATTGAATCAATAGCTAATGGTGGAGAACTAATATGACTCAAAATAGAATAGAAATTAATTCTATGCTTTATGTCTAATTGACAAATTGTATGAGGAAAGGATTGAATTATACAAAAAATTATGTACAGAAGGATTAGTTAAAACCACTTTAACATTCCAAAATATTTGGGTAGTCATGAAGCATTGCTAGATGTCAACCTTGATATATGATTATGAATTGTTTAATTAAAGAATTAAAGATAAATTAAAAGGAATTTTAATTTATCTAATTCTAATTATAAATTAGAATTATAATTTATATTCATTGCCAAAATATTTGGGAACTTAATAGGTCTCACATAAAGAATGGGTTAATGAGAGCAAAGATATTTTAAATCAAGTTGGACTTAATTGTAAAATTTGAGAAATTTTATGATTAAATATTAGGGATCTTATTTGGGCATAATTGGTATTTAACTAGAATTAATTGTAATTATAATTAAATTTTAATTAAAATTAGAATTTAATTTTAATTAAATTAATAAAATGTCCAAATCTTATTATAAATATGCTTAAACTCTATTGGTGCATGTGTTGTTTAACTCTCTTTGTAAGGGTTACAGAGTTCTCTTAACCTATTATGTGGATATTAGAGGCTGGACACTTGTGTGGCTACAATAGTTGAGATTTATCGATTTTGAAAATAGTTCGAGGGATAAGACAAGAATATGATCAAGCTTCTGAATAAGGTATAAATTAAGATTCATGCTTTATTATGATTTATATGGTAATTATTTTATAAAATTAAAGTGATTTTGGATTTTAGGAAATCAAAATATGAAAGGGTTTTGTAATTATTCTGTTGCGGTCAGATACATCTTGTCTCGATTTCCTAACACTAAGCTACTGTAGAGATCTCATGGATCAATTATGTCAATCTTTATGTTACAGTAAGTGCTTTGTCACCTTCATCTGATAATATCCCTATTATTAAGAGTAATGAAGATTTTGAACTGTTTGAAGATGAGTTAAAAGGGACTTATGCATGGAAACCAAAGAAGGTGGAACCTTCTAAGAGGTGGCAATGGCAGCCAACGGGAAGAAAATTTAAGACGATATCTTATGAATAAAGTACTAAACCTAAATCTCTCAACGAATTATTACCAGCCCAAATTAACTATGAGGAGGGGAATGAGGATAATGGTGGAAAAAAATTGATGAATTCAAATAAATATAATGATATTCGAAAGACTGGAGGCACAATTAAAATTGAGAAAATGCAAACATCATTTAAAAGAGTAAATACTCTAGAGGTAGAAGAATCTCACATACAATCTCAGGATATTAACAAGGAGGGGAAAGAGGAAAATGGTTAGCAAGCATAAAACCATATGGATAAAATGAGAGATAATCAAGAAGGAGGAGAGTAATGAATATGAAAAGATGTAAACCCCCTTTAAGAGATTAGTTGCATATGATAACATTCCTACAACTTCCTCTGTTAAACCAGGGGGCAATAAATTTAATGAGATATCAAGTACTTCCAGTATTATGAAGGATGATGTAGAGTTTGAAACAATTGTTTGGAAGAAGTTAGGCAGGAAGAAAAAACCTCCTACTACTAAAACCAACTCATAAAGAATATATCTTGGAATATAGAAGGAGCTAATGCTCTATCCAAGAAAATTTTATTGAAGGATTTTATGGCCAGAAATAAGCCTGACATAATAGGCATTTTGGAGATTGGGATCAAATAGGATAAAAGAAATTACTATAGTTATTGCAACCAAATTGGAGGAAGATAACCAATGATGTGTGTCACTCAAATGGGAAGATTATTGTGCTTTATGACTGTCTAGCTATAGAATTCAATGTTATTCTCATCACAGATCAGCTTATACATTTCAAAGTAATGGATAAAGCACCAAGAAAACTACTTCATTACCTTTATATATGCTCATAATATAAGCTACTACAGGAGTTCATTATGGAATAAACTAAAAGAGTTAGCAACTAGAATAAACGAACCTTTGATGCTGATTGGAGGCTTTAATTTAATCATATCCATGGATGAGGATGAAGGAGAAAGAGCTTTTGGATAACCATTTCCTAAGATACAATGGCATATATCCAAATGATAGACATTCTAGGGGGAGGAATGTATTTACTTAGGGTAATAATCAAAGTGGTCCCAATCTTATTAGGAAAAAACATGATCATATTTTGGCTAATCTGGAATAGTTCTGATATTTTCCTAATATTTTCTTAATATTTCCCAACCCAAGCATGTCAAATCATTCTCCTATTATTACTTAACTTGATTTAGTAGCTCTAACAAAATTTTTTCGCTAATTTGGATGGCATTAAAGCTACTATATAGAAAGGTATTATTGCTACTATACCCAGAACCACACTCAATGTATGAAGTTTATTAGAAATGATTAAAGGCTCTATATAGAGATAACATTGTCAATACCTAACATCTTCTTCATTCAGCTAAGCAAACTTTACAATCTATACATGTGGCACTTAACAACAATCCATACTCTTCATATCTTCAAGAAAGTGAGAGAATAACTAAGAGTAATTTACCTATAGCTTTTATGTTTGCTTTCTCTATGATGAAGCAAAGATTTAGAATTGCATAGCTTAAAAAGGGTGATAGGAACCCAACTTTCTTTCATGAAGCTATAGTAGCAAGGAGAGTGATAGTTGTAAGTTGCATAATACTTTAACAGGCAGTTTAGTATGTCTTTAGTTGTTAAATTGAATGATAAGTGTATGTTTAGGTTAGGTTTGTGTTATTTAGTTAGATATTTGTGTTTTATGGGTTAGAGCATGCTATTGAGCTTAAATTTTGTGTAGTTGAGGTGCCTTGAAGTATTTGTTAGTGTTTCAGATCTAATATCAAAGAACGAAGATAATTCAGAGGAAACTCAGAACAAGGCTCAGGGCCATAACATAAGCTTGGTGGTCTGCCACGATCGTGACAAAGAGCAAAAATTGAGTGCCACAATCATGGCATTATGGGTCATGATTGTGACTTGTGCGACAACAGATGTAGATAGGCTTTTAAAATATGAAATTTTGAGGGATATTTTAAACTTTTGGGCCCGAATAAACCCTAATGTTTGCCCTAAGTGGAAAAAATATATAAAGAAAAGAATGAAGACCTAAAGGGAGCTCTATTTTCTGCCACTTTAAGAAAGATCCAAGGAGAGAGGAAGAAGAAGAGAGAAGGAGGAGAAAGGAAGAAAGGAGAAGAAAGGCTGCAGTGTTGCTATCTTCCCAATTTATTTTGACCCTTCCAATTGACATTTCATTTCATCTTTATTGTTCTTTATTTTGAATGTATAAGAGGGATTTGATAGTGATGGATTTGTGTTTGAAGAGGATGTTCTAAACTTCTTCATGGATTTATTCTTGAATCAATGTTAATGTGATTTCTTTTGATGTTAATACATTGGGTATTGTGATTATTTGCTATATTTGTATGCTTCGGTAACAAATCGAGTGAGTGAACTAATAGCAAAATAATTAGATTGGGTAATGAGAGTTAAACAATCTAATAGATCACACAAATAATCAAATTGGGAGTTTATACGAAGATATATCTAGTGTGAGGACCTGATAGTCTATTAGAGGGCTTAAGATCTGATTGGATTTGTGGGTTTTTTGTTAATTGAGAGATTGGAAATTTCATAATTCAATTAGGGATTAAGATTTAGGTTCTAATGATTATAACTCGAGAAAGAGTAACCCACCCTTCAAAAGTTTAAGACCGATACCATATTAACTCAAAAGTAATCATATTAGCATTTGATGATTGGATAAATCCCCCTTCTCATAATCGAATAATCATCCTTGTGTGATTTCCCCTGTTAATTTGGTGGTGCTCAATTTGATTCCTTGTATTTTAATTTTACATTTTAATTTCAATGAATCCATATTTACTAATTTACTTTTCTATTTAGTTTTTATCTTCTTTTTAATAATCCTTTTAGATTAGATTAGTTCACCAACTCCTTGTGGGATCGACACATTTAATACTACAAGTTTATGACTCCTATACTTGTGAATATTGGAGGTTTTATTAGAAGCAAAACTTGCTCAACAAGTTTTTGACACCGTTACTGGGGAGTTAGTAGAATTAGTTTAATTCTTTTAGTCTAAGAAGTTTTTACCACTCTTGTGTCTGTGCATTTGCATGAACATAGGAGTTAACAAAAGTTCAAGTCGGATAGCCAAAACATTAGAACTTGACACTCGATTAGAATAAGCAATCTAAAGAGCTAGACTTGAAGAAGATGATAATACCGAAGCAACCATTGTTAGAGAATTTCATCAAGGAGGAAACCAAGGGAACCAACTGCGGACCCTTATGGATTTCATGAGATTGAGATTTAATGTGACCAATTAAAGTGTCACTTGACGACCTGTTCAAACACCTTCATTCAAAATATAGCCAGCCTTACTAAACATATGGAAAACAAATGTGCAATTCTACGGATTGATCAACGAGGATCCTAACACATACATAGTAAATTTCTTAGAAGTATTTGATACCTTTTTATATCATGGAATGTCGAAAGATTCCATTAGGATGAGACCCTTCTCTTCATGCTAAGGGATAGAGCAAAGATATGATATCATTCACTTAGTCCTGCAAATTTCACAACTTAGGAGCAATTGTTGTGTACATTCCTAGACAAGTACTTCGCCCTTATGAAAACTACCAAAATCATCAAATAAATTATAAACTTTCAGCAGAGTGATGGGGAGTCCCCGTATGAGGTATAAGAAAGGTATAAAGATTTGCAAAGGAGGTGTCCTCACCATAACTTACCAAAAGAATTTCTCTTGCAAAATTTTTATAATGGAGTGAACCCACCTACCCAAGGCACTATCGATGCAGCATTAGGAGGATATTTGATGAGGAAGACAGTGGATGAAGCAAAAGAGTTACTGGAAGAAATGACTAGTAACAGTTGTCGTTGGACAACAGATAGGAGTAGACAATCCACAACCCTTCGTGAGCAAAAAGGAGCTTTAGCTGTTGACCTAATTACAAAAATTGAAGCTAAAATCGATAACTTGACTCGACAGCTAAACAATATGAAGGGTTCTTCCCCATCTCCTATGAAAGTTGTTCAACAAAAATACGAGCAGTGTGGGTAAATAAACTGTGACACCATTGATTGTTTCCTGATGAAGGATCATGAACTAGAGCAAGTGAATTATGTGGGAGCACAATTCGGTAGAGGAGGGGGGAATAACCCCTCGTTCAACACATATAACTTTGGGAGGAAGAAACACCTAAACTTCTCTTGGTCAAATAATGCAAGAGGCCAATTTCGACCTTAAAGGCCATCTGATTTTCAGCAGGAGAAATAAAATTCAATGGAATCTAAGCTCGACAAGATTTTGGAAAAGATTGGGGGTATGGAAGACACCCATAAGAGGCTAGAAGGAAGATTTAAACAAGTGACAAAGAATCACGCCTCATTCATACGCAATTTAGAAGTCCAAATGAGCTAGTTGGCAGTCACGTTGTTGATATGAAGTGCGGGAACCCTTCCTAGTAACATTGAGACGAATCTAAAGGAAAGAATAACGGTGATCAACTAGGTTGCTGAATATAAGCCCAATCAAGTTAAAGAGAAGAAAAAAGGCCAAAGACCAATATAGGTTCCTTGTAGGTTAAATATAACCTGACTGAAATTAAAAGTTATCAACCTCTGATTCTATAGCCTATTTATGTAATGAGGAAATCAAAGGAATCTGAATTGAATGAAGTTTTAGATATAATGGAGAAATTAAAAGTGTAACTCGCTCAGAACGAATTTAAAAAAGGAAAGTTGGAGAATTAATTGTTAAGCAAAAAGATAAGGCATTTGTAGATCTAGTAGCTAGCATAAGTATGATGCCTTATACATTGATGTGAGCAGGAGCAAGGACCACCATAGAGACGACGTGCATGATGGGGGCGAGCTTGTCATTCTAGTTGGACCTATGTCCAAAGCTAAGACTGAGAGACTCAAGGAGGCTCTCTATCTACATGTGGGATAATTTGTGGAGAGGATAGAATGTACCAAGCCTATTGGAGGAGAGCTATTTGAATCACAGCCCAAATTGATTCATTTATCTCAAATCCTTAGATTAGACTCACTTAGGACTTGAAGACCATTGTATTGGGTTGCGCATCATCATTTAAGCCTAAGAGGAGAGGCGTGCCTATGATCAGACTTGGGGGGCGCGTTGGACTAGGCCTAGGCATGTTTTTATTATTCTATTTTTTTGGACTTGTTTTAAGTTATATTTATTTTGGGCTTCTATATATTATTTAACCCAAGTCTTTTATTATTTGACCTAGGTATAAATACCCTTTTTAGGGTTAGGAAAAGGGACTTTTCGATCAGAATATTTTTTGTGAGACGTCGGCTATATTGAGAGAAGAAACCCCTCTTGTTCTTTTCAACTTAGTAATTAAACATCACTTATCAACTGAAATCAGATTGTGGCGTGTTTTTGATCCTAAACAACTTTCTTGGTTTGTTCTTTACCCATTATCTAGGTTGCTTGAAACAAGTTCTTTGTGAGGTCTAGTAGGTAAATTTGAAACCCTACGTATCAGATTTAATTTTAGTTAATTCGAATCTATCCTCTTCTTCTTTTCCTTGGATCTGAACTTTTCAATCTTTCAATTCCATGGTGCGCGTTGGCAACGGTAACATGAGGGTGAATAGTGGAGTGGACTAGAAATTAAATAGGAAAAGAAGAGAGTAGCGTAGGTGGGACAGAAAATAAGAAGAGAAGACCATAACAATAGCTAAAGTTTTAAGGGTTTCAGCTGGGTTATTCAATGGGGGCTAAAGCATTCTTTTTAGAGAGACCCATGAAGGGCTAGACATCCCGACACCATTTTGGAGGTGATATCAATGCCAATGACTTGGGTTAAGTGTATTTCACCGTTTTTGTTGTTTCTTTCTCTCATTAGAAATTGATTGTGTTATCCTATGTTAATTGATTTGGGTTTTGTGTATGGATAATCATATTTTTATTATTGTTTGGTTATTTGTGTGTGAACCCATTGGGTATTGTGAAAAGATGATTTTAATGCATTCATTGAATCGTTTATTTGCAAACCCATATCTAGAATTTTGATATAATTTGTAATTGTTTTGTTGAAATTCATGTGTAGCGATTAATGATTCGTAATCATTAGGGATAACATAACCTAGGTTAAATGACACATTATATGTGGTTATTGCCTTGATTAATTGGTTTCCTAATTCATAATGCTACTAACCAATTGAATTTAGAGATCGTATCTTAGGTTATTCGGTAGTTAGGTTTAATTAACGATCATATCTTGATTAAACACTACCTAAGGGAAAATTCAGGTTAATTATTAACCCATGATTAATAGTTTCTAGGAGAGGTTTGAGAAAAAAATCAATGAAATATGTTTAAGTAGGGTGTAGGTTGAGATTGAACCAAAGAATTGGCTTCTTACCGAATTCCCCACTTTTATCATTTTTTACATGTTTCTTTACATTGCTTTTGTTAGTTAGTTTAGCTTTATTTTATTTTCTTATTTCTAAAAGCAAAACCTTCTCTAAACCTCAACACCAGTTATTTTCATTTGGGAACTTTACGATAGTTATGAAATTGCATGATGTTTTAGGGTTTAATTTGTTATGTATTTAGTGTGAATTTGAGTGTTGAGTGTGCACTTAGGCTTTAATTATGTTAGTTTGAGTGTTTTAGTGTTTTCATGGGTTAGTATGAGTCTTTAGCTTAATTGTTATATTTTTTAGGTACCTTGATGGGTTTGTTAGTTTTTCAGGGTAAACAGTGAAGAATGGAGAAGATTCGAGGAGTTTTCAGGCCAAAAGCATAGGTCACGATCATAACACAGAAGGCCACGATCGTGACATACAAGGAAGAGCCAGAGCAGCCAGGCCATAATCATGTGTATGAGGGCACGATCGTGACAGAGAGTGTACATCTAGGCCACGATCGTACACATGTGGCCACGATCGTGACAGAAAGGTTAAGGAGTTGGCCACGATTATAGCAGCGTGGCCTGCATGTGGCTGATAGAAAGACTCAAGTTTCATAAGATTTCTTAGACTATTTCGACCCCGAATTTGACCTAGAGCCTCAAAAGTATAAATAGAACATCACAAGTCAGATGCAGAGGGGAGGGAGAGAGCCTTGGAAGAACTTTGAGAGCCACCCAATGAAACCCTAAAAGAGACCTTGAGAGATCGAGAAACAGATGAAGGAAGAGAAAAGAGGAAGATGATGCAGACACGACGTGCTTCCCGGATTAAGAAGCTTTCCGAATTCGCGGCCTGCCATCGTCCCGTCGTAGTTTTGGTTCCTATGTATTTCAATTTTATTTAATTATAGAATTGATATAAATAGTTGATTATAGACTGTGTTGTGATTGATGTTCTATACTCACCTTTGGATTATTATTTTTGTCTTAATGAAATCTGATCATTTTATGTGTTCATTGAATTAAATAAACTAAGAGGGTGAATTGAGAGAAAACGATTAATTTGAGCTAATAAGAGTTAGGCAGATTAATAGATCCGGAATTAAATCAAGTTAGTAAATCTTGTGTAGAGAGATCACATTAGGTTTCCAATTGTTTATTAGAGAACTTAAGAACTAATTAGGTTTTGGATAGGTTGGTAATTAAGATATTACAACCTCCCATAATCTAATTAGGGTTTACACTTTAGGGTTCAATTATAACTTGAGAGAGAGTAGTTGACCCTAAGATCTTCTACAATCGTTAATTCAATAAATCGTAATTGGCTAGGTTGTCATTAAAGATAGGTAATTTTTGCGTTCTCTCTTTTAGTAAACTCATTTAGTGAAACTTGTGATCATTAGTTGTTAATTGGTTAAATTCCATTACTATTCAATTTCATATTTAATTTGTTTATTGTCATCGTGATTGTTTTTAATTCCGTGTTAATCGTTAATCATTATTTTTGTTGATTGATTTAGTTTATTTGGTCTAGTTAATTCTTGTTTTTTAAGTTATTGTTTGTTAATTATTGTTTAGTAGTGCTTTCGACCTTAGATTTAGGACTAGTAGCTCTCCTTGTGGGATCGACATCTTAAGTACTACGCGAACAACCCGTGGGCTTACGGAATTTACCAAGGTTATAAATAGTAAAACTGAGTGTGTGTAACCTTGCGACCACTTTACACACACTCTCTGTGGGATCGACCTCGACTCACCACTGCTATAATAGTAGGTCTAGTTATTTTATTTTGACTAGCATTACAATGTGCTGTCAATTTTTGCATTGTTGCTAGGAAGTGTGGTGTTTTAGTTTTTGTTTGTGATTTTAATTGGTGTTTTGTACATTTTTGTTTTTAATTAATTCCTTTTCTGTTATTTCTTGATCTTTTCACTTTTGTTTGGTATTTGTGAAAAACAAATCTGACATGGATACAAGTAATTTCTTTTATAACTTTTATTCTCAATCCTATAACCAAGTTTGTACTAATTAACTTAACTGTGATTATAGGTGGGATAACCATCAGAATTACTTCTATGATAGTTTGCAGGACAAGTAACAATTCCCGTGTGGACCAAAAGCTTCTTGTCACAACTTAGGTACACCTCTGGAGGACTATATCAAGACTTATAATGATAGCCATCTTCAATTTCAACAAGGTATGCAACCGCTTCAAGAGAGAATGCAACAACTTCAATGCAATACCCTATAATTCCAACAGGATGAAAGGGAGAGCCAACATGAATGAGGTACATCTCTAGAAGAATTGATTAATATTATGGTTGCTAACAATCTTTAAATTCAATAAAATATGCAGCAGTTCCAACAAAATATGCAGCATGTGTTTCAACAAGGTGTACAACAAATTCGACAGGATACTCTACAATTCTAGCAAAATGCATTGCCTCAATGGGGAGACATCAATAATCTGGAACTGTAAAGCAAAGAGGAGCATCCGTATCAACCCAAGGTGTACCCAATGGATGTTTGTGAGTAAACTTTACAAAGTGATGAGAAGCGTGAGAATTATGAGAGCATTACTCAACGAGTTGCTTGTGTGGAAGAAATAGAGGAGGAGTTCAAAGCAGAAAAGGGCATATCTTCTAACTCGAAGGTAAGTACTAAGTTCCATTTTGTTGTTGAGAATGACTTTTTACTTTTACCTAGCAGGTTAGAGGAATTAAACGAGGAAGAAAAAAGTGAAGAGACATTCGAGATTTTTCAAGAAAGCATGGACTCAATAGAGATCGAAAGTCTAAAGATAGGGAGGATGCTAAATGGGAATGATGACCAACTAAGGCCCTATCTGGAACAACCTTGCATGGAGAAAAAGGAGTCGAGCCAGTGACACTAAATAAAGACACTTTTTGGGAGGCAACCTAAGGGAAGTAAATTTCTTTTCCTTTACTTTTTCACATTAGTTTTTATATGCATGTGTGATTTTGAATTTGTTTGTTTTTACTTGTTTTAAATTTTCAATAAAAATGAGAGAAAGAATAAAACAACAAAATAAACATTTTCTCTTGATTCTATGACTATATAATCATGATTAGAGCGTGAATTGACTAAAGAATTTTGTAGCAACTTTAGCATGTACTTTTACTCTTATGATTGGTAGATGTGCATTATATTTATAGTAGTACTAACAAGTGGTAGACAAAGCTGGCCAGATTTTGAGCCTTATTAGAGTGACACATTCATATTAGTCTTATTGTCTTTTAATAATGTGTGACCTTAATGACATGTACATCATAATTTTGCCTAAAATTTCTATTCAAGACTACATATTTATCACATGCATCAATATGGATATGATTAGGGATTTTTTGCTTTTCCGAACTACATTAGCCAAATAGCCTACCCATTATATGATTTTCCTTTTTAATAAGCCCCCCTTGAGCTTTATTTTCTTTTTTTATGTATTAGCCACATTACATTCTTTAACCTAACCAAATGTCCTTCCCAAGCCTTAAAGCTAGTGGAACATTTGTTAATTGTTGAGTTTGTGGATATACAAAAGTAGAAGTAAGGGGGTATGCATATGTGTGGGTTAGTTATAATGTTGGGATTTCCATGTTGTAGTTTATTTTAATTTTTATAAGATAAAAGAAAAGAAAAGAAAAGAAAAAGAGAAAAAAAGAGAGAAAGAAAAAGAAAAAGTTTAAATAAATGTATCAAGGGGAAGTGCATTTGTGGTTTGCAAGGTTATTCATACTTAATGCATCCTCCTAAAGTTGTATTGAATGGGTTATTTGAGTATGTTGACTATGAGGTAGATGTTGGCTTGGAAGGGTACGAGTGATCCCTTCGGATTGGTATATACTTCATGTGGTTTGTGTATGAGAGCTCGAGTTTGAGTTGTGAAACTTGGTTTTGCATTTATCATGGTTAATGTACACAATTGTGAGTGAATGTTGCTTTTTGCACTTGATAGTATATTGAGTGTTACTTTTGTTTCACTAGCTTTAATGGCTTTCAAGTTACTTGACCTGAATTACCCATATTACAACCTTGAAAAGTCCTTTGATTGATGATTTTGCATGTGAACCTTAGTGGTGGAGAAATGAAATGATATGAAAAATTGTGGATTGTCATGATCATGAATGGTATTGAGTGTACCTATGGATATATTTTAGTTAAACAAAATTTTCGAGTCTACCATTAGATTGCTCAGTTTTTGAAGATGATGAATGTTGATTGATCATAAGGAAAAAGCTTGGAATGTTTACTTCTTGCTATGATTTTTGAAAGTCATTCATCTTTGCTTATGATTATATATTCTTGAAACATAAGGGAATTGAGTAAATGTTTTTGGGTCTATAAGCTTAGTTTTGATGTTTTGCCCAAGAACGACCAAAAGCTAAGTGTGGGAGAAATTGATATCTGTTTAATTGATTGTTTAATTATTCCATAAAACTTAGCGATTAAGGACATGAAATTGCTTAAGATACTTACTTTGACTCGTATGTGATTTTAGGCACAATTTTGAAGAGAATAAGTTAAAGTGAGTCGAAATCACGATATTTGGATCATTTTATGAAGATTAATGTTCACTTGTCTTCATGGGCAAGAAGAAGAAAATTAAAAGACCAGACAAATGGAACAAAAAGAAGAAGAATCATAGAAAGCATGCAGCAAGTGCATGTTTTTGCATAGCAGTAAAACAATAGTACAGTGAGAACAAAATGCCAACAGAAGAAGAAAACAAAGTTGGGCCAACATGCAAGCAATGTGTGTGTGTTTAATGCACACACACACATTGAGCAACAACGACATAGTAGATGTCTCACTCTAAAGAAAATGTAGCGCACGCTAGAAGAATTGAGGGAAGAGACAACATGGGGCAAGAGGAACAAAACATAGGCGCAGAGGGAATAAACGTTAAAAACCATGCAAACATTATGCATGAAACACAGACACTTGGCCAATAACAAATTGGAAAACAGTGGTAACATGAGGGTGAATAGTGGAGTGGACTAGAAATTAAATAGGAAAAGAAGAGGGTAGTGTGGGTGGGACAGAAAATAAGAAGAGAAGACCATAACAATAGCTAGAGTTTTAAAGGTTTCAGCTGGGTTATTCAATGGGGGCTAAAGCATTTTTTTTAGAGAGACCTATGAAGGGCTAGACATCCTGACACCTGTTCGGAGGTGATATCAATGCTAATGACTCGGGTTAAATGTATTTCACCATTTTTGTTGTTTCTTTCTCTCATTAGAAATTGATTGTGTTATCCTAAGTTAATTGATTTGGGTTTTGTGTATGGATAATCATATTTTTATTATTGTTTGGTTATTTGTGTGTGAACCCATTGGGTATTGTGAAAAGATGATTTTAATTCATTCATTGAATCGTTTATTTGCAAACCCATCGCTAGAATTTCTATATAATCCATAATTGTTATGTTGAAATTCATATGAAGCGATTAATGATTTTTAATCATTAGGGATAATATAACTTAGGTTAAATGACGCATCGTATGTGGTTTTGCCTTGATTAATCAATTATCCTAATTCATAATGCTACTACCTAATTGAATCTAGCGATCAGATCCTAGATTATTAGGTAGTTAGGTTTAATTAATGATCATATCTTGATTAAACACTACCTAAGGGAAAACTCGGGTTAATTATTAACCCTCGATTAATAGCTATTAGAAGAGGTGTGAGAGCAACAAATAAATGAAGTATGTTTAATTAGGGTGTACGGAAAAATTAAACCAAATAATCGGGTCCCTACTGAATTTCCTATTTTTATCATTTTTTATATGTTTTCTTTACATTGCTTTTGTTAGTTAGTTTAGCTTTATTTTATTTTCTTATTTCTAAAACCAAAACCCCCTAAACTTAAACACAGCTACTTTCATTTTGAAAACTTTACACACACTCTCTGTGGGATCGACCTAGACTCACCACGGTTATGGTAATAGGTCTAGTTATTTTATTTTGACTAGCGTTATGATGTGTTGTCATTTATTTAGTTAGATATTTATGTTTTGAGTGTTTTATGGGTTAGAGCATGCTATTGAGTTTAAATTTTATGTATTTGAGGTGCTTTGATGTGTTTGTTAGTGTTTTAGATCAAATATCGAAGAATTGAGAGAATTCAGAGGAAACCCAGAGCAAGGCCTAGGGCCACGATCGTGATAGAAGCCTAGTAGTCTACCACGATCGTAGTCTCATATGCTATGATCGTGGCAGAGGGGAAAAATTGAGTTCTATAATTGTGACCTGCGTGACAGTAGACATGGACCAACTTATAAAACAGGACTTTTTTAGAGATATTTCAAACTTTTAGAATCGGGTAAACCATAATGTTTGCCCTAAATGGAAAAGATATATAAAGAAAAGAATGAAGACCTAAAGGGAGATCCATTTTCTTTCACTTTGAGAAAGATCCAAGGAGAAAGGAAAAAGAATAGAGAAGGAGGAGAAAGGAAGAAGGAGAAGAAGGGTTGCAGTACTACTATTTTTCCTATCTATTCCGACCCTTCCAAGTGACATTTCATTTCATATTTATTGTTCTTTCGTTTAAATGTATAAGATAGATTTGATAGTGATGGATTTGGGTTTGATGATGATGTTCTAAACTTTTTAGGGATTTATTCTTAAATCAATGTTAATTTGATTTTTTTGATGTTAATACATTAGATATTGTGATTATTTATTGTATTTGCATGCTTCAGTAATAAATTGAGAGAGTGAACTGATATAAAACCGATTAGATTGGGTAATGAGAGTTAAACAATCTAAAAGATCATGCAAATAATTAAATCGGGAATTTATACAAAGAGAGATCTGGTGTGAGAACCTGATAGTCTATTAGAGGGCTTAAGATCTGATTGGATTTGTTTGTTTTTTTGTTAATTGAGAGATTGCCAATTCTATAATTCAATTAGGGGTTATGATTTAGGGTTTAATAATTATAACTTGAGAAAGAGTAATCTACCCTTTGAAAGTTTAGGACTGATACCATATTAACTCAAAAGTAATCATGATAGCATTTGTGTGATTTCCCTTGTTAATTTGATGGTGCTTAATTTGATTTCTTGTTTGTTAATTTTACATTTTAATTTCAATCAATTCATATTCACAAATTTACTTTTCTGTTTAGTTTTTTTCTTCTTTTTAGGCCTTAAATAACTTAGAATTAGATTAGTTCATCAAATCCTCGTGGGATCAATACCTTTAATACTACAAGTTTACACGAACCGTATACTTGCAGATATTAGGGGTTTTATTAGAAGTAAAACTTGCTCAAAAAAGAGGTCTAAATAGGATTATTGTAACGTACCATACCTATAAGGCATATTCCCAAAAGCATCAGAGAATATTCGAGATATATTCTACGAATATGATATGTTAGCAAACAATTTAGAAAGATTTTTCCACCATACACATAATATCATATAACACAGAAGCATTTTAATCAACAAAGTGACAAAGTTTAACCTAAATTTTCATAACTTTCCCACATTCAACTTATGTGAAAACATTTCAAGGAAGCTCAGCTTTCCTCTTTAATGATCTCAGTAAAGATGTACAACAAAAAATTTCTATTATCCCATTTATCAATTCTCACATTCATAATCATTTCAAGTATTTGATAATAAATAAATTTATAGAACTTTTAATTATATTACTACCAAATAGTACAAGAGGCAATAATTTAGTCTCATTATAAATATATATATATCTCGAACATTAGTATACAAAAATATAGCATACCAAGATATATATATTAGTTACAAAGTTATTAACACACTATATACAATGTAGCAACATGTTATGACATGCAGATGTAAAACTACTACTAGACTCTACAGATTTAGTTGATCGGACCTTTGAGCCATGAATTTCAAAACGTAGGAGTTATACTCTAACTAACTCTAAACCTCTCTTGAACCTGAAAAACAACGTTGCAATTTTGGTGAGTTTTGCGAACTCAATGAGTGAACCATCATCAATGCACTCAATAAACCATATCACACAGGACTGTTCAAATCAACATACCACATAACCAATAATATCAAGTTACATTTCAATAACACACATCAACTTAGGCAAAACTCAAGAAAATCATATCACATTTTTAAAAAAAATATCAAAATGTATTTCAAAATCACAATTCAATTTAACAAACATGTATATGAAAATGCAAATATGCTTTCATTCTTATTTCCTTGTGTTGTGATCAAATATGCCAATTCATGCCTTGAGTTCCAAAAAAATTTTTACTGGCCAGCTTAACAAGCATTATAGGCCTGATCACATTACGAGCATTAAGCCTTAAGTTCTTATTACAAGATTTAGGCCCTGATTAAGAGCTTTTCACCCTAAATGTTTGCACGTTGGTCATTTTGATCACAAATCCCATCATCTCATCATGAATGCCAATTGCAATTATATGAATAATCTCATATATCATTTCTTCTATCGGTAATTGATTGTCTAAAATTCACAATCAATTCAATTCAAATAAACAATTCACAATTACTCACCTAGTCAGCAATTGACAATAAAATAAAAAAAACTTCCATAAACAGTCCCGAATATCAAACTCTTTGGTCTAACAAAGTATAGAATTGTAACAAACATGTAAGCAATAATTCAATAACTGACATTTAACCAAAAATAAATCAACCATAATGAGAAACATCTAAGCTAACTCATATAACACTCTAACAAGCTATTGCTCTAATGTCACGACAATATCTGGGTGTTGACAATCAATTTGAGAGCCTGTTAGACATGTATATGAACATCGATCACTGATAATGAATAGAGAGAATATGTATGCAATTTTTAAGTGCATTTTTTATATCCTTTTCTTCCTATTGTTCCTTTATGAGCAAGCTGCCTTCTTTTAATCATAACTCTCTTTAAAAAAATCCAAATATCATGATTCTTGTTCCCCTTTAAGCTAGAATTCATTAGTCTTAATATATCCAAAAATTACACAAACATAATCTTCCTTTAGAATACAACCCCCTTCCAAATTTTGTCCTATTTCTGGTAAGAAACAGGCTGGCAACCAATGGTTAAAAAACAATAAATCATTATCAAGACATCTTCTAGCCAAACCATTTCACAGAATTATTAATAAGACATCAATAAGCATTTTTCATGTTTTATAATTTGACTAATTTGGGCTCTAAAGACCTCAAAAATCAGGAAATAATACGAGGTTCCTGCACAGGGGTCTGTCACTGGCAATGTTAGTTAAATAAGCATAACTTAAGCTATAATCACTATTTTATCAAGCCCCTTTCATAGAGGTCAAGCTAACACCTATATATACAACTTCTATTTTTTGAGTTTCTACAAATTCATGCTCTAAAGGTATGTAAAACATATCAAAAGGGGGAATATGAAATTGAAACCAGGATTTCGACTTACCTTGGTGACTTCTTTCCTACTCTTGTTCTCTTCCCCTTTTTTCTTTCCTTCTCTCTATCATTTTTTTTTGTTTTTCTGCCTCTTCTAACCTCACAACAGACCCTCACTCTCCCTTATGTTACCTTTTACATCTATTTTCTCTCGAAAGTTTAAAGAAAGCCAAACTAATCCATATGTCACCATTTTATTGGTCTATATGCCACCATTCTATTAATCTATATATTATTCTTCTATTGGTCCATAAGTTACTAACCTTAGGCTTTACATGTCACTCATTTAAGCCTCCATATGTAACTACTTGTAAGGCTAAAAGTCACCAATTGTAGGGCTACATATGTCACCATTTGTAAAGTTACACGTGTCACCATTATAAAACTCCACATGTCACAAGTCCAACGTGATGTTTGTCACAAATATAAAGGGCCACTTGTCTCCAATCTTATCATTTAGGGATTCTACTAAGCCAATTTATACATTGACTCATCGAACTTCCAATTTTTAACAATTAACTCTAAATCACTAACTTAAATCCATCAATTTTTAATTTAATTCTAATTCATCAAAATCATATCCAAGCACCCCGGAATATGTCAATTAAGTGCACATAAAACATTTGTCTCTTATTTCTCATATTTATAAATAATAATCTTTTTATGTGTATGCTAATCTCATGCATGTACATAGAATAACAAATTTCGTATCCTATTAATCATCTAGTGATATAACTTATTTTATTTAATGCAACATGCATAAGGTTAATCTTCTAAACCTTCTAACCCTCAATAATTTAGGAGACAGAATATTACAATTATATCCTTTAAAAAGGATAACAATACCATTTACAAGCAGGAACTACTATTGTAGGAGTGTTGAGTGAATTTTGCAAAACAATATACTCCTTTTACGCTCTAAAATCGCAAGTATATAAGTTATGACTTATAGTTAGAAAGCAGATATCGATCCCACAGGGATTGATGCCTAGACATCACTTAATTAAGATCAAACTTTGTTTAAGATACGAAATTATTTAATAAAAATAATCTGAAAAATAAAATTAAAATTGAAAGACTAATGATGAATAATAGACAAAAACAAAATGTAGAAAATCATAATTTAAGGTTTTAGTGACTAGAGATCACTTTCTCCCTATTTTGTCAACTTTATATTTTATTAATCGAATTGTGTCTCTCCTAAAATATTCAATTGTATTAACTACCCTCTCTCAAGGTGTAATTAATTGTCCCTAATCAAATTAAATAAAATCAATTGAATGATCTCTCAACCTACCCAATCACTCTACCAATTTAACTAGATATTAAGCTATCCTATAGGTGATCAATCGAATTAGTTGAGATCTTTCTTCTAAATAATCAATTAATGTAATAATTGTAAGTCTATATAGGTTGCCTAACTCCCATTGTACAATCCTACACAAATAACCTTACTCTCTCGATTTATTGCAAGATATAAGTATAATCGACAATCATCAAAGACAACTTTCATTCAATTCAATAAAATAGGAGTTTAATAAAATAGTTCAAAAGTAGTCCCTAAAACTAAATCAATCACTCGTGGTCTCCATAACATCATCAACACTCAAATATACCATCTTCCAAAGATTAGAAGAGATAAAACACAAAAAATTGAATAAAGAAAGCTCCTTCTCTTCTTTGGCAAAATCTGGAATTTTTTATGTTGATGTGCTATTTTCCAAATTCTTGTTGATAATCCTTGAATCTTCACCTTCCTCAAGACTCAAAACTTGTATTCTTCACTCAAGGAGGCTCTTTTCTATAGAGGG
>JAOQMS010000003.1:15497709-15510617 GCA_027563885.1 Erythroxylum longipes
GCTCCCTTATCATAGGATATGTACCGGAATGACCTGCGGGCGTCCCGGTGCGTACCCTACGGTAAGGGGGTGTTACAAGAGCAGTCGTACTTCCAACCAGAGGCTCCACCCCCTCCATCGCCACCACAAATTGATGAGATGTCTTTGGAGGAGATCGTAATGAGTTTGGCGATGAGAACTCTTCAATTCCAGCAGAAAACGAGGAGTAGCTTGAAGACCTTGGAAGATCAATTGAGCCACTTAACGGATGTGGTAGGGAGAATGGAAGCCCAAGTGTCTACGAGCGTTCTTAGCCAAGAGGAGAGTGATGTTGAGGAGTTGTGCATTCTTTCAGAGAGAGGAGATCATTTGGAGAACCCAGAAGCAATAAAGGAAGACCAAGCAGAGTTAGGAGAGGAAGAGGTTGTAGTTCAAGAAAAGATGGAGAATGTGTAACCTCCTAAGGTAAGCGATGCAGTTCATGTTATTGCTAACTAAAATTCGTTTCTTTTTCCTAGTTGTTTATAGGTAAAAGAAGAAAAGGAACAAGAAGAGAAGCAAGAAAAAGAAAAGTTGTTAAGAACATATGAGTTGAACGAGCTGTGGGCAAGTGAACTGAAGATCAAAGGTGGCAAGCAAAATGTTGAGTCTCTACACCCACTGGCGTTACTCTTACAGACACCATCCTGGTGTGAGAAGGGCAATGCCCAAAAAGACGAGTGGACATTAGAGTATGAAGGCAAAACGATGAAGTTCCACTCATTAGAATTCTTGGAGCATCGTGATGAGAAGGAGCTGACTTCGAGGGAAATTGCTCCAGGATCCTCACGAAGTCTGAGTATGCTACCTGTTGGGCTCAAGCATCCATTCGATAATGGATGATGTACATTTGCCAAAGGTCAAGCTTATGACCTTAAATAAGCGCTTAATGGGAGGCACCCCACCTGTATTCCTTTCTTTTGTGTATTTTCTCTTTTATGCATATCTTTTGGGTGTTTGTCTTGAGTGTTTTATTTTTTTTCTTTGGTTTATTTTGTTTGTAGGCGTTTGAAAAGGAAGCTGCAATCTTTCACTTCGACACTGCTATTTGTGTTTTCAAAGCTGCAATCATTCATTTCAAAGTTGCATACGACGTCTTCAATCTAAGGGAGTACTTTTGTTCCCATCCCTCCTTTGTACTTTTATTGTTTTTGGACATGGAGGACAATGCCCATTCTAGGTGTGGGGTGGGTATATTCCATATAATCGATAGTTAGGGATCTTTATAGGAAAATTTTGAATGCATATTGACTTATTTGCAATTAATTAGCCAACTTTGATACTTTCTAGACTTCCATTTTAATGACTTAAGTAGTGCACATAACTTGAGTTAAATTTATTTTAGATCAGTAAATGTCATTTAGTTAAGAAAGACAAGTGTATAAACTTAGTCAATTTCTGGCAATCATATGATTAAACATGGTGTATAATTATGGTGAACTACATTAACATGTGAGTTTTTGGGCCTAAAAGATTGAAACATTCATATCAATCTGTATTTCTTTGATATGTGATTATCTTCTAAGTTGAATTTTTCTCTAGAACTTGGTTGGAATCGACTTGAGACACATCTATACATGTATGCACAAAAATGATAAAGGCCATCTTTGTTTTACCCTTTAGCTAAAAAGACAACCTAATTCAATATCCTTTGTTAAACTTTTTGAGCTGAACATTTTTTCTTGATAAACCCATAATAAGCACTTAAACCTCTCATATCTTCACCTTTCATAAGTGTAAGTAGACATTCTAACCACAAATTATGTCACATTTATTTGGAGAGATATGGAAAGCAAGGAAAAGAAAAAGATAAAAGGAAATTGAAGAGGTTTATATTTGAATTGTGTGTGTACTGCTGTCATTTATCTAAGAAAAGAAAAATATACAGCAGTGAAAAAAAAGAATGGAGTAATCTACCTCTGCGAAATGATGTTATTGACTCCTTTACAATTGAAATTGTGTCTCTACAAGTGGGTAGGTGCTTTACTAATGTTTATGATTTTGCCCCTTTCCATTTATCAATCCTTACCTTGACCTATAGCAATACAACCTTGAAAAAGTCCTTCTGATTTGTGTATATTTGTATTTCAAGTGGTGAAGAGTTGGTGAAAAAGCAAGCATATGGTAGAATATTTGCTTTAGAAGAATTTAAGTGAAATACTAAACAAACAAACACTTGAGTTGTTTGAGTGAAATCCAATCAGTGAGAGTTTGCTTTAATTATGAGCTAGTTTTTGAAATATGATTGCCTTAATTTAACTTTTGTCTATATTGCTTAAATGATTAACTCTAAGACATTCATTGATTAACAAATTTGTTTGATTCTTGAAGTGTGCACTATTTACTATTGTGAGACTTGGAATAAAGAAGTTGATTAGTTGGCCAATTGATTGTAAACATAGTTTGTTGAGGATGAGCAAAAGATTGGTGTTGGGGAAATTGATAGGATGATTGATTTTCATTATTTTGATTTCTAATTCCCTTTTGTTGAGTGCAAATAGGGATGTCAATTTCGGCCCGGCCCGCCCTGGCCTGGCCCGTTTTTGGCCCGAGTTTGCCGGGCCATGGGCAGGCCACGGGCCGACCATGGTCCGCCCGGGCTAGGCAGCGGACCGACCATAGTCTGCCCGTGCGGGCCACGGCCCAACAAAATGACGTCGTTTTGTCCAAAACGACGCCATTTTGTATTTTTATATAAAAATATAAACGGGCCTGGTTTGGCCCGACCTGCCCTTGGCCCGCTGGGCCACGGGTCGACTGCGGGCAGGGCCATCCTGGCCCACACGGGGCCACAGGTCGACCTGCGGCCTGCCAATTTTAAGGTCGGGCCGTGCGGGTCCAAAGGCGGCCCGAGCCCGGCCCATTGACATCCATAAGTGCAAATTGAGTTCAACCTAATGGACTTACTCATCTTTTGTTATTAGGGAGTCCTGATCATTTTTAGAGCTTATTATAAAGTAAAAAGTCATGAAATGGACAGATAAGGAAGCAGGTACAAGTTGGCAGAAAAATAATTAACTAACCGTGGGCACGCGCAAGGCAAAAGATCATCTACAGAATCCAGTTTCAAATCAGATTTGATACACCTATGATCTTCATTATCTTGGTAATCAGGTTGTTACCTTGTTGGTGGAGATCTACAGCCTGAATATGTGGGGAGTGTTTATGCTGAAGATTACGATATGATGGAGGAGAGAGGAGATCGAAATTGATTAAAAACATTTATGGTTCACTCAGAGCCTTAGGTTGAGTTTTTACATTTTTCTACAGCTACTTTTATTTTCGGGTTTTTCTGGTTTTAGGCTAGATTTTTCATATTTTTCAAAAAAGACCAGAGATTGAGACTTTATCTTTTGCTATTCTTCTATTTGTTCTTACTTTTATTATGAGTAGCTAAACGTATTTTCTTAGTTGAAAGGAACTGCATTATCATCTAGTATGGTGAGATTTCTAAATAAAGTTTGTTTCATTGATGAGTATTAAGTGTCTTCCAAACTGCTTTTCATGATTGAATTGATTGATTTCTATGGTGTGCAACTAGGAATTGATTTGTTTAATTTATAGCCAGATTAGTAGGATTTGACGTTCAGTCTTGGTAATCCAAAGTGGAAATTAGGATTATCATCTTTACGTTAGAATTTGGAAATTCTAAGAAGACGCTTAACTTGATTAAATGCATGTCGTATGTGTGTTATCTTATTCATTGGTTTCTTAGTTCTTAAAGTTATTAATCAATTAAACTTAAGACCGTATCTAAGTTATTGACTAATAAGAATGTTTAGAATACCTGTTTCTATTCATTTAATCTTAAGAGAAAACATTACCCAATGAATGTTTGTTAATGGACTGAGTCTTATATCGAGGATCCATATTAGTTTGATAATGTAGGTAACCCGAAACCAAGGTTTGTTTACTGAATTTCCAAATCTAAATATATTTTTTTAATTTTCAATTTCTGTCATATTTAATTCTTTAAATTTACTTTAATTCAAAACCCCCCACTTCGTTTTAGTTTTTAACTCATATAACGATTGCTGTTAAAATTCTACGTGGGAATGATCTCAACTCTTCACTAGCTATATTTTCTTTTATTGTTAAAGTTGGTATTAATTTGGTTGTAGGCGAAAACATTAATAACGAGTGCCTATCCTATTCGGAAAATGTATGCAAACATATTGAGGAAAGATGCAAGGGACTGCCTCTTGCAGTCGTCACCATCGGCGGCTTATTGGTGACCAAAGACAAGATGAAGATAAGAGGAAGGGAATCTGGTGAAGCACAATCTTGGTGGTGAGTTGGAGGAAGCCAAGATGCTGCCTATGACAAGAATATTATTGCTCAGTTACTAGGGAAGAACCTCATAAGAAGTGGTTTATACGAGTATGGTGGAATTCGTAAGTATCGCGACCATGATATTATGCAAGAAGAACTTGTCTCCAAAGAAATTGATCAAAGTTTTGCAGTGATTCTCAATAATGAAAACACAATGTGGTCAGAGAAAGCTCTTCGCCTTTCAGTTCACTACTCATTCCTCGGAAGTGCAAACGAAATGAAGGGTGACTTAAAATTTCGATCTCTGCTCTTGTTTGGTGTCAGAGATCTTCCTAAAAATACATCCATTTTGGAAGTGCTTGGATGCAAGTCAAGGCTTCTTAAGGTGTTGGACATGAGCGGAATGAGCACGTTGAGGAGTTTCCCACATAAAGTGCTCAAACTTTATGGTTTAAGGTATCTGAAATTGAGAGACACCCAAATTGGAGATCTTTCACCATCGATCGGCAACAAACTTCCGAGCTTGGAGACCTTAGATCTCAAAGGTTCATAATTCACCAGATTACCCGCCACTGTTGTCAAACTCCGACGACTGTGCCACCTTGTGGTATATCGTTATGAAATAGACAAGAAATATCAATTTGCAAAGCTGTACGTTGTAAAATGTTTAAGTGGGATTGGATGTCTACAATTCCTACAGAAGCTTTGTTGGATAGATGTAAGCCAAGGACGTGAAGTAATCGAAAGCACTGGTATGTTACAGTAGTTGAGAAAATTAAGGATTTGCTATGTGAAGCCAAAAGATGGGAAGGTGTTATGCTCTTCAATCAATCAACTTGCCAACCTTCAAAGTTTGAGCATCATTTCAACTAATGGCACAGAAATTATTGATTTAGAAGTTATATCTACCCCTCCGACGTGTCTTCAATTGTTAGATAAATAAGATAGAACATCATCACGTAGATTATGTTATACAAGATCTTTACATATGTATACAAAACCAAAAATCACGTACTTGAATTCTTGTTATAGCTCCACCGATTAAAAAACTTTTCTGCAGATCTTCATCATTATCTATACGTATCTTTCCTTTATATGGTTTTTAAACTAAAACCTGAATTACTTTTGGTAGTTATTGAAAGCATAATGACCATAATACCCCTCATCGGTGTATGTGTTTCATTATCTCTCACTCACATTATGAGTTTTAATCTAATTAAAAAAACTCTGCAGTGCTCATACTTGTTCAATAACCGGTGTGACTAGCATATGACGGAGCACATTGCCATATATCTGTTAAGAGTATATAACATCTTGATTAACAAATTGATCCTAGGACTTATGTGTCCTTAAGTAGACATTGTATGTTATACCCTAGGTCATAGCTAGCATTTGCACTTTCCTTTGATCTCATTTAGTTTCTTGTGTCATGACTATATTCAAGTTCTCTACTAAAGAGACGATGGCAATTTATGAATACTTTTCAAGTGAGTCAATGATCTAAATAAATGCTTTCCTCTGTTCTCAATTCTTTTTTGAATTCAATTTAATTTGCTTTCCTAGAATTATTCCATAGGATCACATCTTGCATGATCTTTTATTAATAACCTAAAGTAGCAAACTTAAATTCAATTCTCAAGAATGAGACAAGAGTCATAAGGGTATATGACGAGGTTCTACTCAGCCTCAAGGGTCTCACACAATGTAATATGAGATCTGGAGACTTACATTAATCCCTTTTATGGTCAGTTTTGCACACATTATACGAGTCATGTGCTATGGTATTTACCCACTTCGTTTAACTTGAAGATCTTTCATTCAAAAAATACTGTACAAGTGATAGTTTAAACATACTCAATGTTTAACTTGAGTTCACTCATCTACTCAAAACTTGTTCAGAACTTACATCTGGCAACATAAGACAAATATAGTGATCATTAAATCACTTTGAATCAATTTCCTTGTGGCATTTATGATTTAAGTTTCTAGCTCTCAATTATCACCTAGAAAATAAACTTTAAACATGTCTCATTTCTAATGAACATAAACGCCAGAGGTGATTTCCCGTGTGAGAGGGCCAATCTCTAATCTGTCTCATATACTTGTGATTCATCCCAAAATATATTTATGCAAAACACATATATTCATGAATCAAATGATACATAATGTATAATCTTTATCATACATTATATCCAAAATATGAATTATAATGGGTGAACATGCACAAAGAAATGTTTATCAGTACGTAGTTCTAGTGACTTTACATACCCAATGTATGCATCTTTGGAAATTGGCTTTGTCATTGGGTCTGCGATCATATCTCATGTAGATATATATTTCATGTCCACTTTTCTTCATGTAACTATATCTTTCACATAATTATACTTGGTATCGATGTGCTTTGTCTTACAATAAAATTTGGGGTCTTTAGTATAAGCGATTGCAGCTTGATTATCACAGTTAATGGTCACTAGATTAATTTTGCTTTTAGTGACTCCAAAATGCACTAAGAATCAATAAAGCGACACAGCCTCTTATACTACAGTTGAGAATGCTATAAATTCAGCTTCCATTGTGGATAATACTATGCAAGATTGTTTCTTACTTTTTTATGATATTGCTCCATAGTTTAGTAAGAATACATATCCTGAGGTAGATTTTCTTTCATCTAAATCTCCTCCCCAGTCAGCATCTGTATACCTTTGTTTATGTAGGTTAGTGCCTTAATAACATAATGCATAGTCCACAGTTCCCTTTAGATACGTCAATATTCTCTTTACTGCTTTCCAATATGCTTGGCCTAGATTTGATTGATATCTACTTACCATTCCAATAGCGTAACAAATATCTGGTCTTGTACACATCATTGCATACATAAGACTTCTAACTGCACTGGAATAGGGAACATTCTTCATTTGTTCCCGTTCTTGTAGCGTTGACGGGCAATTTCTCTTACTAAGGCCTTCACCTTTAGCAATAGGATTATAAATTGGTTTGGAATCTTGCATAGGGAATCGTTCAAGAATTCTTTGAATGTACATTGCTTGTGAAAGCGATAAGAATCTCTTCGAACGATCTCTTGATAACTTGACTCCAAGAATGTATGCCACTTCACCCATGTCTTTCATTTCAAATTTAGATGATAACCAATATTTGATTTGCGTAAGGAACATACAGCCATTATAAACGATCAATATATCATCCACGTATAAAGATAAAATCGTGAATTTATCTTTAGATCTTTTAACATACACACAATGGTCGTCATCAATCATTTGAAAATCATACGAAATAATTACATTATGAAAACGAATGTACCATTGTCTTGAAGACTGTTTTAGGCCATAAATTGATTTTAATAACTGACATATCTTATTTTCTTGACCTGACTTAATGAAACCTTCATGTTGTTCCATATAGATATCTTCTTCTAATTCTTCATTGAGAAAAGAAGTTTTTACATCCATTTGATGTAATTCAAGATCCATACTAGCTACTATAGCCAGAATAAGACGAATTAAAGCAAACTTCACAACAAGTGAAAAAGTTTCCTCATAATCAATTCCCTCCTGTTGTGTATATCCTTTTGCTACAAGGCGTGCCTTATATCTTTCAATAATGTCATTAGCTTTTCACTTTATTTTGAGAACCCACTTATTCACAATTGCTTTGCGCCCTTCAGAGAGGTCAACCAAGTCCCATACTTGATTGGAGATTAAAGAAGTCATTTCTTCTTTTATTGCTTTCATCCATTATTCTTTAGCAGGACCAGCAAGAGCCTCATTTACATTCTTTGGCTTTTCTTCCTCTTGCGGAACAATCATATTAATTTCTCCTTCAATCTCAAAATGATGTCGGGGAATTATTCCTCAATTACTTCGTCATAAAATCTATTTAAATAGTTGAAATCTTACCTTATTTCTTAAGAGGATCAGTTATAAAAAGGAGACAATCAAAGGTATGTAGGTACAACTATAGTCACAAACTCACCTTGATAATTTTCTTTTCATATTAGCACCATTTTCTCATATTGACTTGAGCATCAAACTGTGTTTGATGGGAACAACATTGATACCATTTATTTGTGCATGTATGTAAACTACAGAAGTAGTCCAACAAGCAAACTTTAAATTTAATCTTCATAAAGCTTTAAACTAATTAAGATAGTTTCATGATGAGAAAGAACAATGGATACTCAAGGAAGAGACCCATCTATCATCCTTACGAAGCAATCAATACTTTTGGAAACTACTCGATTTAACAAATAATCTGAGGTTCCTTCTCATAATGACCAAATTGATATAATCCAGACGTTATAGCAATATGTCAACTAATTGATGTAATAAAATATGATCTCACAGCTCACATCCATTATTAGGAGGAGCCCTATTAACATCCTTGTAATTGATTCCACTAGAACACAACATATAGGGATAAGCTTGATAACTAATAGACCTTTAATTGCCATTACTATAGAGAAATAATTATCAAGTAAGTTTAGGATGTCAATCCTAGATTCTTTAATGGTACGTATGATTCCATTTATAAAAAATATCAAGGAAATCATAGATATACATATCACATTTGACAATATCAAATGTTATGCCTTATACTCCATTATAATAAGTATTTCCCATTCATGGTTCTAAGCACCTCTCGCATCAAGAAATACCTTTAAATAGTTAAATTTTATATTCATATCACATTTTACTAGCAATAAATGTAAACCAAGAGATTCTACCTATCTAATATCCATATGTCAAAGATAGGAGAAAAGTCTAAGAGATTATTTTCAACTCTCCAACTTTGAGGTAACTTAAAATTCATTCTTAACATAAGGGTGGCAATAAAATCTTTCACAAATGGGATAAATTCCAATCAACACTTGTGGAATTTATTGATTTGTAATACTCAAGGGGGTGAATTAGGTATCAATGAATTATAAATTCTTTTTCTACATAAAATGAATTTTGAATAAATTATAATATACTAGTGATACGGAATGAAAATTTTGTTAAATTCAATCACACAAACAATGTTACACTTGCACCTTAACAAGTCCCAGGGTGGACTGCATAATGTTAACTTGATAATGAGGTGCTAAGCTAACCCTATAAGAGCATATGACTTAGCTTGTTCATACATTTTATCCATCTTATCAACTATTCAATTAACAAAATATTTTAAGTCTAAATAAGTATAATTCATTCATTTATTAATTATAATACTTTAGTTGTAATCCTATCATCATTTAATACGTAAGTTCAAATCATACTTAGTAATAACATAATAGTAACAATAACAATTTCAATCTACAATTTCACAAACATGCTAATGCCCCCAATGTCTACATTGACGTCCAAAGGCACAATGTTCAAAATATATGGAAAAATGAAAATAATTAGACAACTTTGGATGACCTTTTTTAGACTTAACTCACACTCACAGCTCTTGCTACTACCTAGTCAACTTAATAACCTTTTTGCCTTTTTCTTGGGGGAGGGGAAAAAACAATGAAGATGTGAGTATTACACTCAGTGAGGAAAAGCAAATTTTCCTGTGAGTAGTTATGAATCAAAATTTCATTTTCATTTCAAAAACCATTTTTGTTTACAAGACAAATAGTAAGTTCACTAACTATGTTCATATATAATCATGATTCATGCCTAATGAGTTATCACTAACACTCCAATATAAGCATCACCACTATCAAGGCATAAGGTTGATCGTCACATTTCAAACTAAGGTTTAAGCAAGACATCTATTTTTAAATTAAGCATCTTCATAGTCATTAAGACACAAGTTCATCAATTGCTATAATCATTAAACATTTAATAAGATATTATTTCTTTAAACAAACAACACCATATCATGCATAAAGCAAACATATAGCTTAATTTCAATACACATATCCTTTATCTAGTATTTATCCATTTCCATTAACCCTTTAACCTAAGGATCCCTATTTTGTTGCTTAAGTTACTGTAGTTAGGTCTTTTGCCTAAGCCACCTCCTTAAGTCTTTTTTAAGAAATTTTTTGCTAAGCTACCTCATTTAAGTCTTTTGCCTAAGCGACCTCACATAGGTCTTATCTAAAAAAATTTGCCTAAGTCACCATATTTAGGTCTTTTATTCAATTTTATTTAGTTGATTCATTTATTTGCATATGTTCGTAAAGGCCACTCGTTTTCTCACTTCATCACACATTTTCAAACAAACAAACCAATTTCCACCCTGCTAATAAGTTCAAGGTATATATCATAACCTTTTTTTTTATATTCACAATGACTCAGCAAATCACAGAATTTACTATAGAGCACTAAATAATTCCCATCCTTAATATCTTCCCAATGTATCCTTAATCAACATCACCAATTAACATTAATAACTTAACCTAGGCCATTTTAGTCCATACATCAACTACTTTTCAAAATCTTAATGCAAATATTCCATTTGAAATTTAATATTACACCACTCATCCTTATTACACATTATTATGACCTTGATCATTCATAAGGAAAATAATAATCAAAATCAATTAATTAAACTTTAATTTATTCCCAACACATCCACCACCACATATTTATGTAATACCTTAATTTTTGATCATCCTTTATTTGGGGCACCTTCTTTAACTACACATTCATAATTATTCACACATATAATTGACAGTTGTCCTAACATTTGTCATGCAAAATTCCTATACTCACGATTATACGCCGAATAGCTTAGTACAAGAATAAAACTAATTTCCCACTTAACCATCATACACTCAACACTCTTATTCTTTCCTACCTAACTCTTTTAATTACATTGTTGTTGCTTATATTATAAGATCGACTAAAACAATTTGGAGGCATTATACAAACTCATCATTCTAACGTAAGCACTGTTACTAACTTGTCACACCCCTCCTTTAACAAGGCCTAGTGTGACTACATAGTGTTAACCTAATATTAGGATGCCAAACTAACCCTATAAGTGTACATGACTTAACCTATTCATACATTTTATCCATCTAATCACCATTTAATTAATAAGAAATTTAAGTCTAAATAAGTAAAATTCATTCATTCAATCATCATAATAGTCCAAATTGAATTCCATCATCATTTAATACACAAGTTCAAATCTTACTTATTAACAAAATAATAGTAATAATAATATTTTTAGTCAATAAGTTCATAACCACATTGATGCCCTTAATGTTTATATTGACATCCAAAGGCATAATATTCCAAATATATGAGAAAAACAAAAACACTTAAACAACTTTGGGATACCGTATCTAGACCTTGCTAATGCTCACAGTTGCTACTGCTAGCTAGTTGACTCAATAACCTTTTTTCCCTTTTTTTATATAATCCAAATGTTGTAACAATATGTCAACCAATTGATGTAATAAAAATACCAATTGATATAATAAAAATAATGATCTCATAGCTCACATCCATTACTAGGAGGAACCCTGTTAACATCCCTGTAGTTGATGCCACTAGAACATAACATATAGGGATAAGCTTGATAAGTAATAGACCTTTAATCGCCATTATCATATCCAAATCACACAAATTTGGTTAACTAGACATTGTTATAAGACTAAAAATATTCAGGTTAAAATGTCCTTAATTTTGCTCAACAAGCCTAATAATAAATAAAACTTTGGTTTGTTCTTATAACAATAGAAGGTTTATTCTTATAACCATAGAAGGCAACAATCATGTTCTCAACATATACTTAATAATTTAGTGAAGAATTTAATTTCATTCATCTCATCAAACATAAAATTGAATGTAAAATATCACACATACAAAACATACAATTTAACAAGCATTCAATATATATGTCAAACATATAAATAAATTATGCAGCTTATGCACCCATAATCAAAAGGTATAAGATCAGGAATGTAAAGGTGAGGGACAAATTAAAGGTTATTAATATTCTGGACAAATTAAGAGAGACGAGGCTTAGGTGGTTTGGTTATGTTAAAAGGAGATACCTAGACGCTCCAGTGAGAAGATGCAAAAGAATCGTATTTAGCAATTGTAAGAAAAAATAGGGAGAGCTAAGAAGAATTGGGGGGAGGTGATAAAAAATAATATGACAATGTAGGAACTTACCAAGGATATGACCTACAATTGAAAACTTTAGCGTGATAGGATTTATATAAAGGATCCCTCGTAAAAAGTTCATAGCAGTGCTCTTTAATCCTTTAACCCTTGTCTCTTAGAGTTATCCTAAGAGGTAATTAAATTAATATTATTAGTAATAGTATTAGAATTAGTATTATTGTTCTTATCATTATCATCCTCATCACCATCATCATCACCATCGTTACTACTATCACTAATAATGTTATTATTAATATTCGTTTTCTTATTATTCATGTTATTTTGGAAATACCTCTCTACTAGTTATGGGTAAGGTTGCATACTACCAGACCTCCTCAGACCTCACACCTTAACGGGATTTATACTGGGTGTTGTTGTTGTTGTATGAATATCCCCGTTATTATGAATATAAATATATTTATCTTTCTAGTTATTATTATTATTATTATTATTATTATTATTATTATTATTATTATTATTATTATTATTATTATTATTATTATT
>JAOQMS010000003.1:15510717-15523694 GCA_027563885.1 Erythroxylum longipes
TACTTACCCGAAAATGCCAAATAAAAATATGTACAATTGTATGCATGTGCCAAACAATGTGTCTAACGTCCACTTATACTGAGTCGTGTATGTATAGGTGAGATAATTAATTATTCTAACCGTATGTATAGGTAACAGGATGCTACACACTTGACATCGAGAGTGTTTCCCTATCATATAAGTATTCAAGAGAGTCTAAGAATTAGCAATCCAAACCATTCCAAATCATTCAAAACTTATTTTAGAATTTAAAACAAGCTTAACTACACAATAATTTAAATCCAACTATTAAACGTGCTAATTTAGGGTCATTAACTTGACCTTGCATCCTTTGAATCTCACTTGAATTAATTATGAGTGGCTTTCTTCCACCCTTCTCATTCAACATTAATTTTGTAGCTTATAAGTAAGCTACAAATTGCAAAATGATTAGAAGGACAACATTGATAGAGTTGAGAAAACCAATTAATTTTAGTAATGTCCTTTCCACTAATAAGCTGTCAATAAAATGGGGAATAACGAAACTCCCTGAATCTTCTATTAAGTCTAACAGTTTGTTTGGTAAAGGGTAAGCTGCTCTTGTTCTTCCTTAGTCACGATCTTTTCTTCTTCTTCTTTTGCTTTACGATCAGAGACTTTCATAGGTTCTTGAAACTCGATGTTCGTTGTCATCTATTCTTCATCCTCATGCTCCTTTAAAGATTCGACATCATCGACTCTTATGAATGGCACTCTCGATGGGTATGGCACATGAGTAATATAGGGAGGGTCCTCATTCTTTTCTTCATCCTTTTCTGCTTCTCTTGGTCTTCTATAGAGTGAGTTTCAGCTGGTTTATCTATTAGCTGGTTTACCTATCATTAATTCTAATCTAACCATTTATGTGTTTGCAGGTTTTCGTTTCTACATGATAGTAAGGTTGAATACTCTCTCTCTAGTTATAACCATTAAACCCTAAATTGTAAAATCTAATTGAATTATGGAACTTGCAATCTCTCAATTCACAAATTACCTACAATTATAATTAGTTATAAAGCTCTCTAATCAACAATCGGGTCTCGCACAGGATCTCTCTCCATGAAATTACTGACTAGATTGATTAAGTGGTTAATTAGATTGCCTAACTGTCATTAATCTGATCTAATCATTTTTATTCAGCTTACCCTCTCGGTTTGTTACTGAAACATCCAATTACATTAATCAATCACAACACCCAAAACAATAAACACAAAAATAATTAAATTAACATTAACTCAAAGTAAAATCCTGAAGGAGATTGAAATTAGATTTACTAATTTGATAAACTATGTCCTTGTTATTATTTTGCAACAGGTGGCTTGTTTACAGGTTATGAATCTACTTTGTTGAGAAAAAGGTAGGAGCAAGCCTTTGATTATTGATCCAGGATGAGGTCAATGTGTAGGTTACGTCGAGCTACTGATATTAAAGAAGTGCTGCATGGGAGGTAACGTATGAGTTAGTTTTAATTTTTTTTCAATTTTAATAATATCATGTTTTTGCTTTCATTTTAGTATAATATTTTATTCTCTGTTATGTTACTTCTTTTGTTTCTTTTTATCCTTTTCATTTATATTTTTCAAGGATGTTAATTTAACATTAGATAGATCTGACATAAGAAAATTGTCACAATTAGGAATGTACCAAGAAACCATCTCACTTTCATACATGTTTATATTATATACATTAAGGACAATATACAACTTTAACTGTGGGGATAGGTTTATTGAATTTTTAATGATTTTTTAAGCTTATTACAATCCTGTTATAAATTTTATTAACTAATTTCTTGAATTGGTTCGGATTTTTCCATGAATATTATAAGTTGTTGAATATTGAATTGAATTGGTGTGTAAAAGGATGATGGATAGAATAAAAATAGTTTTTTAAGTCATATTTTTCATATTCATTGAAATATTCAAGTTGAATGAAATTGCATACCTATTTACACATATATATATACATATTTTTTCGTGATCTTTTAAGCCTAGAAAGCAATTTTTCAAAAATTTTAAAGCTCTTGTTATTCTTTCATATGTGTTATCACAAATAGTAGGATAATTATACAACTTGCTTTATTATGCATGTTATACCATAATTGTTAAATTAAAAGCATTAACATAATAAAGATATTTAGATTTACCAACTTACTTTAGCCTATTTCTTTGAAAATTATAATACCCAAAAATTTACATCTTAGTCTTTTTCATTGATTTTACCCACATATTAACCTTATCTTATTTTTCTTTAAAGACTTATTGATTATTTTGAGGTTATTTACATTATGTACTTGTTGATATTTGAAATTTGTAAAAGGTCCAATATTTCTTGACTTGTGGTATTAAATCTTTATTGAAAAAAAAGAAGAAAAAACAAAAAAAGAAGAAGAAAAAAAAGAATAATAAGTTTAGGGTACCAATAGAGTTGTATTAAAAGGGCTTGTGTATACATGTAAACAAGTCTTGAAATATATTATGTAGTAAATTTCCTTGTATTTAACCCTTTTATTATCCCAATCATACTGTACCTAAACTCCATTACAAATCATATAAAAAGACCTTTTGATTTTTGTTTCTAGTTTGTAAATTAGTGGTAGAGATATGATTTTATTCCAAGCCTATGGTAAGAATTCTATTATGCATTGATTGAGAGTTTTTGACACTTTTCACCCTAAACACTTGAGTGCATTGAGTGACATCTTGGTGAGGGTGTAAAGAGTTATGTTTTTCATTTCAAAATGATTGTTGATGTGATTGTTATTAATATTAATTAGGAAGTTAATTTATGACAACTTGATTCTGACTGCATGTTAATTTGATTCAGTAGGATATAATAATATATAGTATGAATGGACAGACTGAGATTGATGATAAATTGATGATGTAAATTTATAATTTTGATTATAGTTTGCTTGAGGACAAGCAAAAGCTGAACTGTAGAGGTGTTTGATAGATGAATATCTGACTATATTTTGACACCCATATTTGATATATTTTGCCTGATAGTTGATACTTTTATTGAATATTTGGTACTTAATATGCTTCAAGTGTGTTTATAGGTAATAATTGTCTCTATGGACTTAAAGGAGAAGACTCCAGACGAAAACATGATTAAAACAGAAAATAACAATCTAGAAGAAATGCACAACTGTGCACCTTTGCACACCAATGCACTTTCACGATTTCCAATTATGCACATTTACATGTAAAGGCATGTATTACTCAGAAACCTTAATTTTCAATATAAATGATGTTTTCGGCTACTAATAAGAATGGGAGACTTTAGGAGGCCATTTCCAGATGTAGAGTTGTTCTCTAGGTGCAATTTCGATCTAAAGAAGTGGAAAACACAAAGATTTCATCGAAAGATCAATTAGACTACAAGATCAAGCCTCTACATCTCAAAAAACATTTGATCGAAGACAATCAGGGAGATTTAGAATTATAAACCCATTGTTTTTAATTTTTTCTTTCAGTTTATGTTTGTGATAGTAGTGTTTTGTTTGATTTTTTAGGGTTTAATTTGTTATGCATTTTGTGTTAAATTGAGTGTTGAGTGAGTAGGCATTTAGGGTTTAATTACATTAGTTTTTGTGTTTAAGTGTTTTATTGGGTTAGACGGAATCTTTAAGCTTAAATTGTATATTTTTAAGGTACTTTGATGCGTGTGCTAGTGTTCAAAGGTAAACAGGGAAAAACGGTGAAGATTTGAAGAGTTTCGAGCTAAAAGACATAGGCCACGATCGTGCACAGTGGCCTCTATTGTGACAGAAGAGGAGGAGCCAGTAGCAACCAAGCCACGATCGTGACAGAAAGCATCAAGTCAGGCCATGATCATGCACCTCCAGACCACGATCATGACAGAAAGGTTAAACAGCAGGCCACGATTGTGGCAAGTAAGGCCACGATCGTGCCCTACATCGGGCTGACAGAAAAACTCAAATTTTAGGTGATTTTTCAAACCGTTTCGACCCTAAGTTTAACCTAGGGCTGCTATAGAATAAATAGAACAATACCTAGCAGCAGTTAGGGGGAGATTAGAGAGCTAAGAGCTGCAAAAAGAGAGAGACTCTACCAAAAATTTGAGAGAAAACCTAGTTGGAGATCAATCGATCGAGGAAGGAGATGAAGGAAGAGATGCACGGAGACACGCTTGACACCCTATACTTCCTAGAATAGGTGGTTTCCTGTAGTCATGACTCTGAGATCCATTATGAAAGTATATTTTAGTTGTTATTTCGATTTCATTGATGTATGGAGTCTTGACATTGATTAAAGATATTTGTCGTTGAATGTTGATGCTTTTGTCTAAAATCACCTTGGGGTTTATTTATTCTTGAGATAAATAAGATTGATCTAATAGTGTTTTATTTCAATTTTTTTTGATTTAATTCGATTCTTCATAACTGGGCAATAAAGTGAGAGGGTAAGCCGGTGAAAATCATCGATTTAGGTTAACAAGAGTTAGGTAAATCGATAGGTACAAAATTGAATCAAACTGGTAGTCATGTAACAAGAGATCGAGCACAGATTCCCGGTAGATTAATAGACAACGTTAGAACTAATTCAGGTTTTGGACAAATTGCAGATCGAGAGATCGTAATTTCTATAATTTGAATTAGGGAATATTAATTAGGGTTAAGAATTATAACTCAAGAGAGAGTAATTTACCCTAGGACCATCTAGGCCTGTTAAATCAGAAATTTCATAATTGGATAGATTTTCTTTAATTTTGAATAAATTCCCCCTTTCTCTCAATTGGTCACTTCTAGGTTGAATTTCGGATTATTTGAATAAGTTTGCTTCTATTTGTTCTTTTGGTGATTTAAATTCTCATATTTGATTCTTGATTAATTTTAATTTTCACAGTAGTTGTTTAATTAGGTTTTACGAACTTAGCTACCTTTAGATTTTTAGGATTAGTTCCCTTCCTTGTGGGATCGACACCTTAGGTACTATATGAATGACGCGTGCGCTTGCTGTAATTACCAAGGTTAAAAATTAGTAAACCTTAGAGCGTGTAACCTTAAGCAAACACGTTTTTGGTGTCATTACCCAAGAAGGCAACTTAGTTCTACAGTTTTAGGCATTAGGATAGCTTTGAATTTTTGTTTTTGTTTTTTGTAGTTCTACGTAGGAATCGTGCTCTTGCATGAACACAAGAGTCATGAGAGATTTGAGTCCTGAAATTGAAACTTTAGATTTGGACATAACACGTTTAGAACAAATCCTTAGGAAAGCTTAGCAAGAAGAAGAAGAAGAGTTCTAGAAAGCACAAATGGCCGAGGAATTCCAAAGAAACATGGATCAAAAAGTAGGCAACAATAGAGGACCCTCATGGATTTTATGAGGCTAGGGTTCAATCCTGCGAACTAAGGAATGACTAGAGTGTCTGTTTAAACAGTTTCTTTTAATATCAAGCCAGCACTCTTGAACATGCTTTAACAAAACGTCCAATTCTATGGACTTGCAAATAAAGACCCAAATGTATCGTGAGTTTTCTCAAGATCTATGATACTTTCTAGTATCACCAGATGTCAAAAGACGCAGTGAGAATTATACTATTTCCCTTTATGATTAGGAATAGAGTAAAGGCTTGGTATCATTCACTGAGCCCGGCTAACATTAAAACATGGGAACAGTTAGTGCCTGCCTTTTTGGATAAATATTTGCTACTAAAAAAGACCACCAAAATTATTAAGGAAATTACAAATTTCTAACAAGGTGATGGGGAGTCCATCTATGAAGCATGGGAGTGTTACAAGGATTTGCAGAGGAGATGCCTACACCACAATCTACCCAAGGAGTTCTTGCTGCAAATACTTTATAATGGATTAAACCCACAAAATAGAGGCACCATTGACGCGGCATCAGGAGGATTTTTAATGCAAAAGATGGTCGATGAAGCAGAGGAATTAATTGAGGAGATGGGCAGTAATAAATGCTTATGGGCTAGTGAACATAGTAGGCAACCTACTAACTTTAAAGAGCAGAAGGAAGTTGTTGCTGTCGATCAGATGACAGAAATGAAAATGAAGATCGACAACTTGACGTGACAACTCAGTAATATGAAGGCGTCATCCTCAACTACGATAAAAGTCGTGCAATTGAAGTTCAAGCCATGTGGCCAATTTGATAATGATACAGTGGACAACTTTTTGATGAGAGAAGATATCCCAAAGCAAGATCATTACATGGGAGCCCAATTTGGACGTGGAGGGGGTAATAATCCCTACTCCAACACATATAACCCTAGGTGGAAGAATCACACAAACTTCTCCTGGTCTAACAACAACAATGGAGGGTAGTTCAGACTTTAAGGACAATTGAGTTTCCCATAGGACGAAATAAGCTCAATGGATTCAAAATTGGAAAAAATTTAGATTAGATAAGGGGAATGGAGGAAGCACATCGTAGGCTCGAGAGCAAATTCGAGCAAGTCACGAAGAATCATACTTCGTCTATCTATAATTTAGAAGCCCAAGTGGAGCAGCTTGCAGAAGCAATATCAACTCAGAATGCTGGAACTCTTCCTAGCAACACCAAGTCAAACTTGAAGGAGTGTATCATAGTTATAAGCCAGACTCAAGACGAGGAGCTGGAAGAGGAAGACAAAGGAGAAGGTCAAGTAGTTAAAGACGACCTTCTAAGTGAGACTGTGAGAAAATCAGTGCAAGTAACTAGACAGGTATTCCCGCACCAATTTTTTGCTAAGAAGGAATTATATGCTAGTAGAGTAGTAGGAACGTTACAAGAAATCAAGCCAACCAAAGTCAAGGAAGTGACGGAATGAATATAATATAAACTGGAATTACAAGAGTCCGTCACAGAGAAGGGGAAGGAGCGGATCAAGTGGGGGGGGGGGATTCTGTGTTTTTCTTTTGTATGTGAATTTTGCATACTGTATGATAGTATTAGGTTGTATAATGTGAAGTGTGTGAATGTGTCAATGACTTAGATTGAGTGGATTTTTTTTTAATTTTGGACATAGTCTATTGGGTTGTGAACAATCATTAGCCTGCAAAATTAGTGAAATAGGGGGCCTTTGGATAATTAGGACTTAGTGGAAATTTAGCACCCAATAGATTGTCAAATTCATTCATAATTTGAGGCCTTTTAGGTTAAGTAGCTCAACTAGTATTTTTCATGGAAACGAATAGCTAAAAGCAACAAGGTAGGCAATAAAAAAATTTTAATTCAATAAATCACTATTCCGCTGACCTTTGGGTTCTGAGTAGAGCTAGTAGCTAGTTGAAAACATGATGTAGCTAAGTAACCAGATCGACACGCATCACAAATGTGTACCTTCGCGTAAAAAGGCTATAATGATGTTTCAACCAAGCTGTTAACAATTGACTTAGTCGAGTAACTGGATTGACATTCATCACAAATGTTTGCTTCCGAGTAAAAGGCTAAGTCCTAGATAAAAAAGAAAATAATTTGTGTTTAAATAAAAACCCACTGGACTCGTATTAGGCTTGAAGTTTCATGGAACTATACCTAGGAATAGTTACCGAACCTGAGAGACCGAAAAATTATTAATGTGTGTGCATAATTGAAAAGGGTAAATAGTTTAACACTTAGTCTTGAGTTAGTTGTATATATAGTTCAAAGACCCTATACACATGTTTTTCATGTTAATGATTTGACACAACCAATTGATTGTGTTCGAGATTAAATTAATTTCATAAAGATCGAAGCCATTGTCTCATTATTGCATTGTGTGTTTTCTATTTTTTGTGTTGTTGTTTTGTTTGTTTAAGGACAAGAAAATGTTTAAGTGTGGAGATGTTGATAGTAGTGTTCTGTATGATGTTTTAGGGTTTAATTTGTTATGCATTTTGTGTTAAATTGAGTGTTGAGTGAGTAGGCATTTAGGGTTTAATTAGATTAGTTTTTGTGTTTAAGTGTTTTATTGGGTTAGTCTGAATCTTTGAGCTTAAATTGTATATTTTTAAGGTACATTGATATGTGTGCTAGTGTTCAAAGGTAAATAGGGAAGAGCGGTGAAGATTTGAAGAGTTTCGGGCTAAAAGACATAGGCCACGATCGTACATAGTGGCCTCTATTGTGACAGAAGAGGAGGAGCCAGCAGCATCCAGGCCACGATCGTGCATCATGGGCCACGATCGTGATAGAGAGCATCAAGTCAGGCCATGATCATGCACCTTCAGACCACGATCATGACAGAAAGGTTAAACAGCAGGCCACAATTGTGGCAAGTAAGGCCACGATCATGCCCTACATCGGGCTGATAGAAAAACTCAAATTTTGGGTGATTTTTTAAACTGTTTCGACCCTAAGTTTAACCTAGGGCTGCTACAGAATAAATAGAACAATACCTAGTAGCTGTCGGGGGGAGATTAGAGAGCCAAGAGATATAAGAAGAGAGAGACTCTGCTGAAAATTCGAGCAAAAACCTAGTTAGAGATCAATCGATCAAGGAAGGAGAAGAAGGAAGAGAGGCATGGAGACATGCTTAACGTAATGTACTTCCCAGAACAGGTGGTTTCCCACAGTTGCCACTCCGAGATCCATTCTGAAAGTATATTCTAGTTGTTATGTCGATTTCATTGATGTATGGAGTCTTGAGATTGATTAGAGATATTTATCGTTGAATGTTGATGCTTTTGTCTAAACTTACCTTCTGGTTTATTTATCCTTGAGATTAATAAGATTTATTTGATTATGTTTTATTTTGATTTATTGTGATTTAATTCAGTTCTTCATAACTGGGCAATAAACTGAGAGGGTGAGCTGGTGAAAATTATCGATTTAGGTTAACAAGAGTTAGGTAAATCAATAGGTAGAGAATTGAATCAAACTGGTAGAGTAGTGTAACGAGAGATCGAGCACAGATTCCCTGTAGGTTAATAAACAGCGTTAGAACTAATTTATGTTTTAAACAAATTACGGATTGAGAGATCGCAATTTCCACAATTTGAATTAGGGAATATTAATTAGGGTTAAGACTTATAACTCGAGAGAGAGTAATTCACCCTAGGACCGTCTAGGCCCGTTAAATCGAAAATTTCATAATTGGATAGATTTTCTTTAATTTGGAATAAATTCCCCCTTTCTCTCAATTGATCACTTATAGGTTGAATTTCTAATTATTTGTGTGAGTTTGCTTCTGTTTGTTCTTTTGGTGATTTAAATTCTTATATTTGATTCTTGATTAATTTTAATTTCTGCAGTAGTTGTTTAATTAGGTTTTGTGAACTTAGCTGCCTTTAGATTTTTAGGACTAGTTTCCTTCCTCGTGGGTCGACACCTTAGGTACTACGTAAACGACCTGTGCGCTTGCGATAATTACAAAGGTTAAAAATTAGTAAAACTTAAAGCGTGTAACCTTGAGCGAACAGTTTGATTTCGTGTTAGATAATATATAATTAAACATACAGTTAGTATTACTTTAATATGATTTGATTCCTTTATTAATGTAATCGAGTTTATTAATTATTGTGATCTAATTATGTGCTTTATGATAATCTGATTTCACATGTAGAGATTGAGAAATCCTTGTGTGAATGGATCTCCTATAATTAGAAGGACTTAATTGCAACCCTAGAAATAGGATGACATAAATCTTTCGGATTAGGGTCAAACCTAATAAAGGGACTCATAAATCGGTCAAATTTAACCTGAGTAATTCGATTAAAGACCTTAGGAGTAGTTATTAGTAGAGTCAAGGTCAACTCTTAGCATACCATAGGAGTCTCCATGGTCCAATACATTAACAAAATAATTGCATGATAAAAGATCAATCTATAAAGGGTTTAAGGGGATTTGAACCTAGATACTAATTTCTAATAACGATAGTTTTCTAAATGAATTCTGCTTTTTTTGCATTTATTATTGTTTCCTATTTCTTTTGTTTTATTTTTTATTTTCTTTTTATTAAAAATATAAAATCAATTCATAGGCTAGATAATAGGGGAAGGGTAATTAGTAGTATTCATAGTCTTTATGGGATCGACCGGTACTTACTGGTACTAACTACAGTTACGTCGTGCACTTGTGGTTATTATAATTTTGACCAACTCACAAATATGTCAATCATTTGTATATGAATAATGATGAATCTAGAATAATTGTTTCTTACAAAAAGGTTGTGAGAGGAGAATACATACTTTCCAAACACAACATGCTTTTGCATTTTAAATTAAGATATGCTAGTCCATCCTTGAATGTAGTCAAGAATACCATAATAGAAAATACAAGGCTTTTTAAATTGCAAAGCAATCCCATCTGTTAAAGGTAATCTTATATGGGAGATGAGTGGGCTTACGAGCACACTTTTATGAGACTTCAACATTGAGATTATAGATAAAAAGGTAGATAGGGTAAAGAAATTTGCATTGGACATACTGATGGGAGAGGATGATAAATAATTTGAGATATTAAAGTATTAACATAATAACTAGCTAATAGGATGGAGAGTAACATAACTCTAACCACAGGTATCAGCAAGAAACCAACATCATTGACTTATTTGGGACTTCATTTCAACTAGAAGGATACAATTATTTGAAAGTTATCCCTTAAACGAAAAAATTTAAAGAATATTGAATGTGTGGGCTAACTGGTAATAGGTAAGTTTTACAATTTATAAGCCCATAAAATACTACAAGTGCACAGGTCGTGGGTATAGTATGTGAGGTGTCAATCCCTAAAGGAGTGGTGAACTAATTCAATTCTAAGTTATCTAAGGCCTTAAGAATTATAAAAATGAAAATAAAAAGTAGACAGAAAAGTAAACACGTGAAGATAATTGACAGAAAACTAATTTGTAAATTAACATAAAAAGAAATTAAATTGAGTTATACCAAATTCACAATGAGAAATCACATAAGAAGAAGTTACAAATTATGAGAAAGGTTCCTATCATTAATAATAACCTAGTCATTTATATGTTAATGAGATGTCGGTTTTAGACTATCGAAAGGAGGATTACTCTCTCTCAAGTTATAAACACAAACCCTAATTAATAGTCCCTTATTAGGTTAAATACCAATCATGTAATCTCGCAATTACGAACAACTCTAACCCTAATAAGTTCTTAATCTTTTTAAAAAATAATCAGGTCTTACACGAGATCTCTCTCTGTATAATAACCAATTTGATTAATTGTGTGGTCTATTGGATTGCTTAGTTCTCATTAACCCACCCCAATCATTTTGCATAAGATTGACTCTATCAATTATTACCGAAGCATGGAGTTGCACTAAATAATCACAACTCCCAAATGATTAAACACAAAAATAGCTAGATTAACATTAAATCAAGACAAAATCCCTAAAGAAAATTAGAACATCTGATGAAACCCAAATCCATCAACATATTCATATCTATCTTAACATTCAAAGAAAAAAACACAAAGATGAATGAAATACACTTTGGAAGGGGATTAGGATGCCTTAGGAAAGCAACAACAGCAGAAGCCTGCTCCTCTCTTCTCTTTTTTCGTTTCTCTCTCTTCTTTTTCTCTCTCCTTGGAGTTTTGATAGTTGTAGATTGCATCTTGTTTTAGGGGGTAGTTTGCTTGTGTTTAGTTTTTAATTTGATTATTTAGTGTGTGCTTAGGTTAGAATTGTGTTAATTTGTTAAATATTTGTGTTTTAAGTGTTTTATGGGTTAGAGCATGCTTTTAAACTTCAATGTTGTGTATTTGTGGTGTCTTGATGAGTTTGCTAGTATTTCAGGGCTAATATCGAATAATGGAGGAGTTTCAGAGGAGACCCGAATCAAGACAAAGGCCCACAATCATGGCTAGTAAGCCACGATTGTGACAGAAGTAGGCAAAAGGAACCACGATCGTGGCGATAGAACACACGTACAACCTTCCCAACTTAAGTTTTTGAGGGACTTTTTGGACCTTTTGGACTCAGATAAAGCCCTAGGGTTGCCCAAATTAGAAAAAAACCTATAAATGGTTAATGAAAAACCCTAAGGGAGCCTCTAATCTACCACTTTGGGAAAACACTACAAGAGGAGGGAAAAAGAAGAGAGAGAAAGAGGAAGAGAAGAGAAAGAAGCAGGTCTTTGCAGTTGTTGTTTTCCCGAGGCATCTCGATCCCCATTCCATATGTATTTCTTTTATCTTTTTTTTAATTCCTTTTTGTGTTAAACTTGCGAATTAATTTCTTGATAATCATTTTCTCATATTTACTTTTCTTTATAATTTTTATTTTTATTTTATTTTTTTTCAAGTCTTAGATATCATAAGATTATATTAGTTCACCTTCCTCGTCGGATCAACCCTTTATAAAATACAAATCACGACCCATGCACTTGCGATATTTTGAAGGCTATAAATTGTAAAGCTTGCAAAACGAACAAGTTTTTCTAAAAGTGGCAGATTGGAGAGCTCCTTTCTACATCATTTCTCGTTCTTTATATATTATTTTCCATTTAGGGTAAACCCTAGGTTTTCTTGTGCCCAAAAAGTCTAAAAAATCACTTAAAAACTTAAGTCTGGAAGGCCGTCCACATCTTCTGTCACACAAGCCACAATCGCGGCCCTAAATTTTGCCTCTATCACGATCGTGGCCCCAGGTTTGGTTCCGGGCTTCCTCTGAATCTCCTCCGTTCTCTGATATTTGACCTAAAACACTAACAAACATGTCAAGGCACCTCAAACACATAAAATTAAAGCCCAATAGTATGCCCCAACCCACAAAACATTCAAAACACAAATATCTAACTCACACAATCCTAATTTAAACATGCACTAATTATTCAATTTAACAACTAAACACACAATAAACTTACCCACTAAAACATTATGCAACCTAACACTATCACTAAAAAGAATCTTTCTTTTGGGGGAAGGTTGTGTTGGGTCAAAAACATAAAGCATGCACAATTTGGATAAAACGGCAGATTTCAAAACTTTTTAGAAATCAAAATTGCAGCAGAAGCAATATAACCAAATCAACATGCATAGCCATACATGAT
>JAOQMS010000003.1:15526701-15544678 GCA_027563885.1 Erythroxylum longipes
TGAGAATCTCGATTTTGACTTTTGAAAAGTGATCTACAGATTTATTCCATCCTTAGGCGTGCCCACGCTTAGTCACATAATTGCTGTCAAATTAGGAATTTTGAATTTTCTTCATTCTTTTGCATCTTTTTGATTCAATTTCATCTCCAAGGTGTTGAAAATCATCTGTAAATAATTATAAGATAATTACATTAATTTTGGATAATTATTTCAACACATTAAAGATAATTAAGTCCAAAATAAGTGCAATTTAATGACTTAACAAGAATTGAGTCGATATGCAAGCTCGGAGTTGAGCTTCTTATTGGGATTGAGCTTTTGAGTGATAATTTATATTAACTTTCTTGCCTTCATATCTTGATTTTGGTTACAAATTTTTGTGTTTTGATCCAAATGTGAGATGAATTGAGTGAAAATGGTGTGAATATAGCATGTATGTTAATTGGATTATCTTATGAATGTTGCATGAAAAATTAGAAGAATTATGCATGAAAGGATGAAATGGGATGTGAACAATATATGCAATTAATTAATTCAAGCATAAATGGTGTCACACCTGTGACTATGGAAGCCACGAGTGTGACAATGTGAGACAATGGGAGTCACACCAGTGACTGCCACAGGTCACACTTGTGACCACCTTATGCATACCCGTGATAACATTTTCTTTAATTGTCCAACTTATTATGTGTGGCAACTGTAGGTTTGAGGGCTCGAAAACCTAAACCTAAAATAAGACTAGAAATATAAAGAAGAGAGGTTGGAGACATGGCTGGACTCATTTTGGGGACATTCTAGGACACAAAACATATAAAGAGAAAGAAGGTGGAGAAGAGAGAAGAGAATAGAGAGTAGTCGGGTGAGGTGAAGAAGAAGAACAACAGAGAGGTGAAAGTAGAGTTAGCATTCTGTTATTTGGGTGATCATCAACCAGAAGTAGAAGGCAAGAGCCAATGTAGAAGGCTTAAAAGTGGCAGGAAACCATAGCAACTCCCTCATCTCATCCTTGTTTGCTTATTCTATTCCTATCTGTTGCATTATTTCTTTGTTGTTCTACTGGATTTACTCCTCTGTTAGTTGATAGACTCATACTCTGGTAACTTTTGGTAGTTCATTTTAGTTATTCACTTGATTCATTGCTTTAATACTTCTCTTATACTGATAAAGATGGGATTGAAGTATATGAAGATGATGAATCTTATTTATTCCTTAATGTGCTAATTTCTTTTTCTTGAGAATTATTTAGTCAAATATGCATGATAGAGTTAGTGTGTTATTGTCTTATGTTTGCTATAGTTTCTGAACTGAATGGATGTAAAATCATGACCAAACTTTGCATCATTTTGATATTAAATGAAGGATCAAGAGAAGAAGTTTAATATGGAATGAGAAACTATAGATGTTTAGGTTAAGAATTAAAAATATATTAATTTAAGTGGTAATTATCAGTTGGGTTTTTATAATTAATTTGGAAGATAACTTGTTGAATACGAAAATGATATCTAGTTTATTATTTGAGTTGATCTTATAACCCAACTATTAATTTTAGTCAGATAATTATCCAATCATTTCTCCTTAATCATGCATAGGAGATTAAATTAGTGAAATTAATTCTCAAGAGTTTCCCACTTCGATTAATCTATTTGTTTTTACTCCCAGTTAAATTAGTTTACTTTTCAGTTTAATTTTGTGATTTTGTCTAAAACCTTCACTCAACAAGTCGGGATAAAATGTTTAAGATTGCATTTGTTTTTATTTTTTATTATTAAAGATTAATTTAAGTGGACCAATTTCACCTTTTTCGGAGACGACCTTAGGTAATCATCTACTACTACCTCGTATATTTGCGAGTAGGATAGCCTAGGTATTTTTAGAACTTATTTTGGCACAAGTTTTTGGTGTCATTGTTGGGGATGGTGTTTAGTGTTTACACTTAAATTAATTTGGTTGTTTTTGCCTATTCATGCATACATGTTTTATTGTGTTATTTCGTTGATTTGTTTGTTCAGTTTTTACTGTTAATTTAGCAATGCCTTTAGTTAGTCCCTTCTAGGAAGAAGGTCTCTAGAAGTGAACTCGTTTAGTTTACGCTAGGAAGGAGATCTCTAGATAGTGAACCTGTCTCTTTTATTAATAATGTACATCAAATACAAAGACCTCAAGGGGATTCTGAAGACAATCACGAGAAACCTAAGCGTGAAGATTAAATTAATAACCAAAAGATTGGTGAGAGGTAGTTAGTAATGAAGGAGTACGCCAGATCAGTGATTGGTACTGCCACTTCATGCATATGTTTGGGTGAGGCAGTTAAAAACTATGAATTGAAGAGCATCCACTACAAAATGCTGCCATCTTTCTATGGGGTTCCCAATAAAGACCCTTTATACTTCATTCAGGAATTCTATACTACTCTCCAAACCTTCCCTTTGGATGGTCTAAACGAAGATCAATTCAGAATGAGATGCTTCCTATATACATTGAAAGATCGGGCTAAGCCATGTCTAATAACCTTTGACTACACGGGAGAAGGTGTACAACAAATTCATAGGAAAATTCTATTCCATTCACAAGACTTCTGAGTTGCAGATGAAGATAGATACCTTCACTCAGATGGAGGGATAGTCATTCCACGAGGCATGGGAACATTTCAAACTCTTGCTAATCCAATGTCCATACCATCATTTTCCGCTTCATATGCAAAACCAATTCTGTTATGATGGATTGACACAACAGTGTCAGTACACAGTGGATAATGCAGCAAAAGGAGTTATGGGGGAGAAGATAGTCGAAGAAATGTATGAAATCTTCGAAATGTTAGGGGCCAATTCTCAATAAAAGAGCATGAGGGGAAGAAGAGTTGGAGTTCATGAAGTGAGCTCGAATCAAGAAATCGCTATGTAGTTAGCTGAGTTAACAAGGCATGTAAAGATACTAAATATGAGACTACCCCAAAACGTTCCAAATTAAAAGGTATGTGGTATATGTGGAACTTTTGCAGATGGGGAAGAACAAGTGAAACACTTAACAATTTTAAACTAAGGGAGCGAAATGATCCGTATCCAAACACCTATAACCTTAAATGGTGAAACCACCCCAATTTTTCATGGACCAACAATCCACCAATACAGCCCCACCATAATACCAAAATTTTTAGAGGCCAAATTATTTCCAAGGGCAATCCTCAATTCAAAACCCGCAGAGCAAGCCTTCTTAGAGGAAAGTCTTAATGCATTTATTCAGGTAACTACTCAAAATCAAGAAATGAACAATAAAAGATTCGATTCCTTATAGGCGTCTGTGAAGAGGATTGAGATCCAAATAGGGTAACTTGCGACTCAAATGCACAACAATTGAAAGGGAATGTTGCTTAGTCAACCTGAGTAAGCCCAAGAAATTAATGTTATGAGAAGTGGAAGGGTGATTGATAGTCACATTGAGATTCATCCTAATCTACCTGATGTTGCTAATCAAGAGGAGGAGAAGGAGGTAAGCAATGAGCATGACTCTTCTGGTCACTTTCAAAAAAGTGAAAAACTTAATCATGGAACCAATGAAAATGAAAGACAAAAATTGCATAAAGTAACAGATCCTTATAGAACACCAATTCTGTATCCAATCCATCTTAAGGAATCAAAACAAGATGAGCAATTTTTGTACTTATATAATATGCTTTCTGAGGTTAACATTAATCTGCCTTTGTTAGATGTGATTCTTCACATTCCAGCTTATGTGAAGTTTTTCAAGGAACTAAGAACCAGGAAACAAAAGTTTGAGCCTAACGAGAAGGTGATAGTTTCGCAAGTAGCGGGCATAATTCTTCAGCATCAGTTACCCCTAAAACTGAAAGATCTAAGGAGTTTTATCATGAAAGTATCAATCGGTAATGAGGATAAGGTTAAAGGTATGCCTAACCTTGGAGCAAATATAAACCTTATGCCTCACTCTATTTATGATAAATTGGATCTAGGACAGTTAAGACTTACCAATATGTGCTTACAATTAGCTAATAGGTGAATTCATTATCCAAAAGGAATAATGGAAGATGTGTTAGTAAAGGTTGGCGGATTGATTGTCCCCATAGACTTTGTAGTCTTAGACATAGGGGAGGTTGAAGAACAAGGGAAGGAGCACACCATACTCCTAAGGAGGCCTTTTATAGCCACTATCAATACCTTAATTGATGTAAAGAACTAAGCATGACTGTTTTGTGAGAAATAGTAGAATTTTCAATCTTTAATGTTAAACACATTCCTACTACTACTGTTTGTGAAGAATGCTCTCTTATTGATCAATTTATTTATGCAAACCTAGATTTTGCATTACAGGAAGAAGAACAAAAGAAGCTAGGCTAGGTGAAAGAAATTGATAAGTGTTGTCAATTGCTAGATGATGCAACTAAGGGAGAGGTTGGCAAATTCTTGGAGAAAAATCCTAATGACGAAAAGAAAACAATGGAATCAATCACTTTGAGCCATCTAACTTGAGCATGACGGTTATGGTGTCCAACTAAAAGACATTAAAGAAAAGCTAAATGGGAGGCATCCTATATAATTTTTGTTTTGGTTTTCAATTATTTGTTTGTTATCCCTTTTTAGTTAAACTCGAATTAATCTGTTTGCTTTGTATGCACAGGCCTACTTTTCAATCTCTTCTATTTGTCTTCCTCACAGTTGTTCTCCACTCCTCAATGTAAGACTCTGTTCTTATTGTCGTGTTCCACACCACATCAACATAGCCACCACCCACACTTTCGTATCGTATTTCTATTCCTATTATTTTTATCATTTTTATTACTTTTTAGTTTAATTTCTTTTAGTTTTAATGCTTGTCCTTGTTCATGTTAATTTGTGTCTTATATCCCTCTTTTACTTTTTGTATCATATTAATAACAGTGTGATATTTAAGTGTGGGGGGAGTGTCAGTAAACAAATTTTAAAAATTATGATTATTTGTGTGTTATGTGTTTGTTTTCCCATTTAATAGTTAGAAGTGCAAGGTCATTAAATGAACTCGATTGAGATTAGACATGCATAATATGAGTGAATAAGTATAATTACATGCTAGGCTGATTGACTTGGATTTCGATTAAAAGGACATTAGCTTTTTGTGATAGATGAATAACACTTTTCATTTGGTAAGAATTTGAGCCTTTTTGAAATATTTAACACCAAATTCAAGTATTCTTTACTGAGAGTGTTCTTTCATAATTAAGGAACTCTAGAACTTGCTTGCAAATACTAGTCAAGGCCATACAGTCTTAAACAAACAGTGAAATGATGAAGGCAATTAGGATATACCCTTTTTGCTTAAAAAGCCACCGTAATTTTACCTTTAGTGAGCACCCTTTGAGCTTCACATGAACCATTTCTTCTTTAAACCCAAAATGTGAGCCTTAACATTGATTATTTTACTTTTTCATTATATCTACTATAAGGATGAATTGAGCATTTGAATGGGTATGATTGGGTTTAGGGAATAATTACTAGAATAAGTGTGGCAGAATTATATGATATAGTTAGTTTTTGAGTCGGAAACAAATATAGTTGTAATAATTTGTATTTCTCCTCTACATTTTACCTCTTCTAAAATTGATCTCATTGTTATAAATAAAAAAAGAAAAAAGGAAAGAGAAAAGGAGAAAAAGCAACGAAATAGAAAAGAAAAGGAGGGAATAAAAGATAACAAGAAAAATGAAAAGAAAGATGAACGACATAAAAGAAAAGGGGGGAGAGAAGGATGGGGAGTGCTAATTTTATTTATTGAGAAGAAAAAATTGAGTGTTTTTATGCTTTATTGCTCTGTATTATTTTAAGTGCTTAATTTTTCTGTAGTTTTAAATTGTGATTTTCCTTTTTCCTACCCTTAACTTGGCCCCATTACAACCAAAATAAAGATCTTTTCATGTTTATGTTTATGTTTGTGTTTGATATGAGTGGTCAAAATTAGATTAGTAAGCAAGCTTATGGTATATGCCTTACATGAAATGGACAATGACTGAATATATCCCACCTTTGAATGCTTGAGAGCATGGAGAGTGGAGTGAGTATCTATCACACTTGTTAATGGTCTTTGAGTTGAAGTACTTGTTAATTTTGACTAAGCATATGGAGAATAATTTGTTCACTTGAGTATTATGAGTTTCAAGTTGTTAGGTTGTGTTTATTGAAATGATTATTGATATCTTTGACCATTATTTAGGTACACTGTTGTTTTCATTTTTTTTTCATGTATAGTCTAGTATTCTTTATTTTGCTTGAGGACAAACATAGTTTAAGTGTGGGGGAATTGTTGTGTCTAATTTCTATTGATTTTACTTACCTTCATATCTTGATTTTGATTACAAATTCTTATGTTTTGATCCAAATGTGAGATGAATTGAGTGAAAATGGTGTGAATATTGCATGTATGTTAATTGGATTATCTTGTGAATGTTGCATGAAAAATTAGAAGAATTATGCATGAAAGGATGAAATGAGACGTGAACAATGCATGCAATTACTTAAACGTAAATGTTGTGAGAGTCATACCCATGACCACCTCATGCACACCTGTGACAACATTTTCTTTAATTGTCCAACTTATTACGTGGAAATTGCAGGTTTGAGGGCTCTAAAACCTAAACCTAAAATGAGACTACAAATAGAAAGAAAAGAGGCTAGCAACGTGGCTGGACTCATCCGGGACTCATTTTGGGGACATTCTGGGACACAAAACAGATAGAGAGAAAGAAGGCAGAGAAGAGAGAAGAGAACAGAAAGTAGTCAAGTGAGGTGAAGAAGAAGAATAGTTGAGAGGTGAAAGCAAAGTTAGCATTATGTCGTCTGGGTGATTGATAGGATTGAATTATCTTACATTTTCTTATGCATTACAATGTTTTTTCAATCCCATTGTTGTGTTTAAATACTTAATTTGTGTTCATTTTTTGTTTAAATATATATATTAAAGGATTAAACACAATTATAAGCGAAAAGGAAGAAGAATCACTCACTCACGACATCTATGCAAGATAGAGATTTAATTGACAACATATCTAATGGACGACACACGTTGGAGGCATAAGGAAGTAGAAATTCATCACTTACGTGCATGTTTTTGCATGCAAGAATTTGATTTAATGGCAGCACGACAGAGGATGGTGGACGGTAGAGTTTAATCGATAAAGGAGGAGTCCACGCTAAAAAAAGCAAAGCAACAGTAGGAATGATAAAATGAAGTCGTGAGCTGTGCATGAGCTATGCATGGTTCTTCACGTGAATTAAATGTATAAGGCTGGAAAGTAGGAAGCAACAAGGAATGACAACGCACAGTCAAATGAGAAGCAAAACATAGCTGCTTGGAAAGATGAAACACTGTCACGGGTAAGAAATAAAAACACACAACATCCAGAAGCAACAGAAAATGACAGCGTAGAGACAAGAGGCGTGAATAAAGCGTGAATAGTGAATTGGACCAAATATTAATTCATCATATCAAGCACAGTAGCAAGGTAATTGAACAATAACCTGGACCAAGAATTAAATAAAAAATGAGAACAAGAGGCACAGTAGTGTGGGGAGAGTCAAGATAAAGCCAACAAACACATGCAATGGTTTGCATTTAACACAAACATAGTCATTCATGCTAAAAGGAGGGACATTTTTAAGGGGTGTGAACAGTATGCTTGAACAGAAAAGTAGCATGGGATAAGGCAGAAGAAAAATACCACAACCTCAACACACTAGCTGGGAGACAAGGAGCAAAAACTAGCAGTACAGTGAGAACATAACGCTAACAGAAGAAGATAAAAAAGTTAGGCCAACATGCAAGCAACATGTGTATGTTTCATGCACTTACACACGTTGAACAGAAATGACAAAACGGTAGTTGAAGGCATGAAGCAAAATGCAGTACAGGAGTATAAGGCAAAATGTAAAACATAGACGTTCAATATGCAGTGCAAATGCGTTTTAACTAAAATGCACAGTAACGAGTAGCGTGAACAGTAGAGGTGGACCAAAAAATCAATGGGATAAATAGAGCAGTACTAGTAGCGTAGAGAGAGCAGTAGTAGTAGCGTGGAGAAGAGCAAAAAAATGGTGGTTACGACTTTAACACTCTTTGGCAAGGTAGTGGCTTGGAGATAGCTTTCTCGGAGAGGCTCTCCACCGTAGAGACAGCTACAACATTTTCTTCACTTCATTTTGCTTAGCTTTTTCATTGGTTTTTAGCTATAGTCAGTTATTCATTCGTTACTTTCCATAAGTAGCTATTTTCTTACAGTTTCACTGCTTTATTTCCATACGTCCAAATCTTTTAATATTCATTCCATTGGTTCACAACTCGATTAGTGTTAATAATGTTTTTACATGTTCTAGGATATTTAGAATGAATGTTTAATGGATTTTATAGTTGAAATTCGTGAATTTTGTAAGGAACCTTTATGTTATATCAATGAATGTTTATTCCTTCAGTTTCTAGCTTTAATATTGGTTGTTTGAGTTTATTTATGTGATTTTTCAGATCTGAATATATTGGGTATTTGAATGTTTAATGGTTTATGTTATGGGTTTTTATTTATTTGTGATGCTTTGGATTAATTTGTGCTTAATAGTTAGGATTTATGCATGTTCTTAGATTCATAATCAACTAATTTGGAATTTTATACAAGTTATGTATGCTAAAAATTTTTATTTTTATATAATTAGTTTAGATTTTGTAATTTGGGTTATGATTAGTCATTTGCTAGCATAAACAGTTTTAATTTCTATTAAGTTAGTGTTGAATTTCAGTTTTATTAAGTATGAGTTTTGTTTATTTAATGTTTATTGTGCTTAATATGAACATGAGTGGCTAGACTACGTAAAGGTTTGGAGATATTTTAAGGATAAAGGGACGGAAATTATGAGAATGGAGTTGAGCTTATCTTGAATTGGTGTTTCTAGGTCTAGGTTGGTTTGGGATTTAGGATAAATGTCATGAATTAGGAATTGTTTATAGGCTTGATCACCCTTTAGGTAACTTTCTAATATAAAGGCCAGAGATGAGCGTGTGATACGTAATAGTCCATAGTGATTCCCGGATGTAGCAATAGGTTAGTTGATTTTTTCAGGATACTTAATCAACTAATATAGGATCCCATACCTTTAGGTTACACCTTTCAAGCTTATAAGTGGGTGGCCTAAGTTAGTTATTTCTTAGTACCTAATGCGTCTTCGCTATTGAACTTAGAGAGCCTATTCTAGGTTATAGTGGAGATCGGGACATTTCTAGAGCTTATTAATTTTGCCTATTTAAAGAAATTAAGGGTTTGAGAGCTTAATCGAGTCCATAGACTAGCACTATGATGAGAGTACCTTTTAATTAGATTCAAGGATCAATGAACATCCTGGAATCCCGAAGATATCTCCAACCCACTTCTTTACCATTGTTGTTAGTCTTTTCTCAATTTGCTTTATGTTTATCATTTCGTTTACATTCATTGCATCTTAGCTATTTTATTTTCATCATTTCAGGATATTTTGTTTTCTTTTATTTGCAACATTGGAAATGACATTTACATCCCAGCTCTCTGTGGTTCGACCTTATCGCTATTTACTGTATAGTTTGATTTTTAGGAATTTATTATTTGGTAGTTAGCGATAGGCTATCAGTGATCATTAACCTGAAGTAGAAGGCAAGACCCAATGCAGAGGGCTTAATTGTGGCAAGAAACCACTACAACTGCCTCATCCGATCCTTGTTTGATTATTTTGTTCTTATCTGTTGCATTATTTCTTTGTTGTTTTACTGGATTTAATCATACTCTGTTAACTTTTGGTAGTTCATTTTGGTTATTCACTTAGTTTATTTTAATACTTCTCTTATACTAATAAAGATAAGATTGAAGTATATCAAGATGATGAATCTTGTAAATTCCATGATGGGATGATTTCTTTTTCTTAAGAATTAATGTAGCTACTTTAGTCAAATATGCATGATTGAGTTACTGTGTTGTTGTCTTATATTTGCTATAGTTTCTAAACTGAATGAATGTAAAAGCATGACCAAACTTTGCATCATTTTGGTATTAAACGAAGGATCGAGAGAAGAAGTTTAATATGGAATGACAAAGTATAGATGTTTAGGTTAAGAATTAGAAATATATTAACTTAAGTGGTAATTATCAGTCAGGTTTCCATAATTAATTCGGATGATAACTTGTCGAATACGAAATTTAGATTTAGTTTATTATTCGAGTTGATCTTAGAACCCAACTGTTAATTTTAGTAAGACAATTATCCAATCATTTCCCTTTAATAATACATAGGAGATTAAATTAATAAAATTAATTATCAAGAGTTTCCCACTTCGATTAATCTATTTGCTTTTGCTTTAAGTTAAATTAGTTTACTTTTTAGTTTAATTTTGTAATTTTCATTAAAGCCTTCACTCAACAAATAGGGATAGAATGTTTAGAATTGCATTTATTTTTATTTTCTTTTATTATTTAAGATTAATTTGAGTGTACCAATTTCCCCTCCATGGAAGACAACCTTGGATAATCATCTACAATTACCTCATATACTTGCAAGTAGGATAGCCTAGGTATTTTTAGAACATATTTTAGCCCAACAAAACATATGAGCTAATAAACACTATGAGTGTTGAGTTCATAAAAACATATCCTTATTAGGGTCTATCCATTGAAATCACTTCATTCTAATGTTAATTAATCTCTTATAATATGTAAAGAAACCTTGCCTACGTGTTAAGAATCTCAACGGTTTAGTTAGTTCTTGTGGATGGTGTGACATCTCCTAACTTAAATGTTTTCACTGTTTTCTTTGCTAACATAAAGTTTGTTTTAGTTTCTACTTGATTCTTTTGGTCTAGTTATCTTATCAATGAATTTAAGGTGGAGTCATAAGTCTAGCTTAAGTGTTTTGTTAAGTATGTTGTTTTCTTTTTCTGTTTAGTTATGTGTTTCTTTGATCAAGGACGATAAAAAAACTAAGTGTGAGGAATTTGATAAGTGCAAAATATTGCATTTTTTATCCTCCTAAACTTAGTCCATTTAGTTATTTTTATTACACATTTGGGCATGATTATTCATATTTTATTAGTTAAGATTGCCCAAAATTATTTATTATCAATTTAAATGTGAAATTGGCCTAAGTTAAACTGTTTTTATTAGGCTTTAGGGACTGATGTAATTAGGTGGAGAAGAGATAAAACACAATAGTCCTAGCATAAAGATAAAAGAGCAAAACGATAGTCAAAATGAAAGAAGCAAAGCAGAAGAGGAAAATTGACAGCAGCAGATAAGCTAAACACCATCAGCCTAAAACACATAGTATTCCACTACTAAAAAAAAGCACAGTAGCATAAATAATGTGCAGCTAGAAAATTAAGCAAAAATGCATCACCATATGAAGTAAAACGCAAAATAGGAGAATAGAATGAACATGTTACAATAGATGAGAAATGCATCCAAACGACAGCAAGAAGAAAACGACAACGCAGAGGGAGAGTAAATAAAGAGTAAAACAAGAAAAACAGAGAAATTAAATGCACACATTAGCCAAAAACACAAAGCAGCTAGGAGGAGAAGAAGTATTGCATAAGCAGCACTCAACATAGAAACGTAAACCATGCAGTAGTGGAAAATGAAATGAAACAGAAAAATCCCAATAGAACCGACGTCCTCTGTTCCAATTCTCTTCAAAATGGAAGAGTTAAGAGGGAGATTATTAAAGAGCCATAAAAGTGCAGCTTTTGGTGTGTCTCAAGGGTTAATAAAAAAACGACAGTGGAAAGGTAGAGGATCGAGCATATCACTTCAATTTTAGAGTAAAATAAAACTTGAGAGCTATTGGTGAATTGATTGCTATTGCTTTATCTTTAGTCCGTAATTGCTATTGAGATTAGCGAGTCGAGTAGCAACTACTAAATCATTAGTTAGTCAAAGGGCTGAGATTTAATTAATATCGCATGATCTAGAAATTTTGCTAGCTGGTTGGTTGAAGTTCTTAGGGCTAATGATGTTTTCTTGGAAAGAATTGAATTAATCAATTTATATTCAAGTTGGTTTGGTTCTAGATTGGTAAAGGGAGATAAGGAGAAATCAACCGATGGACGTCTCTACAGTTGGCCTACTTTATAGCTCGGGATGTCGATGATAAAAATCTAAACTTAGATAACTAAATTTATGGGCTTAATGTATGCTTGATCACTTATGAATATACATGTTCAAATTTTCTTTATGTTATGTTTTTAGTGTTAAAAGTTTTTGTTTTCATTAATTAGTTCAAGTTTCTGATTAACCCCTTCCCATCTTTACGTGTGTGTGTTAAGGTTTGTGGTCTATTATGCTTTTCTATTAAATGAGGCCATAAGTTGAAGGATTTCAATGACTAAGTTATGCAAAATTAATTGGAGAATATCTTGATTGAAAAAAGTAATTGAACCTAGAATTTTAGAGGATATGTAGTAAAGTGATTAATGAGAAAACTTCCAACCCTGCCTATTTTGTTTCTGTTGTATTTAAATGTTTACATTTAATTTTCCCACATCTCATTATATATTTGGTAATTTTATAAGTCTCAAAGGTTAAAAGTTGAATGCCTAAAACATCTTTGGAAAGAAGAAATACCAAAAATACATAATCTGATCTATTGTGCTGTGCAACAACTATATTTTGTGTATTTGCTTGATTATGATTAATCTATACCTAGGAACTAGTCGCTATACTTGGTTTGTGTTTGGGTATGTTTAGGGAGTTATTTGAATGCTAGAATGCAATTAGAAAATTTCATGAAATTAATTTCCTAAAGCTAGAATTTAAAAAATATGCAACTTGAATATGAAAGTGTTATCCTTAGCTATTTATGCAATAAGATTTAAAAGTTGACAGTTTACTGCTATTTTCTTGTTTTCTCAACATGATTTCTACATAATTTTAAGTTTAATATGCCTGTAAATTCAAGTGAAAGATGATGAGATTAAATTAAACCTTAAAGGAGTACTTATAAATGTTTAAAGAAGGTGAATTTGCATTGTTTGCTCTTTGTTTTTGAGTTGTACATTCTGTTCTGATTTTCTAATATTTTAACATGATTTTAGCTTATTTCAACTACCAAAGACATGATAAATGACAGATCACATTGTGGGTTATTAAAGGGATTTAAGTAAAGTACAATCCTTAAAGTTTAATGAGATCAAACTAACGACTTACATGCTGTTTTACTATACAAATTCTAGATCTAATTTATTAGGTTGTATGATCATAATTTTCTGATTTAAGGGACTAAGATTTGGTAAATAACATGGGTACAATTTATGCATGAGTTTGAGCTAAATTAGACATCAAATTATAGGTGTTTCACCTTGTTTTTTGTGGGCTGAATTTTTCTGAACGAATTTTATTTTGTTTGGAATTATAATTACATAAATATACTTGCTCTCCCTGTGGGATCGATTCTTATTTCACCCTATACTAAGTTGTTAATTGATTATGTAAGAAATAGGACATTAATTTGAATATGTTTAACGACGTATATCAGTTACCATTAAGGAGAGTTGTGGATCATGACACCACCAAAGTTGGAAGAGCTAAGGAGATAATTGAAGGAGCTTTTGGATGTGGGGTAAATCCAACCTTCTAAAGCCCTATATGGGGCACTAGTATTGTTCCAAAAGAAGCACAATGGATCACTTTGATTATGCATTGACTATCAAGCACTAAATAAGATAAATATCAAGAATAATTATCTCATTCCTTGGATAGATGACTTGTTCGATTAAATTGGAGATGCAAGATGGTTCTCCAAGCTTGATTTGAGATCAAGCTACTATTAAGTAAGGATTGCCAAGGGAGATGAGACAAGGACTACTTGTTTCATGAAATATGGAGCTTTTGACTTCTTATTCATGCCATTTGGTCTCACTAATGCGCCCACAAAATTTTACAAACTTACGAACAAGGTACTGCATTCTTTTTTGGATAGATTTGTTGTTGTTTATTTGGATGACATTATTATATATAGCAAATCGTTTGAGAAGCATGCTTTACATTTGCAAAATGTCTTCCAAGACTTAAGGGACAATGAACTATATGTCAAAAATAAGAAGTGTGCATTCCTAAAGCCAAAGGTAGTGTTATTGGGGCAAGGCAAGCTAATAATGGATAGATCCAAAGTGCAAGTCATTCTCGAACGTGAGCCACTAAAGAAGGTGAGTGAGTTAAGATCCTTACTTGGTTTAGCTAATTATTATCATATTTTCATCCATGATTACACTTCCATTAGAGAACCTTTAATAGACATGCTCAAGAATGGACGAGTTTGGGGATGGGATGTCAAATGCCAAAAGGCATTTAATGCTTTAAAGGAGGCTATAAAGAAGGAACCAGTCTTTACTCTCCCAAATCACAAAAAAACCATTTGAAGTATAAATATATGCTTAAGATTTTGCACTTAGGGGTGTGTTATTGTAATAAGGACACCCCATTACTTTTCATAATCGAAATCTTAATGACACAGAGCAGCATTATACATGTTGGACCCCGTTTCTGGAGCCCAACTATCCGGAATACTAAAAGACGTGAACATATTATCCTATAAGGTTATTTCTATGGGATCTCTCTAGACAAAACTAGTTCCGGTAGAGAATTCACTAATTTAATTCTTCTAAACAATTGTAGTTCCATGTCTCTAGGTTATTTTGAAAAAATAATCGTCTCATTCGGAGCTCTACCAATCAAGATATGATTAAAATACCGAAGTATGTTAAATAAAACAATCAATTCATGCTCTTTTAGTCATTTTCCACTTTCTCTCCTTCAATATTTTTGGAATCGACTCCAATGGATACCAAAATTATATTGAAAGATAGAGAAATAAGTTAGGAATCTCTTAATTCAATACTCACTTCATTTGGTGATCGGATGATGGAGTTATGGCCAAACGAGTCAAAACTAGTTATGTCTCCATATTTTCAATGCAAAGATTATAGCACCTAAATCCAAGTCACGTGTAGGATAATTCATCTCATAAGTTTTCAATTGCCTAGAAGCATAACAATCACCTTATCTCCTTGCATCAACACACAGCCTAATCCCTTCCTCGAGGCATCATTATACACTATGTATCCATCATTACCCGAAGGCAAAGTCAAAATCGGTGCACTCGTCAATCTGTGCTTAAGCTTCTCAAAGCTTTTTTGACATTCATCTGTCCACACAAACTTTTGATTCTTCCTTGTCAATTTGGAAAGTGGAGCTACTATTATAGAAAAGCACTCCACAAACCTTCGATAATACCCAGCTAAGCCCAAGAAACTTCTCACTTCTGCTACATTTTTAACTGCTTCCCATTTCACAACCGCTTCTATCTTCCTCGGGTCCACATATACTCCTTGCTCTGAAATCACGTGTCTAAGAAATGCCACTTTCTTTAGCCAAAATTTACAATTTTCAAATTTGGCATATAACTTTTTCTTCCTCAATGTCTTCAAAGTAATCCTCAAATGTTCCTCATGCTCCTTGTCACTCTTGTAATAAACCAATATGTCATCAATAAAGACAATGATAAATCGGTCTAAGAAGGACTTAAAGACTCGATTCATCAAATCCATGAAAGCTATAGGTGCATTCGTTAACCCAAAAGGCATGAACAAGAACTCAAAGTGTCCATACCGTGTTCTAAAAGCAGTCTTTAATACATCGGACTCCTTTATCGGCAATTGGTGGTAGCCTAATCTCAAATCTATCTTAGAAAAGACCCTTGCTCCATGCAACTGATCAAACAAATCATCTATGCATGGAAGCGGATATCTATTCTTGATAGTGACATGATTGAGCTTCCGGTAGTCCACACACATTCTTAACGATCCATCTTTCTTCTTTACAAAAAGGACCGGAGCTCTACAAGGCGAAGAGATAGGCCTAATATACCCCTTCTCCAATAACTCTTCCAATTGCTCCTTAAGCTCCTTCAAGTCCGCCAAAGCCATTCTATAAGGTGGAATCGATATCGATGCAATACCTGGAAGAAGCTCAATGGAAAAATCAATTTCCCTAGGGGTGGTAGTCCTGATAATTCCTCAGGAAAGACATCCAGGAATTCCATGACTACAGGAATATCTTCTAACTTTCCTCCATCTGCCTTCGTGTCTACCACATAGGCCAAAAATGCTTCGCACCCTTTCCTTATCATCTTCTTTGCTATCAGAACCGAAATAATTCTCTGCGGGCTTGTTTTCCTGTCCCCCATAAACACCATCTTTTTTCCATTGCCAATTTGTCTGCAATCCAAGTTGGCTTTATATTTCTCCAAGGTGTCCATACCTAAAATCACATCTAATCCTCCCATCCTCAATGGCAATAGATCCACCACTAATTGTTCCCCTCCAATATGTATTTCACAGTCTCTGTATACTTGACTAATAATAATACATTGGCTAATTAGAGTACTCACCATCAAAGGAGTATCCAATGGGCTCAATTCTTTACCATGCACAGTTCTACTTGATGAAATAAACGAATGGGTAGAACTCGAATCAATCAAAACAACAACATTATCATCAAATAATGTAACCGTACCAGTCACAACTTTTGGAGTTGTTTCTGCGTCCTCCTGTGTCATTGCAAACACCCTAGCTGGCGCTTGCCCCCTTGGTCTTCCTAGAGGATTCACTTTCTTGGCTGCATCAGAACTTCCCACTTCCGTTGCAGCCTTATGTCCCACAGTCTCATTTCTCCCTGAAGCTTGCGTCTGAGTTTTCTCCTGTCTTGCATACTGAGGGCACTCTCTAGCCATGTGCCCTTTTTCCCCACAATTGAAGCAAGCTCCTTTCAATCGGTAGCACTCTCCTCTATGGAGTTTCCCACAGTGATCACATTTGGGGACAAATGACTTATCTCCCCCTCCCCTTCTGCTGCCTCCAGCCGTTGAGCCCTACTGAGAAATAGTTCTTAACTATCTAGATCTACTTGCACTGCTACTCCTCTCCTCAGATTGCCTAGGGAAAGTCCTGGAACTCCTTTCTGACATAGGAGTACCATCTCCCCTCCTGAGTTGTTCTCTTCTGTAAAATCCCATCACCGATGGGAAGGGTAGAATAGAAATTTTGAGTGGTCCATGGGCGTTTAGAAATGCCTCTACTTGTTTATGCATACACATATATGTGAATGGTACATTTTGCACATGAAAATGACTGTACATGCATTAATGACATTTCCCGGTATAAGTGTGAAGAAATGTGAGTGTGAATAAATATTATTTGTGTGTATCAACATTTGTGTTGGAGAGGGTCATTTTAGGTTTTCTGATTTTTAGTGAATTTTAGAAATTTTTCGGGAAATTTTTGGGGTCATTTCTGGACTAGAAAAATGTTAAAGTGGCAAAATAAGGGTATTGGTAGCAAAAAAATGACTGTCCAATAGCACTGGAAATTTAGATACATGAATTTAGGATTTATTGCTTTGAGCCATTGGAATTTTGGAGAAAAATTGGAGTAGAAATTGAATTGTTTTTGGAAAGGCACTAAGCATGTGACATGTGGCAAGTGACACTTGTCACTTGCCTAACATGCCACCTTATATGGGTATTTTAATAAGAATCATCATTTGTTTTTTGGTCTTTCACGATACTTCTTCTTCTTGTCTTCTTTATGTTTTGGTGAGTGGTGTCTTAAAAGGAAGACAATTTTTCTCCATCATCGTAGCTTCTCCTCTTCCTTGTTCTTCTTGAACTTATGATCAAAATTTCCACTCCCTTTCACCTTGCTTTCTCTTCTTTTGGTTCACTAAAAACCTAAACCTCCTACCCCCCTCAAGAAGAAGGTGATCGTGTATGGTAGTGGAGGTTAGAGAGGTTGTGAAAATTTTTGAAGATTGGAAGAAGTGGAAGCTTAAGTAGGTAAGAAACATTATTGATCTTATAGTTTTGTCATTAATTACATTATTGGTGATGTTTGTGCATTTAATTGTATGAGAATTGTGTTGGAGTATATTGGGTGT
>JAOQMS010000003.1:15544778-15556708 GCA_027563885.1 Erythroxylum longipes
CAATGTAGTCAAATATGACAATGTAAAACTACTCCCTTTTGAAGCCCATCGAACTCAAGCCATCGCTACATCTTCAAAAGGAAATGGTGCTTAGCCAAGCATTACTCCGGGAGCACTCACAACTGTAGATACACCGACAGCATCCATGGCAGTAGCAACCAAATGATGAGAGAGACGATGAGAAGTGAAAAATGGGTGATGGATGAAGGTCGAGAGTGAGAGATGAAGTGTATGTATGTCAAAGTGTCGGCTCTCTCTTGTAATGAATATCTGTAAAGTGTTTTCTGCATAACCTAATTTGGCATGTTTTTAAATGTTGGTTCGCGGGTCGGGTCAAAATAGTGAGAGATTTTCCTAAATATGTTTGGGTTTTCGACGTTTCACTACGGTGACAGGTAAGCTCGCCGCGGCGTTGCTTATTTTCTGGATCCTTCGCTGCGGTGAACTTTTCCCTAAAGTTTCACCTAATTCTTCGTCCTTCGCCACGGCGATAGATGGGCTCGCTGCAGCGAACTTTTCCCGAAGGCTATGATCTTCTGTTGACTTCAATTCAGCACATTGACTCTCTTCTCCTTGAGGATCCTACAATCAAAAATAGCAATTTGCAGTATCAATTGTTCTTAGAAAACTTAAGAAATGCAATTAATACCAATTGTGACAATTTTTACTATCAAATTGCATAAAATAAAAATGCACACTCAAGAATTAATTTAAGCACAAAATCAAGAATTAGGAGTCAAAAAGTATATCAAAGGCCATGAAAATGTCACCAATTTATGTTATAAACTTGGGCTTAGTCAGTTCCAAACAAAGATAGCTACCTTCACTAAGATGGAAGGAGAGCCATTCCATAAGGCGTGGGAATGCTTCAAACTTCTGCTAATATAATGTCCACGCCATCATTTTCCACTCCACATGTAAAACTAGTTCTTTTATGATGGATTGACACAAGAATGTCAGTACAAGGTGGATAATGCAGTAGGAGGAGTTGTGGGAGAGAAGAATGCCAAAGAAATACATGAAATCTTCAAAATGTTGACAGCCAATTCTTAACAAAAAAATGTAAGAGGGAGAAGAGCTAGAGTTCATGAAGTGAGTTTAAATCAAGAGATGGCTATGCAATTGGCTGAGTTGACAAAGCATGTAAAAATGCTAACTATGAGGCTACCCTTAAATGCTCCAAATCAAGAGGTATGTAGTGTATGCGAAACTTACGGTCATGAAGCTAATGTTTGATCATATTCTTTTGAATCTTTTATAGTTGCTGAAGAACAAGTGAACTCACTTAATGGTTTTCAAGGGTGCAAAATGATCCGTATTTGAACATCTACAACCCTAGTTGGAGAAACCACCCTAATTTTTCTTGGAAGACTAGCAATCCACTAATACAACCCTAACTACAATATCATAATTTTCATAGGCAAAGCCAGTTTCAAGGGCAATCCTTAAGTCAAAATCTACCTTGCAAGCCTTCTCTGAATATGTTTATTCAAGTAACAACTCAAAATCAAGAAACAAACAATAAGACATTCAACTCCTTGGAAGCATTTGTAAGGAGGATTGATACTCAAGTAGGGCAAATCGCCACTCAAATACACAAAAATTAAAAAGGGAAGTTGCCCAGTCAACCCAAGCAAGCCCAAGTAGTTACTATTTTGAGAAGTGGTAAGGTGATTGAAAATCATGTTAAGATCCCTTCTAATCTGTCTAGTGTAAGTAATCAACAGGAGGAGAACCTCACTAACGAACAAGCTGAGCAGAATGAAGAAAATAATGGGCACGAAAACTTTTTAATTAATGTTCAGAAAAGTGAGAAAATGGGGCATACAACTGACTACCATAAAGGACCAAGACTGCATATGGTGACTAATCATTATAGACCACCAATCTCATATCTGAGCTGCCTTAAGGAATCAAAACAAGATCAACAATTTTCTGATCTATATAACATGTTTTCCAAATTTAATATTAATCTCCCTTTGTTAAGTGTGATAAGGAATATTCCATCTTTTATGAAGTTCTTCAAGGAACTAAGCACTAAAAAAAAGTTTAAGCCAAAAGATAAGGTGATAGTTTCAGAAGTTATAAGTGGAGTGTTTCAGTAGCAATTACCCCCGAAGGAAGGAGCACACTACCAATACCTTGATTGATGTGAAGAATAGGAAACTAAGCAAGATTGCTTTGGGATAAACGTTAGAATTTTCAATCTTTAATGTTGAACCTATTCCTACTACTACTGTTTATGAAGATTGTTCTTTTTTTGATCAAATTAATGCTACATAAGTTGATTTCTCCTTATAGGAAGAAGAAAAAAAGGAGCTGGGCTTGGTTATAGATAATGATGAATGTTGACAATTGCTTGTCAATGCAACTAAGGGAGACGTTGGAAAATTTTTCGAGAAAAATCCCAATGAAGAGAAGAAAATAGTGGAATCAATCAATTTGAGCTATCCACCTGGAGCATGAAATTTGACGTGTCTAGTTAAAAGACATTAAAGAAGCGCTAAATGGGAGGCAACCCATATAATTTCTGTTTTGTTTTTCAATTATTTGTTTTTTATTCCTCTTAGTTAAACTCAACTTAATCTGTTTGCTTTGTGTGCACAGGCCTACTTTTCAATCTCTTCTATTTGTCTTCCTTGCAGTTGTTCTCCACTACTTGATATAGGATTCCATGCTCCACACCGAATCAATGCAGCCACCACCTACACTTTTGTATCGCATTTCTATCTTTGTTCTTTTTATTATTTTTACTGCTTCTCAGTTTAATGTCTTGTAGTTTTAATTCTTGCCCTTGTTCGTATTATTTTATGTCTTATGTCCCTCTTTCGTTTTCACATCACATTAGGGATAGTGTGATAATTAAATGTAAGGAGGGATATTTAACTGTGATATCTTTATTATGTGTGTTTGTTTCCCATTTAACAGTTAGAGATGCATGGTCATTACATAAACTCGATCGAGAAGCAGAATATGAGAGAATGAGTATACTTGCATGCTTAGACTAATTAACTTGGATTTTGATAAAAGGACATAAGCTTGTTGTGATATATGAATGAAACTTTTGATTTGGTTAAAATTTGAGCCTTTTTGAAATAATAAACAGCAAATTCAAGTATTCTTTGTTAAGAGTGTTATTTTATGATTAAGTAACTCTAGAATTGATTGAAAATACTAGTTAAGATCACAAAATCTTATGCACACATTGAAATGATGAAGGCAATTAGGATTTACCCCTTTGCTTAAAAAGCCACCATAATGTTACCCTTAGTGAGCCCCTTTGAGCTTATCCTAAAACCTTTTCTTTCTTTAAACCTAAAATATGGCCTTTGTCTTAATCATTTATCCTCTTTGTTGCGCCTACCATAAGGCAAGATGAGCATTTGAAATGGTATTACTGGGTTTAGAAAGTAACTACTTGGATAAGTGTGGGGGAGCATAGCATATAGTTTGGTATTGCATTAGGAATGAGTATGGTTATAGCAATTATCTCTCATTTATATTTCTCTTCTCTTGATTTCCTTATTTTAAATAAAAAAGCAAAAGAGAAAGACAAAAAGAAATAGAAAAAAAAAGAAGGAAGAGAAGATTAGCAGAAAATGAAAATAAGAGGAAAGACATAAAAAAGGGAGTGCTAATCTTATTAACTGATAAGTTCGAATTGCATTATGTTTTAGGGCTTAATTTGATATGTATGTAATTGTTAATTCAATCGTTTAGTATGTGTTTAGGTTAGAATTGTGTCAGTTTGTTAACTATTTATGTTTTAAGTGTTTTATAGGTTAGTACAAGTCTTTAAGCCTAATTATTATGTTTTTGAGGTAGTGTTTCATGGTCAGCAACGAAGAACTGAGAAATTTCAAAGAAACTTGGGCTGAAACAGTGGCCCAAGATCGTGGCACAATTGGCCATGATCATGAAAGAAGCACCAGAGATAGCCCACGATCGTGGCCCATATGCCATGATCATGATAGAAGCCTAGGACATGGCCCACGATCATGGCCTGCTTACCATGATCATGATAAAAGGCTCAGATGTGGCCTTCGATCGTGGCCTCAACCAAATAGACACACAGACTCTAAAAAACGTCAAGTTTCTAGGGATTTTTCAGATCTTTTGGATCCCTGAAAAACGCTAAAGCTGCTCCGAATACAAAAGGTATTTAAAGAATAAGACAAAGAGGCAAGGAAGAGCTTTTGCATCAGCCACTTTTAAAGAAACCCTAGAGAGAATTTTCAAGAGATAAAGAAAGAGAAGAAGGAAAAGAGAAGAGGAGAAGAAGTCAACTCAATGTACTTCCCGAATCAAGAGTTTTTCGACATCGCTGCCTCCCATTATCCACTCTATTTCATATTTCCTGCTATTTTCAATTTTATCATTGTATAGAATTGGAATAATAGTTGATGATAGGATTTTTTAATGTTGATGATATTTCTAAACTCAACTTCGGGGTTTTATCTTTGATTTAATAAAATCATATTCTTTATGTGTTATTTGGATTCATTGTGATTTAATTCTGGATGTGCATAATTTGATAGTAAACCCAAGGGTGAATTAAATAAAAAATAATTAAATTGGGCTAACGAGAGTTTGGTAACTTAATAAAACAAAAATTAAATCAAATTGGTAAAATTGTGCGAAGAGAGATCTTGCATAGTTTCTGCTAGTTTATTGGACAACTTCAGATCTATTTAGGATTTTAAATAGGAAATGAGAAATTGCAACTTCTATAATCTGATTAGGGTTTATAATTTAGGGTTAATGATTATAACTCGAGAGAGAGTAATCAACCCTTGGATCGTCTAGAACTAATAACCCAATAATTCATAATCAATTAGGTTAGCATTAAGGATAGGTAAAATTCCCTTTCTCTTAATTGGTAATTCTTTTAGGTTGATTCTTAAGCATGTGGTGCAATTGCTAAATTGTTAATATTTTTATGATTGATTCTTTAACTGATTTCTTTGATTGAATTAAATTATCTTTTTTAGTTCTGTTACTTTTGAATTTTTCGAATTGTTCTGGCCTTAGATTTTAGGAATAGATTAACCTTCCTCGCGGGATCGACACCTTATGTACTATACGAACGACCCATGTACTGGCAGATTATTGAGGCTAATCAATTAAAACTTACACACATCGAAAGAACCCGATCAAGCTTTTGGTGTCATTGCCAGGGGAGGCAATTAGCTTAGTTCTTTAGTTGAAGGTTTTTTCACTATCTTTTGTTTTAATTAAAAAAAAGAGAAAGAAATTTGAGGCGCAAAGTGGAGACACAACAAGACATCTTAAAATGAGAATGAGACATCTAAAGAGCTAGATGGTAAGAAGAAATGGAAAGAACAATGATGGAAGATAGATATTATAGGAACCAAAGAACTTTTGCGAATTACAATAAGGCACAGTATAGCTGGGGAAGTAATGATCCTTATTAGAATATGTACACTTCGGGGTGGCAAAACCACCCAGATTTCTGTAGGTCCAATAATGCAAGTATTCACATGAGACATCGAAACCTATTTGAGTTCAGCAAGATGAGTCCAGTTCGTGAGATTCCAAATTGGATAAAATCATGGATAAGCTAACAAACATGGAAGAGACCCAAAAGAGACTGGAACAGTAAAATACATTAAAGAAGTTCTAAATGGGAAGCAGCCTATATAATTTCTTTTCTGTTTTTCAATTATTTGTCTTTTATTCCTCTTAACGAAACTCAAATTAATTTGTTTGCTTTGTGTGAACAGAACTACTTTTCAATCTTTTCTAGTTGTCTTCCTTGTAGCTGTTTTCCACTACTTGATATCGGATGCCATGCCCTACACCGCATCAATGCAGCCACCATCCACACTTTTGTATTGTATTTCTATCCTTGTTCTTTTTATTTTTTTACTACTTGTTAGTTTAATGTTTTTTAGTTTTAATTCTTGTCCTTGTTTATGTTATTTTGTGCCTCTTTCATTTTCGTATCACATTAGAGATAGTGCGATATTTAAGTGTGAGTGTGGATATTTAAGTGTGATATTTTTTATTTTATGTTTGTTTTCCCATTTAGTAGTTAGAGATGCATGGCCAATAAAAGCTCGATCGGGATTAGAAATGCATAATATGAGTGAATGAGTATACTTGCATGCTTAGACTATTTAACTTGGATTTTAATAAAAGGACATTAGCTTGTTGTGATATATGAGTGACACTTTTCTTTTTGTAAAAATTTGAGCCTTTTTGAAATATTAAACACTAACTTCAAGTATTCTTTGTTAAGAGTGTTATTTCATGATTAAAGAACTCTAGACTTGCTTGCAAATGCTAGTTAAAATCATATAATCTTATGCACACATTGAAATGATGAAGGCAATTAGGATTTACCCCTTTACTTAAAAAGCCACCATAATGTTACACTTAGTAAGCCCTTTTGAGCTTAACTTGAAACCTTTTCTTTCTTTAAACCCAAAATATGAGCCTTTGCCTTAATTATTTATCCTCTTTATTGTGCCTACCATAATTCAAGTTGAGCATTTGAAATGGTATTACTAGGTTTAGGAAGTAATTGCTTGAATAACTACGAGGGAGCATAGTATATAGTTAGGTATTGCATTAGGAATGGGTATGGTTGTAGCAATTATCTCTCTTTTATATTTCTCTTCTTTTGATTTCCTTGTTTTAAATAAAAAATTAAAAGAGAAAGAAGAAAAAGAAATAGAAAAGAAAAGAAGGAAGAGAAGATTAGCAAAAAATGAAAAGAAGAGGAGAGATATGAAAAAGGGAGTGCTAATCTTCTTAACCTGAACGGAAAAAATTAAGTGTTTTATGCTTCATTGTTTGTATTACTTTAAATTAACAATTTTTTGTGGTTCTAAAATGTGATTTTCCTTTTTCCTACCCTTATCCTAGCCCCAATACAATCAAAATAAAGACCTTCAGATTGATGTTTGTGTTTGATATAAAAGGTAGAAATTGGATTAGTAAGCAAGCTTATGGTAGATGCCTTACATGGAATGAATGATAGGTAAATATATCCTACCTTTGAATGCTTGAGAGGATGGAGAGTAGAGTGAGTATCTATCACATTTGTTGATGGTTCTTTGAATTGAAGTACCTGATGATTTTGGCTAAATATGCAAAGAATAGCTTGTTCATGGAGTATCATGAGTTTCAAGTTATTAGGTTGTGTTTATTGAAATGATCATTGATATCCTTAAACAATGTTTAGGAGCATTGTTATTTTCATTGTTTGTTCTTGTATAGTTTAGTACTCCTTTTTTTGCTTGAGGACAAGTATAGTTTAAGTGTGGGGTAATTGTTGTGTGTAATTTCTACTGATTTTGCTTGCATTCATATATTGATTTTGGTTACAAATTCTGGTATTTTAAATCTAAATTTGAATGAATTGAGTGAAAATGATCGTGAATTTTGCATAAAGGTTGAAGGAAACGTTTTATGAATTTTACATGAAAAATGAAAGCTCATGTAAATTTTACATGAAAAGAAAAAAAGGGGAAAAATTGGTAATTAAAAAAGCAAAAAAAGTGGTAATTAAAGTGTCACCACTCACCACCGTGCCAAACTTAGTCACGGTGGTGACCAGCCCTCACAGGGGTGACAAAAATAGTCACCCTTTTGACTACTCCTTTACGCTCACATTGAGTCTGACACATGCAGGTTAACGACGTTACAACCTTACAACCCTAAACTTAGACTTGTGCTATAAATAGAAAAGGAATTTGGTTGAACATGGAGGGTGAGGCACATTCTAAACTTGTTATGGGAAACAAAATTGATAGAGAGAAAGAAGGTAGAGAAGAGAGGAGAGAACAGAGAGTAGTTGGGAGAGGAAAAGAAGAAGAACAATAGAGAGGTAGAAGTAGCATGAGCATCCGAACATTTGAGTGAGAACCAAGAAGAAGTAGAAGGTGAGATCCATATAGAAAGCTTGAGAGTGGCATTAGATCACTACAACTCCCTCATTTGAATTTGTTGAATCTGTTTATTATTGCTCTGTTGTTTCATTGAACTTACTCGTTTGTTAGTTGCTAGACTCATACTCTGTTAGTTTTTAATAGTTCATTTCAATTATTCACTTGGTTTATTTTTTTATTACTTCTCTTATACTGATAAAGATGGGATTGAAGTATATGAAGATGATGAATCTTGTTTATTCCATAATGGGCAGATATCTTTTTCTTGAGGATTAATGTAGCTATTTTGGTCAAATATGGATGATTGAGGGACTGTGTTGTTTTCTTATGTTTGCTATAGTTTCTAAATTGAATGGATGTAATAGCATGACCAAACTGTGCATCATTTTATTATTAAATGAAGGATTGAGAGAAGAAGTTTAATATGGAATGAGAAACTATAGACGCTTAGGTTAATAATTAGAAATATATTAACTTCAATGGTAATTAGTAGTTGAGTTTCCATAATTAATTCAAATGATAACTTGTAGAATATGAAAGTTAGACTTGGTTTCTTATTCGATTTGATCTTAGAACCCAAGTGTTAATTTTAGTAAGAAAATTATCCAATCATCTTCCCTTAATCATGCATAGGAGATTAAATTAGTGAAATTAATTCTCAAGAACTTCCCACTTTGATTAATCTATTCATTTTTGCTTCTGGTTAATTTCTTTTACTTTTTAGTCTAATTGTATAATTTTCTTTAAAGCCTTCAGTCAATAAATCGAGATAAAATGTTTAGGATTGCATCTATTTTTATTTTTGTTCAAGATTAATTTAAGTGAACCACTTTCACCTTTATGCGAGACGACCCTGGGTTATCAACTAGAACTACCTCGTATACTTGCGAGTAAGATAGCTTAGGTATTTTTTTAACTTATTTTAGGCACAACAATTACATATAGCACCAATATCCTTGAGATTATTCCATAATTAACTCCTTTGGACAGAAAATTTGATAGCTTATAGTAGTGTAAGAAATAAGGATACTTTCTTAGCTTTAAAGAAGATACTTAAGTGCATTAATTGGTCAAAAATCTTCAAAATATCTAATCAAATTCTATTAAAATTAAAAAAGATGATGATTCTGCCTAGATCGTGGTGGGAGTTGATAGGCTACCTAGATAACTTTTATTTTTATTTCCAAAAGGCCTAGAAGAAGAGGCTTTTCTTTTAATACAAATTCCTTCAATGTAAGCTATTTTAGAAGTTTATTTAAACCTCTTAAATTTTAACTTATGAAAGACATCACTTGTTTTTACCTTTTGATGAAGAACCCTTGCTCTTCTGGGATTTTCTTCTGCCAGTTACAATTTTGTACTCTTTATCAATTTGAGAAGAAGATTGTAACTCCTTATTAACATATTTATTTACATCTTCCTTCTGGATTTCATTAGTAATACCAATGAAAGAATCCTTAGCTCATTCTTATTGGAAAGGAAAGTTCTTTCTACAACATTGTTGGTCCCAATTCTAATAGGGGTATTATCTATTTCATTATGAATAACTCTATTCTCCAAAGAACCATTCTCTAGCAATATATCAACTACTTCAGTTACTGCACCAAAAATAGGAATATTCTAATGAGGATTTGGAGCTTAAACAACTTTAATAGGATCAACTGAGTCCTTATTAGATTTCCTCAAGCTAGGCATGAATTCAGCAGGATCAGTAACCCCTTTTTCTATAACAGGATTACATTCTTCAATTATAAGGATATTTTTTTACATAAGCTCGTCATAATTTGCAATTACAAATATTCTGCCTATAGGTTTCCAAACATGTTTAGGTTTCATATTGGCAGGATTCTAGTTATATTTAATTCTAACTTTTTCTTTCACTAGCACCATATTATCATTAAATCTCATTATTACAAGTAAGTTTACAAGTGCCTCCACTACTATGCATATTCTTGAAAATTTAAGATCATGACACAATGTTCTTTCAATTGAGTTAGCAAGATAGCTAAAACCTGTAGTGGTGTAATATTCAAGTGGAACTTCATGTATAAAAGTCTAAAGAGGAGTATTGGTTTCTTTCATGTCTTTAAATCTAATCCCAGTCCTCCAAGGTTGAATCAAAAATGGCTTTTGGTTAACAAACCATGGTCTAACTTTTATAATTTCATTCATTAAATTAAGTGAATTGAAATTATGATAGAGAAAATAACTAAGATTTTACAAACCAAAAAGGAGACTATTTTCTTAAGAACTTTGTCAATTGAGTCCTTAGGAATTTAGCTGATGGCATATTGTTGATTATTGATTACAATTTTTTTGTTAATTTAGTAGGGTGATTATAAAAATCTTTGCCCTTGTTTTAGGTTTGACCATTGGACTACTTGTAATCCTATATTTAGTAGGTTGATTACAACAAGCTTACAGTACTACTTTTGGGAAGCTTTCATTATGGGAAGGTAACATGGAAGTCTCTAATCGAGGCAACCAGAAGCCTTCTTTAAAGACTCATCCACCTTAGGAGGTATTAGAGGAAATTCATTTTCCATCTCTTTAAGATGTTATGGACGTGATTAACCAAGTAAACATTAAATAATAATAGATCCAAAGATAGTAAGTAAATCTTAAAGAAACGTAGTAGAAGTAGGCACTCCAACTAAAAAAGCTTAGCAATTACAATCTATAATGGTCAATGGAATTGTCACTCCCCCTCTAGAGCTATTGAATGAGGGAACTAAACACTGGTCTAATATATTTGTAGGATGTTTTCTTAACAAAAGGCTAGCTTTCCCTTAGGTTTAAAACTAAGCACGCAGAAGATGGGGAAATAAAGGCTTGGATAAGATCCTGTTAATTAAAGATGATTCATTCCTATTACTGTTGATAACAAAAACAATATGATCGAATATGGTCCTTGGCAAATTAGATGCCAATCAATGTTTCGCTAAAGATGGACAGAAATAGAGTTTGAAGGATGAACTCCCTAATACACTGCTAGTGATTAATTTGGATGTAGCTAAAGAAACGATCAAATTAAAATTTTAACTCAATTATAACTAGAGATCTTAGCTTACAAAGAAAATTTGGAAACCTATAGGTAAATCATTCACTACAAGGTACTGCTAGGAGCTAGTAGGATTATGGAGGATTCAATCTCTTAACCAAGTGGAGGATTTTATCTACCGCTCAACCTGTTCCTTTGATATAACTAACTTAAGAAATAAAGGCTCTAACAATCAAACAGGACAAGGATAGAGAGCATGATGAAAAACATATTGAAATAGGAAATAATGCAATAGAAATTATTCCCAATAGAACTAAGCATGAAGTGGAAGATCAAGTTTATGACACTCTAGAATCCAACTTGAATATAACGCTAGCTGAGCAATTCTTTCTAGTTACTAATAGAAAATCAGGGAGAAAGAGAAGAAAGCCCAAAGGGGGTTGGTAGCCTAATTTCTCACATGAACTCCCATATTATAAAATATAGACTATTAAAGAATTAAGTTTGGAGAAAAAAAAGTATTGGTTTAGTACTGCTAAAGACTATAATTAAACCTCACAAGCTATAGGAGATTATGAAATTTCTAGGAAAGTATTTGTCTTTTGGCTTCAAACATAAACACCATTATAATGATAGAATTATTTATGCATCAACAAGGAAAAAGTGCAAGTGTTTCTTTTGAGTAACTTTGACTGGGATATTCATCTGTCTTGTAAGGTGGAAGGTATCGGCCCCCTAAAAATTTTTCCATTAACTTAAGCATGATAGCTTATGGAAATAATGCATGAGAAGAAATTGAGGGAATTTTCGGAATATAGCTTAAGAACCAAGGGTGAAGTGGACTTTTGAGAGAGGTATGATGGACTTATTTTTAGTGGCAAAAAAGCAGCGTGAATGAAGGCAAAAAAAGAAGAATAGAAGAAAAGAGAGGCTTCAGATGAGAGTGAAAGAATAGAGTTGAGAGCTAAGTTGTAAAGCTTAAAGAGAGAATCCGAGTGCATGCAAGAGAGGAA
>JAOQMS010000003.1:15556808-15575580 GCA_027563885.1 Erythroxylum longipes
TTTCATTTGGTAAGAATTTGAGCCCTTTTGAAATATTTAACACCAAATTCAAGTATTCTTTGCTGAGAGTGTTCTTTCATGATTAAGGAACTCTAGAACTTGCTTGCAAATACTAGTCAAGGTCAAATAATCTTACGCAAACATTAAAATGATGAAGGCAATTAGGATTTACCCTTTTTGCTTAACAAGCCACCGTAATTTTACCCGTAGTGAGCTCCCTTTGAGCTTAACATGAACCATTTCTTCTTTAAACCCAAAATGTGAGCCTTAACCTTGATTATTTAACTTTTTCATCTTACCTACTATAAGGAAGTATTGAGCATTTGAATGGGTATGATTAAGTTTACGGAATAATTTCCTGAATAAGTGTAGGGGAATCATAGGATATAGTTGGTTTTTTTAGTTAGGAATGGGTAAGGTTGTAATAATTTGTATCTCTCCTCTACATTTTACCTATTCTAAAATTGATATCATTATTATAAATAAATAAATAAAAAAGAAAAAAGAAAAAAGAAAAGAAAAGGAGGGAATAAAAGATGACAAGAAAAATGAAAAGAAATAGGAGCGACATAAAAAAAAGAAGAGAGAGAGAGGAGAGGAGAGTGCTAATCTTGTTTACTGAGAGGAAAGAATTAAGTGTTTTTTGCTTTATTGTTCTGTATTACTTTAAATGCTCAATTTGTTCTGTGGTTTTAAATTGTGAATTTCCTTTTTCTTACCCTTAGCTGGCCCCATTACAATAAAAATAAAGACCTTTGGATTGATGTTTATGTTTGATATGAGTGGTGGAGATTGGATTGGTATTAAATGAATGATCTAGAGAAGAAGTTAAATATGAAACGAGAAACTATAGACACTTAGGTTAAGAATTAGAAATATATCAACTTAAGTGGTAATTATCAGTCAAGTTTTCATAATTAATTTGGATGATAACTTATCGAATGTGAAAGTTAGATTTAGTTTATTATTTGAGTTGATCTTGGAACTCAACTATTAATTTAATAAGACAATTATCCAATCATTTCCCCTTAATCATACATAGAAGATTAAATTAGTGAAATTAATTCTCAAGAGTTTCCCACTTTGATTAATCTATTTAGTTTTTTTGCATCCAGTTAAATCAGTTTACTTTTCAGTTTAATTTTGTAATTTCCTTTAAAGTCTTCAATCAACAAATTGAGACAAAATGCTTAAGATTGCATTTATTTTTATTTTTGTTCGAGATTATGACAGTGTTTCGTAATGCTAGTCAAAATAAAATAACTAAACTATTACTATAGCAATGGTGAGTCTAGGTCGATCCCACAAAGAGTGTGTGTAAAGTTTATAAAATGAAATTAACTGGTGTTTAGATTTAATGGGGGGTGGGGGTTTTGGTTTTAGAAAGAAGAAAATAAAATTAAACTAAACTAATAAAAACAAATTAAAGAAAACATGCAAAAATGATAAAAGTGGAGAATTATGTAGGACCCAATTCTTTGGTTCAATCTCAGCCTATACCCTAGTTAAGCATATTTCATTAATTTGTTGTTCTCAAACCTCTCCTAGTAACTATTAATCATGGGTTAATAATTAGCTCAAGTTTTCTCTTAGGTTTTGTTTAATCAAGATACAATCGTTAATTAAACCTAACTATTAAATAACCTAGGATATAATCTTGAGATTTAATTAAGCAGTAGCATTACGAATTAGGAAATCCGATTAATCAAAGCAACAACCACATACGATGCATCATTTAACCTAGGTTATGTTATCCCTAATGACTACAAATCACTAGTCGCTACATATGAATTTCAACATAACAATTACGAATTACATCAAAATTCTAACAATGAGTTTGTAAATAAACAATTCAATGAATGCATTAAAATCATCTTTTCATAATACCCAATTCAATCAGCGTAAGATAACATAATCAATTCCTAATAAGAGAAAGAAACAACAAAAATAAAGAAATACACTTAACTCGGGTTGTCGATGTCGATGTCACCTCCGAAAAGGTGTCGGTACATCTAGCCCTTTATGGGTCTCTCCCACGAAAATGCTTCAACCCACGGTGGATAACCTTATCGTAGCCTTCTCAATGCGCCCCCAAGCTCTCTTCTATCGCAAGCTTCTCTCTATTTCACACTACTCTCTTCTGTTTTATTTCCTAACTACTCTTTTCCACTATTATATGATGTGAGAAATAAACTTTATGATCCATCTCCACTATTCATATATCCTTTTGTTTCTGCCGCAAGCTCCCTATTCTCTTTCCCTATTCAGTAATTTGACAAATTAATATGTTGGGTCACGCATACTATTCACGCCTCTATTAACCCTTCGTTGCTTCTATATGCTGTCGTTTTCCTTGGCCAGCTTATCCATGTATTACCGTTTTGCTCCTTGTTTCCCACTCTGCTGGTGCATTTTGGTCTCTCCCCACCTACTACATGTTCTTTTTTTTGGGGGAATTTGAAATTTAAATATATATTGCCAAAGCTGAAACTTATACACAATCCTTTACAAGGATATTATAAAAAGTTAAACAACAACAAACTACACTACTAGAAAAGTACAACTGATACATCTCAAAACATTAAATAGACCATATCAGTCTAAGTTCCTGGCTGATGTTATTTTGCTTCCTTTTGGCTATCATTGTCTCTCTAATCAAATTAACTATTGTCTCGGCAAGTTCATACTTATGTTGCTCCTCTTTCTTGTAAATTCTTCTATTCCTCTCCCTCCATATATAGTAGATCACCATCTGAAAAGACGTCTTAATAATAAGACTATATCGCTGGCCTAATTTGGAGTACCACATGATAACATTCAAAGCTTTGTTTCAGTCAAAAGATAAACTTGAAATTCTAATTAAATTAAAATTATGCTCCACACTGATTTGGTATAGTCACAATAAAAAAACAAATGATTTCTACTCTCGTTTATATGTTTACACAAAACGGGGGATCAAAACTTCCGAACCAACAGTCCTACATTCTTAACCTATTCTTAATAGTTAACCACAAGAAAATAGCAAATTTTAGATTTAAAACCTGCTTCCACACTACTTTAGCCCACGGGACCGCTTCCAGAGGTGCCCTCTCTATAATGTGAGCATATTTGTTCGTGAAAACACCACTATTATGGGCAGCCTATATCGCCTTATCCAACCTAGTACTGATTTGCAACCCAGAAACGTAGTTGTCTAATAGGTGAAAAAACCTGAAATTATTCATCTTAATCCCTCTCCCAAAGAACCATATAACTTTAACGTCCTTAGGAATCCTATTTCGTAAAACTTGTAAGTCAGTCCGTAACCATAAATAACTGAAAATGGTCTAATTATTAAACTAAAAACTAATATCTTCACCATTCCTTACCCTATACTTTATAAAAGTATAGATCTTTTCCCTAAGGTTGAACATGCTCTTGAAAATCCAAAAGTAGTCACACCTCAGCTGAAGTTGACAAAAACTTCGACCATGAAGGCGGTAAGTTTGTACCCACTTAACCCACAACACTTCTTTATCAACAAATAATCTCTATATCCTCTTCATTAGTAAAACCTTTTGCATTTGCGTAATCGAGATAATTCCTAATCCCTTTATTTTTATGGCAAAATAATTTCGCTCCACTTGACCCTGGCCCCTTGCTATTTTCATATTTTCCATTCCATAAAAAGGATTTTAACAAACTCTCCATTTCCTTAATCACTTTCTTAAGTATTACTAAGTGAGCTACCCAGTGGACATCTGTACTGTTTAAAATCGACATAATGAGGATAACTCTAGTAGCTAGTGATAAGTATCTATTTTGCTAAGCATATATTCTAGCTTTCAATTTCTCTAACAAAGGCATAAAATCTGAAAATTTTGGCTTACCTGAAGTAATAGGGACTCCCAGATACCGGAAAGGAGTTTCGTAAAGAGAAAACCCCACCAAATTGCTTATCCACTATAGATTCCTGACATCTGAGGAAACATAGACTCCTCTCTTCTGCAGATTCAACTTCATCCTAGACCATCCCGAAAAATTATTCGCCAAATTCATCATCGTCTTAATGACATGTGATTTGGCCTTACAAAACAGAATCACATCATCAACGTAAAGCAAATGTGATAATTTCAGTTCCTTGCATTTATAGTGATACTAAAACAAACCATTACTTTCCACAATTTTGGATACTAGTCTAGATAATCCCTCTATAGCTAGAGTGAATAGGTAAGGGGAGAGAGGGTCCCCTTGCCTAATCCCTCTAGTATTAAGAAACGGTTTCGTAGGAATCCTATTGACTAAAACACTCATCAAAGTAGTTTGAATACATTGTAGGATCCACTGGCAAAATCGTGAAGGTGGACCGATGGCTTCCAAATAATCTCTCAAAAAAACCCCAGATAATGATGTCATAAGCTTTAAATAAACCAATCTTTAATGCACAACTTTTAATCTTTTTACCAGTGTGTTATTCACCTAACAAGGAAAGCTCCTTGCACCATATTAACCACCTCAGACAACACTGCTTTCAATCTATCAGCCAATAAAGACGTTATAATCTTATAAATAGTTGAGCAACATGAAATTGGGTGATAGTCAGTGATCATCTCGGGTCTTTCCTTCTTTGGAATCAGTGTGGTTGATCTCCTTCAATAATGATCCAGAAGAGAAAAACTCTAGCATTGCATCAGTTAATAGAGGTCCTGTTATGTTCCAAATTTGCTTAAAAAAATTTACCGAATATCTGTCAAGACCAGGCAATTTAAAACTATGTAGCCGAAATAACACCTCTTTCACCTGCTGAGTAGTGAAAAGGGCATTTAGCATCTCCAAGGTACCTCGACTTGGACAAAAATCCAGCATATTTTTAATCCTAAATACGTTCTGCTTAACTTCGGAGCTCCTCGTTAGCTTGATAAAGTAACCTTGGATATAATCAAAAATCTCCTTTTGACTAGTTATCATATTCCCCTCCTCATCCTTCAATTCCGTAATGGTGTTAATATTTTTCCAAGCTAACAACGACGCCTGGAAAAAACTTAAATTTATGTCTCCCTCTTTAAGCCATGTTTTTCTTGCTTTTTGTTTGATGATCGAGTTATGCAGTTTTAGTGCTGCCTAGTAGTTCTTCATCCGGTTTGCTTCAAGAGTTCTTAATCTTTCATTGAAAGGATCAATATAACACTGTTGTTGAACCTCAGACAATGTTTTACCCAGTTCTTTCAAATCTTGTGTTTGATCTTTACTAAATTCTTTAATAGCAACTTTTGCAAGCTTCAATTTCTGCATAAGTTGAAAAGCCTTGTACACTACTATCTCTATTTCCCTAACCTTGCAACTCATTGCCATAAAACCTTCTATTTGAGTTAAACCATCAAAGAATCTGAAAGGTGCCCCTATCTTTGAGCCAACACACATCTGTTGAACTAAAATGGATGCCTGATTAGAAAAACTAGGTTTTCCGAACACTGTCAAAGCGGTAGGGAAAGAGTTGAGCCGTCTTTGATTCACCAAATCTCTGTTCAATTTTTTCCTAATGATCATGTTTCCCTTCCGTTTATTTTCCTAAGTGAACCATCTGCCAAGACCTCAAAGATCCACTAATCAGTACTTTGAAGAAGTTGATTTAATTATATCCCTGATCCTACATGAAAACCCACGCCTCCTTCTACTTCATTTGATTTTAGACAGCAATTAAAATCCCAGAGCACTAACCATGGATCTTGTATACCCACATATAAATCCAGTATCTCCTCCCACAACTTAACTTATTGGAAAGCAAAATTTGAGGCATAGATAATTGTAACCTCAAAGTGGAACTTACCTATTAACCAACAGTGTAAATGAATAAATTGCTCACCCATCATTACTACATGAGCCTCAACCTTGTCCATATTGTAACAACACAAAATCCTACAATTATAGTGATAAATGTGATTAAAGAAAAAATTCCATTTATAACTCAAAATAGCCATCCCATTCTGAACCACGCCAGCCTTTATTTTAGTTTCTAGAAATCCCACCAAAACAGGTTTTTTTTCTACTACTACTTCCTACACCATTAACTTCTTAAGGGGACCATTAAGGCCTCTTATGTTCCATACTAGTATCGACATCTATTGGAAACCCTAAAAAGACACTCAAGGGATATAACCCCTTTATGCTTTTTTTTCTTACCTTTTTTTTCTTACTAATACTCCTTTTAATAACACCTACTATAATCTGACTAGGATCACCTACTTCCATATCTGATTCTGCTTCCTTCTTTAGAGTAGTAACTGGTTCTGTACCTTCAGTTTCCGCAGACTCCATATTATTATGCATTCTATATGGTTGTTCTGCCTTCCAACCAATTTGTTTCCCAATGCCCATTGCCACTAGATTGCTAAAAAAAGGAGGACATAAAGGCTCCCCTGGACTAATGCCCCCATTTACACAAATCGTTTTTATTGAACAAGATTTATCCATATCATTACCCAACTCCTTTAACTTCTCTATAGTAGTCCCAGGCTCTAGTACTCCTCCTACATTTTCCTTACTCACATTTACGAATTCCCTGTTCTGTCATTCTTACTTGTCCCTCAGGCATAAACTCTTTTGTCACTAAATCGTCATGCCATCCAGACTTTAGAATTTTACCAGTAGCTACCCATTTCTTGCTAGTAAATAAAGGTTTCCATGGATAAGAAATGGATATTTTGTCTCTTACCAGCTCACCTGTTTCTCCAAGACGAAGGATAGGTAAGGTTTTTGGTAGAGAAGCACACTTTGGAATTCTGTGCATATCTTTGTCTACCCAATTCTTTCCATTGCTGCAGTTTGAGAGTCCATACAGATTGGTTTACCCAAAGTAGTTGCCAGATGACTCAAACCCTCCATCATCCAATACTCCATCGGTAAACTATGGAACTGTACCCACAGAGGAATAACATCGATAGAGCCTCTGTCCAAACCCATACCTGGTTTTCATTGCTGTAAAAATAGGGGCTGGCCCCTAATGTTCCACGGTCCTTGTTCGATGATCTCAGATAGATTGGAGTTCTCACAAAACTTGAATAACATCGACCCATCCTCCTTAAGCATTACCTTTTTGAGACCCTTCTTGCCCCACCGTGCCATTGCCCACACATTAATAGCTGGGAAAGCCATCCTATTAGACCAAAAAAATCCAACCAAGGCATTCGACCAAGATCTGGCTCTAGCTTATAACAACTCCATTGGAGGAAAGAAAATTCCGTCTTGAAGTACATGCAGGTAGTATTTTAATCTTCCCTTGTTATGCTCGACATTGATCTTGTTTTTCCAAGCTCCGATAGTCAGCTTCTTACTTTGGATAGAAAAGGTTACCTGCTGCATGCATTGTCATTTCTTGTCCATCATACGCTACGTTTTGGTGTGCATCTATTACTAGCGTGTTTTCTCGTCTGCTGCCATTTTCTTCATACTTCCCACCAACTATGCATTACCATTTTGGTGCTCCTTAGCAGTGCTTTTTGCTACTAGCTTCCTCCTTATGCTACTGCATAGATTGCAATTTAAATGCATGTGGTTCTTGATTGTGGACTACTAGAGTTTAATCATCTCCATATAATTGACACAGTTACATCAGTCCATTAAGATAAAAAAGATAGTTCAACTTAAGGCCAATTTTACAGTAAAATTCAGAGTAAATAATTTTAGGTTTTAACTAATAAAATATGAATAATCATGCCCAAATGTGTAATAAAAATAATTATGTGGACTAAGTTTAGGAGGATAAAAGATGTAATATTTTACACTTATCAGATTAATTTAAGTGAATCAATTTCACCTTCCTAAGAGACGACCATAGGTAATCAATTATAATTACCTTATATACTTATGAGTAGGATAGCCTAGGCATTTTTAGAACTTATTTTGGCATAACATCAATCAAATTTTATTTTTTAAAAAATAAAGTAGAAAGTTATCCTTTCTAATTTTTGAGTTTGACTTCATATAACTGATACAAAATATGCAAACTAGTTTGGATGTATGTAGGAAGAATTTTTTTTACTTGATTATGAACCATTTTAACACTGGAATTCCTAAGAACCACTTATACTAGACTCACCTAATAGCTATTTGAAATAGGAAAAATTATTCCAACATCTAGAAGTTTTAATATTTCCTTTTTCACCACCTCTAATATTAGGGTTTTCAATCTCCTTTAGGCTTCCCATTTTAGTTTATCACTTTTTTTAACTAAAACTTGGTGAGTTATTCCTTTAATATCAAATATAGTCTAGCATATAGCCCTTTTTTGATCTCTTAGTCTTTGAACCAACTTCTTTTATGGATTAAATATCAAATAATTAGGTATGACTACTAGCAATTTCTTATTGTCTCGTAAGTAAAGTATGTCGATGTTAGATTCAAATCAAAGGTAAGGACTTGTGAAGTCGAAGGGTAACAATTTTTATGATAATTATGAATATTTATAAAATAAATATTAATTTTTTTATAGCTTATGTTCTAAAAAGTGTAAAGCTAACACAATCTCCGTAAGTTCCTCGCTAAATTCTACTCCTTTTGTTTCTAAAGCAATATTTTTAGTGATAATAACTTCTAACTCATCCTTACTATCCATCTCAAAACCATTAAATATTGAATTAACAAGATTAATAGAGTTAATTGAAAAGGCATAATAAACATAATAATAATGTTTTATAGATTCAAAGATATTTAAATGGATTACTTCACCATAAAACTCTATTATAATGGTACCATCATGTATATCTATTTTGAAAGAGCTATGTTTAATAATGGTCTAAAAGAATTGGTATGGAGTAAGGATAGGAACCATTATCCATCTTAGTAATATAAAAGTCAGCTAGAAATACCAAATTATTTACCTACTTAAGAGCATCCTTAACCACCCCTTAGGGTATGAATTAGGATAATTTGACAATTGGATAATAACGCCAATTTCTTTTGAAGGTCTTAAATTTAGTAAATAAAACATAAATAAAGATATGGACACTCTTAAATTTAATAAAGCCCTCTTAATAGTGGTGTTATTTATCTTACAAAAAATTACGAACATGCTAGACTACTAAGACACTCTCACCCATTCTTTTCTTCTCATCATCGTTTAGTTTTCTCTTATTAGTACATAACTTCTTAAATTTTATGTACCTTTATATCTGCTTGATAACATTCAATAAGGGGATGTTGACTTTTATTTTCGTAAACATTTCTAGGATCTCCTTATCTTTCTATTCTTCTTTGGCCTTGCTCAACTGCTAGGAAAAGGAAGAACAAATTTATATTCATTAAAGGAGGGAACTTATGTTTAGGTTTAATTGTAGTCTCTTCTCTTATTTCTCTATAACTTCTTCCTCTTCACTGTGGACTACCCTGTTTAGTTCGGGATAGCAACTTCCCTCCTAATGTTATTACACTACTCAATCTACTTACACTACATTTTCCTTTTGGTTGAAAATAGTTTATGATAGTAACTTCCCTCTCACTTCGGCATCCAGTTAACTAATTATAATTGTCATTTATCCCATTTGATGTTTCAAACCTTGAATATTAGTAACAAGGAATTTAATAAAAGACATACTATAATTAGAAGTTTGATTTCTTATTATTTAGAGAGGTATGACTGTTTGTATTGTTGAAAACTCAACTAAGTTTAAGTTGTTGATTGATTTACTTAAGGTTTTTCAAAGCTAAAATTAGGGTAATCCCTCTATTCTAAGTTGTATATGTTTGAATAGATATCAAAATTTCTTGGTGGTTGTCCCAAATATCTACCTAATACCTTACTCGATAGACTCCTTTTGATGAATTGGGCATATATTTGTTATACAACCCATCACTAAGTAAAATTCATAGGTCTTTACTATTTGCATATTACTTATAGCCTTTGATAATAGGGGAAATTAGATGTGAAATATGTTGTTCAAAGGAAGAAATATTTATCTTATTGATACACTTTGTAATGGGTTAAACCTTGAGCCAAAATATTAAAAGTTGACTACCATATTTATAATCAAATTCCTATTAGCGTTTAAAGTTTTCTTCAACCGATGCTTCTTTATTGGCAACATCAATCATACTCCTGTTAATGGGTATTAGGTCCTTATAGAAGTATTAAATAAGAAGTTGTTCACTTATTTGTTAATGAAGGTTGATGGAATATAATTTCTTGAAGCATCCCAATACTCATATATAGACTATCCATTATGTAACCTCACACTACAAATTTCCTTTGGAATACTTATGAAGCTAGATAATTCCTCTTCAAAAATACTCTTGTCATCTTATTCCATGGTAATACTCCAAAAAGATAAGTAATAAATCTTATACTTTTTTTCATCCTTTAATGAAGATAGAAACACAATTGAATTTGGCACTTGATTTTACAAGTCTTTGAGGGAAGTCTTTAAAGAATAATCAATATCCCTAGCCATCAAATCCTTAAGTCTAGATCTAGAATCCATAATTATATTTGAAATAAATTTGAAATATCTTCCTTTCGTGGTCACAGAAGAACTTTTTTTTGCAATCTCAAATTCCAATAATTCATATGTATTAATTAGTAAAAGCCCACATGCATGGAACAAGATTTTGGGAATCTAAATAAATATTTTACTATGAAATATGATGGATGAGAGGCAATAGTTCTTGTATCAAAGTTTTGTTGTAATAAGTTGAATTCTAAGATAATTATAATGTGAGTACCAAGTTCTCAATCCAAATAAACAAAGGAGTTTCTTACTGAGTTTAGGAGAACTGTTGAGACAAAAAGGAAAATTTTGTTTCTGATTACTATTAGATTTAGGAGAGACATAAACTTCTTAAGACAATTGAGAAGCAAGAATAAAGAATGGGCAAAAGCAAGTGATTGAAAATAGCGAGTCATCTACAAAAGAATTATAAAACCTAATTTTGGAATATTTCCAATGGGATTTAAAGAAAGAACTATGATATCACTTTTAATGGTGTGTTGTTGCTTACCACTAATAATAATACCTCACTCGTAAACATTTATATAGTAGCATGAGCAAGGATCGATCTTGTAAAGAGTGTTTTGAATGAGTTTATGCTTTACAAATAAAAACAAATAAAAGGTGATTCATATTTTAGTGAAAACAATATTGTAAAAATATAACCAAAGATAATACAAATTAAAATATAGGGAAAATTTAACCTTGATATTAGTTCATATTTACCTATAAAGTTGTATACTAATTATCAATACAAGAATAAATTAATATATAATTTGAATTTCTCTGTTAGGGTTAATTCATGTCTTTCGTTAATTATAATTAATTAAGAAGAGATGTTAACTAATTAACTCTAGCCACCAAAAAACCAAAGTCAAACGTGTGAAGATTTAATCTAGCAACATCTTTAATAATCAGAAAGATCAATGAAATAGAACAATATAAGCCAAGTGTTTATATTTAATTCAATCAATTGTTCTTCCTAAGATTTAATACCATCGACCAACAATCCATTTTGCCTTGTAAATTAGAGGGATTAAACATTTTCAAATTTAAGATGTAATCTTGCAGTAGATTGAATCAAATAATAAACTATTATATATGCTATCAATCTGTTACATAATCATAAAGATAAACATAAAGGAAGTGATACACAATATATAAATTAAATCATGAAAACAAATCAAATATCATAGCTTAACATATTTCAAGTTATCATTTTCCTTTAACCAAAAGTATAAAGTTAGAAAGAGAAAGAAAGGTGATTGCTTCTATCAAAATCTCACAAAAACTAATGTGAAAAATTACTAAAAACTAGGGTTTTCGACTTCTAAAATAGGGATGACGTCATTTTTCTACAGTAGACACAACTTGAGGCATGTATGCTTCTTTGTAACACTTACACGAGCTTAGACACAATGAGGCACACCTGGTTCTTTATAACCCTTTACACAAGTTGAGACATATGCATGTCTCAAACTGTGAATCTGAATCTCTTGAAACTTTAAATATGAAAGTTTTAAATCTCTTGCTTTTCATATCATCTGAATTGGAATTAAATTGAGAGAGTTACGGTGGATTTAAGGGAAGTTGTTCTGACATTGTCGTCTGATTATCGTCATTTTTCTCTAAACAACACCATTTGCGTCACAAATCAAACTATAAGTATAATGAGTATTTTTTAACATAAAATGAGTGCAAAAAAACAAATAGTGGAAAAAAGAGCTTGTCATTTATCAGCTTATATCCAATTACAAAGAGATAGAAGATAATATATGAACGAAATTTCCCTACCTTTCTTTTAGTCAAATAAAGCAACAAATCCCTTGCCTCTTTTTTCAATTGGATGCTATTTGCATCGGACATTGTTTGCAATACATTTTTGTGAAAAGTATATATCCGTAATAAATAACAACGAAACTCTAATATTCAAAAGAGTAGTATTGTAAGATACAAAATTCATCAAATTAATAAAATAAAATTTGAGTTATATTAAAAATAAAATTTATTAAACTAAAGGTGAAAGTGAAACACCTTACGAGCACCGAAAAAGCAAGTGATAAGAGGGTTAGTCTACTATTTCATATAGTAATCACCCACTTAGCAAGTCTTATGTTATGGCTTTTGTCTGATTAACAGCAAAGCTGCTTACAAATTACACTTATTCCTCTCTCCATAATCCATATGTCTCTTGTTATTGAAATCCAAAATCCTAATCACCTTCTCGTGTCTCTAAAAAGAACAAGACATTGAGAGAAACACGTTACACAGACACGCTCACTCCTTATCACCGTAAGAAAAACAAATGAAAACAATGTGACCTTACTCATTTCTAGAAAGAGAAAGTGCGCAGATTTTAAAATCATCTCGCAATGCTTAGGGAGAGAAAGAGAAAAGTGAAGGCCACACAAACAAAAAAAGAAATTGCACCTTTCCTGTCATCTCTCTCTCTCAATAAGCATACCATTTCACTCGTACTTGTAGAAATATTCTTCAAATATCCCGCACAAATTAAAGAACTCCTATTACATATTTGTGCTTGTAGCTGCTTTGATTCTTGAGGAGTTGCTAGCATTTTGATGTGAGAGAGAGAGTCAGATCGGCTTATGGCGGAGGTTCCGGGCGAAGGAACGGTGACGGGGGAGTTAAATGGTGGTGCCACGGTGGTGCCGCCTCTGGCTGTGTCTGGATCCTTCAAGGAAGGGCCAAAGAGCTCGTCGAGGAGACGGACGTCGGTGAGGCCAAGCTTCGACGCGGACAACGAGTTCATAACTTTATTGCACGGGTCGGATCCCGTAAAAGTGGAGCTCAATCGACTGGAGAATGAAGTGAGAGGTGTGAATGTGATTCGATCTAGTAGTGTTAAGTTTGATATTGAGGTGGATTTGTTGGTAATGTGTCTTAGAGTAGGAATTTGAAAAGGATTAATGGTTGCAGATAAGGACAGAGAGTTAGGGGAAGCGCATGCAGAGATCAAGTCCTTGAAGTTGTCGGAGAGGCTCAGAGAGAAGGCTGTTGAAGAGGTCCTGATTTACTCTATTTTCTTTAATTATGGGGTGCTCCTTTTTTATTTTGGTGTGTGGTAGTCAATGAAGTGATCGTTTTTATTTTGGTAATTAATACTGAGTTTTATATTATGCCAAATCTGAAAATGAAGATAATTCTTTTTGTTTTTAAATTTGTTGCTAATTATACAAATAGCAAGTTATTGATTTCCCAAGTTGATTGAAAGAAATAGAAGAGCATTTCTGTTGTCTTTTAATTTGATGGAGGTACTTCTCTTATACTAGTCGATCAACTTTTTTTTTCTTCCTCAATTTACATTTAGGGGAGTTCTTTTTGACGATTGTTTTCTTCATCTAAAAAGTCAAATAAAATCTCAACTTGTGTCATACACCTTACGTTGATCTCAATGCATTTATTGGAAGGGGAAGAGATGCGTTTGTTGATATTTAATTTTAATCTGTTTTCGCTTTTCTCCCAATTAATTACTGTATTGCATTCTAGTGTACTCAGTAGTTTATCATGCAATTAGCAGCTCTAGTAACGCTATGTTCTTCTGATATTTTAACGGACTCGATGTTTATTTCTTTGGTCACTGTGTAGTATTTTGTATGGTTTTGCCGAATTGGGATTCAGATGCAACCTGGATACACGGTACTCTGGTTGAAACATATTGTTATAGTTGAAAGTTAGAATTTTTCTATTTTTATGCAATTCACTTATGGTGCATGGTGCATTGTACCTGTTGAATTTTAGATTACATGTATGTGAACAGGAATTCTTTCTTTGATGCCTTTTTGCTTCACATACTTATATTTAGTTATTCTTATTTTGTGGTGCATTGGTCTGATTTATTTTTATTGCTTCCTGTTAAAACAGCTGACTGAGGAATTATCAAAGGTGGACGGGAAACTTAAATTGACAGAGTCTCTTCTAGAGAGCAAAGTATTCCTTGGAACCTCTTTCTTTTTGTATTAATTTTGTCAATTGTTGGTTTGAAGTTGTGTTGTTTACGTACAGTCGCATTGCAGAATCTAGAAATCAAGAAAATCAATGATGAGAAGAAGGCATCTATGGCAGCCCAATTTGCAGCTGAAGCTACCCTTCGAAGAGTTCATGCTGCTCAGAAGGATGATGATATGCCTCCAATAGAAGCAATCCTTGCACCCCTTGAAGCTGAGCTTAAACTTGCTCGACAAGAGGTATTTCTCTACATTGAGCTTCTTAATTGGTTCATAATTTATATTTTTCTAGTACATATTTTTCCTACTTACTTTCAGATTGCGAAGCTTCAAGATGACAACAAAGCACTAGATCGTCTAACAAAATCAAAAGAAGCAGCATTACTTGAAACTGAAAGGACTGTTCAATCTGCTTTGGCTAAGGCTGCTATGGTTGATGATCTTCAAAACAAGAACCAAGAGCTAATGAAACAAATTGAAATTTGCCAAGTATAAGAAGTTCTTCTGATACCCCACTTTTTCAATTTCAGCAGTTGAACATTCTGGTGTGGTCAAATTGAAGGACTCATAACTTTGTTTTTGTTTGTGCCAGGAAGAAAATAAAATTTTGGACAAAATGCACAGACAAAAGGTTGCAGAGGTTGAAAAACTTACCCAGACAGTAAGGGAACTTGAGGAGGCTGTCCTTGCAGGAGGTGCAGCTGCGAATGCTGTGAGGGATTACCAGAGGAAAGTTCAGGAGATGAATGTAATGTGTAATTCAATTAAAACCTTTTTATCTATTCTTGGTTCAATTTATTGGCCATGCATACTGACCATACTTGAATATATATTATTTAGGAGGAACGGAAAACTCTTGACCGCGAGTTGGCTCGTGCAAAGGTGACAGCAAACAGGGTAGCCACAGTAGTAGCAAATGAATGGAAAGATGCTAATGACAAAGTGATGCCTGTAAAACAATGGCTTGAAGAGCGGAGGTTCTTGCAGGTATCTTGATGTTTAACTTTCTATGAGCATTTTCTGGAAGTTCCTTCCACTTGTTCAAGATTCCACCACTTACATTATGTCATTACAGGGAGAAATGCAGCAACTCCGTGACAAGCTTGCTATTGCTGAGCGAACTGCAAAGTCTGAAGCACAGCTGAAAGTACAAATATTTTTTTCAAGCTATGTCTCTAATGTTCTCTGTTATCTACTTGTCCTAGCATAAACACGTACTTTTATAATTTTCAGGAGAGATATCAGTTCCGACTCAGAGTGCTAGAAGAGAGTTTGAGGGGTCCTTCAAGTACTAATCGTGGTGTAGTAGAGGTGAGAAGCATATGTAATGGACCTTCCCGTCGTCAGTCCCTTGGTGGTGCTGATAACATCTCAAAGTTGACATCCAATGGATTTCTGTCCAGAAAAACACCAACATCGCAGTTGAGATCTCTGTCATTTGGTTCTAGTACTGTGCTCAAGCATGCTAAGGGAACATCAAAATCATTTGATGGAGGCACAAGATCATTGGATAGGAGTAGTAAGGCACTTCTAAACGGAGCTAGCCCCCATCGATCTTTCAACCAACCTTATGATGTGATTAAGACCACTGCGACACCTAATACAGTGAAAGAAAATATAGAGGGCAAGCCCAGTGATTTCCAACTAGCAGATACAGAGGATAGTGTTCCTGGCATACTTTATGATTTACTGCAAAAGGAGGTCATTTCTTTGAGGAAAGCTGGTCATGAAAAAGACCAAAGCCTCAAAGATAAGGATGATGCAATTGAGGTTGATATTATTGACTTGTTTTCCTTTCACTTTGTACTTAAAAGTATCTGGTTAAGGCTTTCTTTAATCTGTGATTTCTCAGATGTTGGCAAAGAAAGTAGAAACATTAACCAAGGCAATGGAGGTTGAAGCAAAGAAGATGAGAAGAGAAGTAGCTGCTATGGAGAAGGAGGTTGCTTCCATGCGGGTGGAGAAAGAACATGAGAATGGGGCAAAACGGTTTGGTAGTTCCAAAGGGACTGGAGGTGCTACTCATCTACTTCCTGGAAGGTACTTTCTGTATGAAACCTCTCTTTTTTAATTTCTTTTTTGTATGTAGCCTTTCTTCTTTTTCCTTGAATTCTTGAAATGAGCTTTTCTTGTTGCATCATTACGTGAATACCATTTGGCATGCATCTCTTGTAAGTGAAATGATTAGAGGCCACGTATTATCTTGAACTATTTTTTAATTCTAATTCTTTTTCTTTTTTCAATTCAAAGATGTATTCTCCTATACATATTAAGGTCTTCGGCATATTTCTTAAAATCTTTGAAACTTATTTGTGACTAGCTGCTTTCAAATGTAATAAATCAACTGTTAGAACATGGATTTAGCTAGTTCCTTTATATTACTTATTTCAAAAAATTTTGGTAGATTCTTTGGTTTTGGTTTCGTGGATCTTGGTGGATGTGATGAGCTAGGCAGCCAAGTGATATGGTTTAAATTTGGAAAAGCAAGATATTCCACTTTCTTATAGCCTTTCATTTGCTCCTCCTTTTTCTTTATTGCAATATTATTTATTCCCACAGACTGGAGTCAAGCATTTCATTGACATGATGAACTTCAATATGTTTCCAAAGATCTTTGTTCCTTCATTTGGAAATTGTAACTAGCAGAAAAAAATATAAGGATGATCACTTTGATAAATGGATGTGCGCACAAGTTGGAGCACTTGGGCTTTGTCTTGTCTACCTTTATTTGTCACTTTGAGCTGGGTGGCTGCCCATGGCATCAAATTCCATAGTTTTATATAAGAATCTTAAGTTTAAAAAGAACTGATCAACCTTATGTCATCACCTTGATCTGGACATCGACTTTTGTGAATGATATTAGCAGGAGCCTGATATTGTTGATCTACATTATTAAATGCAGGTCTTGAGAAAATTGTTGGAATTGTTATTTTCTGTGCGTATCCTAAATTTCTATAGTATTATGTTTCGAATTTAGCAGTTTATATATATGGTTACCTTCATGAGCTGATGAGGCAATCTCTGGTAGCCGGTAAAGCTCACTTGTATTAGTGTTTTCTTGAGTAATAGGATAAGATTGATACAACGTACAACATCCTTGTTCCTTAGTTATGCATAAACACTTAGCTGCACAAAGTCACCTAAGTAATTTTCCTTTTACTTTAGATCTTTTTGTTTTCTTTCTTCTGTTGTTATTATTAACAGGTAAAAAAAGCTGATGTTGTCTTTCTGCAGAAATGTATCACGTGGTAGATTAACACGGAGCACCCAATGACAATAATTCTATCGGCAGAATCAGTGACCATTAGTCTCCCAAGCCTTGCTGTTTTTGTTACATTTATTTTTTCTTACTCCCGTCATCTATGTTGATTACATAATTGTAACTCGCATGCCACTGCCCGTTTTCACTGAAATTGGCGAGGAAAGGAAATTCAGGAAGAGACGAGGGGTGGAGATAGAAATTGTTATGCTTCTGACATAGACTGTTATTCCTCATCATAGAGATCAGAAAAAGAGATGGAAGGAAGATATTGATTTTGGCTAACAGTTTCTCAGGTTATTTTGCTGGGGAAGTTGTTGTGTGGTTGTATAGGCAGAGTTATATCTCGTTTTAGTATTCTCAACATGTTGCTGTTCGTTCTTGTATTCTGCACCTAGTGTGATTGTTTATACTTCAGGTTTGTTAATATACTTGTAATCAGATAAAACTAATGATGTTGTGTTTGTGCTATTCATCGATAGTTTATTCTATGGTTATAAACATTGCCTCACTAATAAAGGTGTTTAGGACCTATTTGGCTTACACAAGGAGAAATTTTGAAGTATTGGCTAGGGAAGCTAGAAACATGTAAGACTTTTTAAGTTTTTTAAGTTTTGTGTTCAGTAGAAATTGGCAAATAGTCCCATTTACAGTAAACATGGTTATTTCTTAAAGAACTTCATAACATGTAAATAAAGAAGCCAAATATAGACAAATAGAAGTGGCCTAATTAGTTTCATTTTCTCATTTAAGGTTCTATTTTATAGGAAGTCTTGAATTCGAGTTACCAAAAATGAGAAAGGGGGAAATTTTTTCTGTTGATGATCCTCTATCTCTTTAGGCATGCTCCCTGGTCGAATCAATTACGGACGTCTCGTTTTTAGCAGTAGTTTGGGAGTTGAAACTATTAGGGAACTTGGGGCTGATGGGAACCTGATGCTAAGCAGGGTTAGTGATCAATCAGCAGCTGATTAATCAATATTTGAAGACTTTTTGTGCGTAAAAGTGTACAGGCTATTAGGAAACTGAGGGACCTTAGAGTTTCAAATTTACCTCCTCTAGAGCTCTTGGGATGGGGTCTTAGGGGTTGG